>CP139502.1:102834801-103434801 GCA_021014915.2 Artemisia tridentata subsp. tridentata | reverse complement strand
ACAACAAATCGCCAGTGGGATACACAAAGAGGACAGTTGAATGCTACAACTGTCATAAGCATGGACATTTTTCAAGAGATTGTCCAGAGAAGAAGCCTGCTGATGGGAAAAGAGATGAAGAAGGGAAGCTGGAAAAGAATCAGATGAGCTTACTGACAATGGAAGCTGGAGGAGTCAACTGGGGTGAGCATCCAAGAGTGAATGAGGAGTCTGATCATGCTCTCATGGCCATTGGTAATGAGGTATCATTATGCTCTAAATTATGCACTGATTCATATAATCATATTAAGGCTTTGTGTGATGAGCAGTTAGGACAAATAGGTGACCTAGAAGTAAATCTTTTAGCACATAAAAATGCTGTAAAAACACTAGAGGCACAAAAGGTCACCCTTCAAAACCAACATGCTGCTTTAAATGAAAAACTATCCTTTCAAGCTAATAAAATATATGAACAAGATGAGAAGCTTAAAAGGTATAGACAAATGGGCCTTAGAATTCAAAAGGAGAGGGATGAGTTGAGAAAACGGGTAGATCGGTGGAACAATTCAAATAATAACCTATTCAAATGTTGGGATTCTCAAATAAAGTCCAATAAAAAATGTGGCTTAGGATATGAGGAAGATGAGAAAAAGGCAATCCTTAAGTCTAGAGAAGATGATTATGCGGGCAAACCATTGTATAATAGGTTTGTTAAAACTGGTGACTTTAAGGGAGTACCACCAACATTGAGTGATGACTATACTCCTCTTGAAAAAGAAGAGTTGGATGATTCACTTTTTGTGTATGGTAAGAAAGGTCCTCAAACACCTGAGTCAATCACCTCAGAGGACAAAACCAGTAAGTATTCTTCTTGTCAATCCAATGACTCTGAAGGATCTATTGATGGTTCCTCTGATCACTCTAAGTCTGAGTCAAAAAGTGAGGTAAAAGAGAATCCTGAACCTAAGGTTGTTAAGAAGTGTGAACCTGTTGTAACTGAACCTGTGGTGACTAAACCAAAGCCTGAGACAGTCAAACCTAGTTGTGTCAATCACATAAAAACTCCTAGGGAATCTGTTAAAATGAATGAGTCACCAAGAAGCAATAGTGTTCACAGAGAATCTAGGAGTAGTTACACTTATGCTCCTAAAAGATGTTTTGTTTGTGGAAGTCTAGGTCACTTCACTACTAGAAAAAATGCCTTTAATGACACCGATTGCGTGTCATAAAAGGGGTCAGATGACATGCTTTTTGGTGTCATAAATCGACCCGTCATAAAGCTTTATGACACGCCTCACGCGTGTCATTCTATTATGACACGCTTATATGACACGCTTTTACAACAAGCTTTTATGACACAATGTTATGACCCATGTTTTGCGTGTCATGGTTTAAATATATATAATTTTAATATTTTTTCTAGAATTACTAATATCCAGACATTAAATAACAATTAATCTCATAATACAAATAAATAATGGCAAAAGAACGTATTTCATATATATATCAAAAAATGTGTTTCATACAACCACAAGTGCGAGAAACAAAAGATAAATGAAATTCAAATCTTGCACTCTCTTCTTAACATTCTGAGTGTCATCGATCCCATCGAACTCAGGATCAGCTAGTCAAGTTTTCAGCCTGCAAGGATCACAAATGAACGAGTTATAGTTCCAGTTTTTTTTAGTCGCATTTCAAATTTTCTAGTATAAATAAAGTAAAATAACTAGAAATTTTGGAAATGGAAAAGCCAACCTGCAATAAACTGTGAATCTGAATGAATTCTGAAAGGTAACTTTCTTGAGGGATAAATGTGACCAGCTCGATCACTCCAATATATACTTGCATAAAACAGGTAAATTGGTAAATGGATGAGGTATCGCCGTGGTCATTTCGACCCTTTTCTTGGCCACCCCCAAATGTGCACCGGGTGAGGTTTAAACCATTCCCCTCTTGTGAAGAGGCCAAGTGCCTTAAGCGAGGTGTTAAACCGTCTAAAGTTAGGCCTAAACCAAATCCCTATAATACACAAATAGTATTATCTTATTATCTTATTATCAGAAACAGTAAAAATTGATCCAATTAGATAGCCACTGATTACCTGAAAGATTAAACTAGAAAAGATAACTTGCCTGTTCTACTGATAGATATACATCGTTTAGATTTTTTCCAAGTTCTGAAGCCTATATTGCAACAAAAAGAATATATTAATAATCTAGTACTTGCAAAAAACATACTGGAAAAGTGGAAATGCATGAAAACAATATCTTCTTACTACCTGTGTCCTGATTGATTAGCAAGACAATCCAGAATTACTAAAACCCGACAGAACTTGATTAACCCGAAGGTTTAGTCATCGAGTAAAAAATTGGGTGATCAAAACCCATTTAGCGCAACCCCTTTAACTCAAACAACTTAACCGATGCACACCCATAAGCAAAGATAGATAATGAAAGGAAAAGAAACTTGCCAATTTATCAGCAACAGTTTTAACTCTAGGTGGGACAGGATTGCTTTGGATTTTGTTTAAAGGGATGATTGTCACTCTTCTTCTAAGATCACCCTTTTGGAGAACTTGTTTTCCTGTGCTTTCACTGTCAACCACAACATTGAACAGCTTTCCACCTGCACAAACCTGGAAACAATTGCAGCTTACGAATTAATACACACAACAGTACAGACTAAAATTCTGTTTAATAAACAAACAGTTGCATGATATGATGAGTGAGAACCTCCAAGGCAGTCATTGCGGAGCTATCTTTTACTTTAACAAGCTTTGCAACCACGCCTTTTACTTTCGACCTGTCAAAGTTCTTCACAGGATCACGGTAAGAAAAATCAACGTTTCCCAAACGTGAAGATATCATCCGGATTTCCTCTTTAACTTTATTTACTGCTTCTGACTCTACCATTCGGTCCTGAGGTGTATTCAAATTTCACGTACAAGTATGTTAAATATGTAAATACATGAGTCGAACTTACTACACTCTTCAAAAGAGAAAAACACACCTTTTGTAGACTTTCAATTGCTTCAGCTCTGTTTCTGCCTTTCCAACGGCCACTTTAGCATCACCAAGTTGATCTTCAAGGCACTTCTCTTCATCACCACTGCTCTTGCCAGCAACTACACCCTGCCCAACATCATTATAATGTAATTAGTTAGAGGGTTAGCTGGTTGTACAGATTCTTATTACAACACTGCATAATCATAAATAAGACCATAACTTACCTGGTACTCTTTCTCAAGTTCTTCTAAATAAGACCATATATCTAAAAAGTAGGCAAACGAAATAGGTATTACAACTCACAGTTATGATGAAAATACGATTTTAAACTACTATAATCTTGTTAAGATTTCAATATTAAACTGTGCCACAAGACAGACAATCTCTCCACACGAATCACATCTAAGAAGATCAGGTCGTATAACCGATTCAAGACAAGGCCAGTCCTGTAAACATAAGACCCGTTATATAAAATAGTTAGATACCTGCGCATAGCAGCGGCATTTACACATTATGATTACATTTACGTTATCAAACATTTTGAACTATATTTATCACTTTTTTCGGAAGTAGCATTTAAAAGTTGTGACGATACAAAATTATGTCACTTTACACATTATGATTACAACTACGTTATCAAACAATTTTATTTAAAATATATGCTACTATAAACCACTATAAACCATAACAAGACTCGTCGGCTATGGTTGCGACCCGAACAGAAACAAAATAAGCCAAGTAACTAATTAAGCTACTATAAACCACTTAACAAAATAAGCCAAACGCACCCTTTTGGGGGCTGCTTTGGACATAAACCAAAGGAACCAACAACACCCTCGTAGGTTACTGAGGTCCGACACCCACAAACTAATAAGCTCAGCCTTGGGTTGCTTGGTTCGTAGCAAAGCAAACGCAGCCAAGGGCTGCTGTGTGCACCCGAGGCTTTCAAGAAAACAACTAAGCACACCCTCTCGGTTTGTTCCTTTTTCCAGCCGAGACCAAACAACCATACCCTTTGGGTTTACTAACAAATCGAGTCAACAAACAAACCAATCAACACTCTTTAATCCTTTTAACCACACGAGTTAAATAATCAAAACGTTTTTATTCAAATCTTAATTCCATGAAAATATTAATAAATCTTTATAAACCGTTTATATAATCGGTTAAATGAATAATTACGAAGGTGGGTTATGTTGTTGACATACCAAACGAGGAAGAGGAAGGAGATAAAGAGGCGGCGGATTGACACCAAACGAGGTTAAAACCCTCGATCTACAACCTCAACTCAAAACACAAGATCTTGATCTCCTTGTGTTGGTGATGATGGTGGCGTGAAGTGGCTGTGGTGATGAAGTAGTTTCCAACGATTGTCCCTTTTGGTTGATAGATCCATTGATAATTAAGAGAGAGAGATGGAATGATTTTTAGAGAGAGGTAGAAGGATAAGATCTGATATTTTATAACAAAAGAAAGTGTATCCCGTGTTCATTTTTTTATGACTCTAATAATTGCGTGTCATAAGTCCTTTAAATTGTACAAGTTATGACAGTTTTTTTATGACTCACACTTTTGCTTGCCAATAAAATACGTGTGTCATAATTTAGGAGTCATTAAAGGCTATTTTTCTAGTAGTGCTTGATTAGAGATTGTGACTTCCATGAAAAGAGAATGAAGAGAGAGGCTGAGCAAAAGAGAATGAATGCTAATATTGGTCATGTTTCAAATAAACCAGTTTAGAATAATGCTAGTAGAATTAATCATGCCAACCAGTTTGTTCCCAGACCTGTCCAACTTAATAACTCTACCCGACCTAACTCTTATGTTAATACTGGTAGACAAAATTTTAGGTCTGGCTTTAGGAACTTTAATGTGAATAGGCAAAATGGTAATTTTATGAGGCCTAATGTGAATACTGGTTATGTTAATTCTGTGAGACCCAAACAACCATTTCAAAAGCCACAGGTGAATGCAAAGTTTCAAAGAAATAATTTTTACAAACCTCATTCACCTGTGAGGAGACCAGTTGTAAAGCAAACAGCAAAACCTTTAATAACCAATGCTATAAAAAGGAATGGGGGTTCTGCTGTTAAGACCTCAACATGTTTGTCTTGGGATTCAAACAAATATAAATCCCAATACAACAGTGGATCAGGTTCAAATAAGAAATTTAAGTATGTTGATCCACAAGGCGGACCCAAGCCCACTTAGGCCTGGGTTCCTAAGAGAAACTAATTTCTCTTCTTATTGTGCAGGATCATCCACTTTGCTATATGGAAGATAGAGGAATCCTTGACAGTGGATGCTCTGGGCACATGACTGGTAACAAGAACTATCTTAATGATTTTCAAGAATTCGAAGGAGGTTCTGTTACTTTTGGAGGAAGCAAGGGACAGATAACTGGTAAAGGAAGAATAATAGTGGGCAACATAGAATTTGACAATGTATCCTTTGTGAAAGAACTTGGGCAGTTCAACCTTTTCTCAATATCACAAATTTGTGATACTCAGCATAAGGTGCTTTTTACTGAAACTGATTGTCTTGTGTTGACTCCGGACTTTAAGATGCCTGAAGAACATCAGATTCTTCTTAAAGTTCCCAGACAACACAAAATGTACAGTTTTGATATGAAAGCATCTAATCCTGCAAAAGGTGCTACCTGTTTGATTGCAAAAGCTACTTTGGATGAATCTAAGTTGTGGCACAGAAGGTTAGGCCATGTGAATTTCAAAAATATGAATAAACTTGTGAAGAATAACCTTGTGAGAGGTTTGCCTTCAAAATTGTTTAAAAATGATCATACATGTGTGGCTTGTAACAAGGGAAAACAACATAGGGCATCCTGTAAGGTTAAATTAGAAAGATTAATCACTGAGCCCTTACATACCTTACATATGGATCTTTTTGGCCCTACATCTGTCCATAGTATAAATCATGCATGCTATTGCCTTGTCATTACAGATGATTGTACTAGATATTGTTGGGTGTTCTTTATGTCTAGGAAGGATGAAGCTACACCTTTGATTCAAACTTTCATTAGGCAGATTGAAAACCTTCTTGATAAAAGAGTTAAAATCATTAGGAGTGACAATGGCACTGAGTTTAAAAACAAGAGCATGCTAGACTTCTGTGGTAATAAAGGAATTAAGCAACAGTTCAGTAATGCAAGAACTCCTCAGCAAAATGGAGTTGCTGAGAGAATGAACAGGACACTTATTGAGGCAGCTAGGACTATGCTAGCAGATTCACTTTTACCCACAACATTCTGGGCTGAAGCAGTCAGCAATGCCTGTTACATCTTTAATAGGGTTAGAGTGACCAAGCCTCAAAACAAAACTCCTTATGAGCTTATGTTTGGTCATAAACCAGTTGTTAGCCATATAAGGCCTTTTGGGTGTCATGTAACCATTCTTAATACTTTAAGTGTTCTTGGAAAGTTTGAAGGAAAGTCTGATGAAGGGTTTCTAGTTGGGTATGCATTAAACAGTAAGGCCTTTAGGGTTTACAACTTAGTGTCCAAGAAAGTAGAAGAAAATCTGCATGTAAACTTTCTTGAAGAAAAACCCAATGTCAAGGGAATTTATCATAGATAGATGTTTGATATTGATTATTTAACTGATTCTATGAATTATATTCCTGTCTCCAAGGAGAATCAAGTTAACCCTATTGCAGGTACCAAAGAAGTTACTAACAATGCAGGTACCAAAGATCCTTCTAATACAGGGAACACTGATAATATGGATGAGCTTATTGTGATTCCATCTACAGAGAACAAGTCTGTTGCAGCTGAAGCAGAAATCAAGAATTCTTCTTCTCAAGAAAAGGATTCTGAATTCAAGTCTCAAGATACTGCCAAAGAAGCAACTCCTAACATTACCAGTACTTCCAATTTTAAGTCTGGTAGTGATGCTCAACCAGACCTTTCTTCAAGTGCTGTTTGTATTAATTCAGAGATGCCAGAACTTGAAGTGTTCTCAAATCCAAATGAAGGTATCTTTGAAGGAGCTTCCTATGATGAAGGAGGTGTCATAACTTTTTTTTTTGAAAGATAGGAGGTGTCATAACTGACTTCAACAACTTACCCACAGAAGTGGAGGTAAGTCCAACTCCCACTCTCCGGATCCACACCATTCATCCCAAGAGCCAAATAATTGGTGATCCAAAGTCTACTGTTCAAACCAGAAGTAGAGTGCAACATCAGTCTGACTCACTTACACTCATCAGCCTGATCAAACAACAACAAAGGGTCAATCATAAGGACCAGCAACATTGTTTATTTGCTTGCTTCCTTTCTCAAAGTGAACCCACTACTGTTTCTGAAGCTTTGGGGGAGGAAAGTTGGATAGAAGCCATGCAAGAAGAGTTGCTGCAGTTCAAGCTACAGAAAGTATGGGTTCTTGTAGATCTACCTTATGGAGCTAAAGTTATTGGTACTAAGTGGGTCTTCAGGAATAAAAGGGATGAACGAGGGGTAGTTGTAAGGAACAAAGCAAGACTGGTAGCAGAAGGATACAAACAGGAGGAAGGCATAGATTATGATGAGGTTTTTGCTCCTGTAGCAAGAATTGAGGCTATCAGGTTATTTTTGGCCTTTGCATCATACATGGGATTCAAGGTGTATCAGATGGATGTCAAAAGTGCTTTTCTTTATGACACTATTGAAGAAGATGTGTATGTACATCAACCTCCTGGTTTTGAGGATCCTGCTAACCCCAATCAAGTGTACAAGGTTATTAAAGCTTTGTATGGTCTTCATCAAGCTCCTAGAGCTTGGTATGCAACTCTTTCAAAGTTTCTAGAAGAACATGGGTACATCAGGGGTGTAATTGACAAGACTTTATTCATTAAGAGAGACCAGAAGGATATCATTCTTGTCCAAATTTATGTGGATGATATCATTTTTGGATCAACAAGAAAGTCTTGGTGTGATGAATTTGAAGGTTTAATGAAAAGCAGGTTTGAGATGAGCTCAATGGGAGAACTTACATTTTTCTTGGGACTGCAAGTAAAACAAAAGGATGATGGACTTTTTATTTCTCAAGACAAGTATGTTGCAGAAATTTTGAGGAAGTTTTAGTTCTCAAATGTGAAGACTGCAGTCACTCCATGGAAAACAAGGTGCCTTTGACAAAGGATGAAGATGCTGCTGATGTGGATGTGCATGTTTACAGATCCATGATAGGTTCCCTAATGTATCTTACTGCTTCTAGACCTGACATTATGTATGCAGTTTGTGTTTGTTCACGTTTTCAGGTACAACCAAAGACTTCACATTTTCATGCTGTGAAGAGAATCTTTAGGTACTTAAAGGGCAAACCAAATTTGGGCCTTTGGTACCCTTGATGAAGCGAAAAGTGTACCGCTTTTAGGGGGTCATTTAAGCCCTAAATCGTATTTATTTGATCAAATATTGCCCTAAATCGTTCCTTTTGTCATTTTAGGTACTTTGGAGGAGAAAATTGGAAAAGGAAGCATTTTGGACGTTTTTGGAGCATAAAAGTGAAGAAAACGACAAAGTCTCAAAATCGGCTGGAAAAGTACCTGTGACGGCGTCAAGCACCATTGTGACGCCGTCAACCCTTGATAAGCCAGAGAGGATTTTGGAAGATTAAAGGGGGACGGCGTCAAGAAGGCCATCAAGAAACCCTAACCGCGGCGAGGTGACGGCGTCAAGCTCTATAACGTGACGCCGTCAGATCTGTTTTCCTATATATATTTTCATAATTTTTAGTCATTAGTGTGCAACTTTGTGAGGAGAAACCCTAAAACGATTTTTCTGCCATTTTTAAGGGTTTTATACCCTTGGATCTCCCATGTTCAATTGAAGATAAGTAATCAATTAATCATTCAATATGTCTATGTGTTGTTTGATTATATCTTGTTCTTGTCTTTTATTTAACATGCTAGGCTAGATTTATCTTGTGTTTGCTTAGATCTAATGAAACCTAACTATTGATTATTGGTTGTTGGTGTGTTATTAATTGTATTGGATGATTGTTTATCAATGTTAGGCTTAAGAAAACTGGCTAACCTCCTATACGGTAACTTGCTTGAACGTCTTAAGAAACATGAATCAATGCGTACTAAGGTTTTTATGGTTGTATTTAATGCATGAGCGAATTCTAGTGATCCCATGTTAGGAGCTTCTTAGCCGGCTCGACATAGGAGTGAAGTAGGAGCTTGTAGAGTTGGGGAAGTACGTACGCCACCCCACGATTGGTATTAAGGAATACACCCATCATCCACGCAATTAATACACACTAATCAACTGGTAAAAGATAGTTAGAGAGTAAGGAAATCTAAGTAAACACATTTCTCTCCATATAAGTTCCACAACCTTTTTATTTTCAGTTATTTTATTTTATTTGCAATTGTAGTTATTTGGGTTAGTTGACTAGCAACTAATTCCGCCCACTCCTTCAAACCCGAGATTTTACTTGCTTTTATAAAAATATAAAAAATACAAAAAGAATCTTCCTCACCCTTAGACCTATTAGAGTAGTTTTTCAATCCTAACGACACTATTCCCCTAGAGAACGATCAATCCCCCGGTACTTGCCACTACACTATACTACATCGGTCAGGTACACTGCCTGGTGGGGATTGCAAGCCTCTTGAGATCCCTCGAGAGGTAAAACCTGTTGTAAGGTCGCAAAACCACGCATCAAGTTTTTGGCGCCGCTGCCGGGGAATAGTTATTGTTTAGGTTGAATTTTTATTTTATTAGGTCTACTCACTAGATTCCCTTCTAGTGAGATTTTTATTTTATTTTTCTAGGTTTTCTTTAGTCTATTTTTTTTTTTTCCGTTTCTTTGTTCGTAACCATTACCATCCGACATCATGGAAGGTGGTAATATCCTCGATCCCAACAACCCACCACCACAACAACACCCACCTCCTAGAGCCCGTACCTTAGGAGACTACTCCCGTCCTAGCCACCATGGCTATCGAAACATCATTGAGCTCACTCAAAGAGCCAATGTCACTCCCTTGCGATCCGACACCATCCGATTGGTGCAAAGCGGATGCGCATTCCATGGACTTCGTTCCGAAGATCCTAATCAACATCTCAAGGACTTTCTCAAAATCGTTGATTCTATAGACCTTGATGTTGCCACTCGAGAGACGACCCGACTGCGTCTCTTTCAATTCTCTCTGCGGGACCAAGCTAGTCAATGGCTAGAGCGTCTACCCGCAGGATCCATCACCTCTTGGGATGATCTCACCACTCGTTTCCTTGCTCAATTTTTCCCACCAGGAAGAACTACCAAGCTAAGGAATGATATCTTGATGTTCCAACAACGTCAAGGCGAAACCCTCTACGAGGCATGGACTCGATTCAAGGACTTACTCCAAAAAGTCCCTCACCATGGCATAGAACTTTGGCTCCAAGTCCAAATCTTCTATGACCACATCAATCTCTCCACAAGGCAAACCATTGACCAATCGGCCGGTGGTAAGCTACGTGATCTAAGTGCGGAACAATCATGGGCTCTCCTGGAAGATCTTGCTCTTTATGACAACGAAAGTTGGAATGATCCCCGTGATTTGAATAAAACGGTCAAGGCAATATCTTTGCCTTCGAACAATTCAAGCACTTCCGACCGTAGGATCATAGAACTTGAAGACCAAGTCAAGTTTCTTATGAAATCCTACGAGGCTCCTAAACCTTCAAGCCAAGTGAACAAAATCACTTCTTCGTGTGAATTATGTAGTGGTCCCCACGACACTCGTGATTGCGTGGAACTCCCCGAACAAGCTTTTGCGGACTACGCATCCTCGCGTACCGACGGAGCGGGAGACAAGTGGTACACTTTCAAACCCGAGCCAAACCCTACGGTGATTCATACAACCCCTCATGGAAAAATCACCCAAACCCTAGGTGGAAACAAAACCAAAACGCACAACAAACCAATTCTTCCAACCCACCTAATCGTTTCCAATCAAGCGGTTCATCCCCAAACCGTACTTTCAATAACAATCCTTCCAACAATTATGGTAGTACCAATAATCTTGAAGGATTGATGTCCAAATTTATGGTATCTCAAGAAGCTCAGATAGCTAGATTCGAATCCGAATTCAATCAACAACAAACGGAGATGACCAATAAAATTGACAACTTATTGAAAGCCCTCAATAACCAAGTGCTATCACCTCCACATAAGGACGCTAGGAACACAAATAGCGGACCCCAAGTAAAAGACCCCTCTTCATCCAAACATGTCCACTTTGTCAACATTGTCACTATTAAACCAATTGATAGGAATGAGGATAATAGTGAACCTGAGGATGAGGTTAAGAAAGTCGAGGTTGATAAAGAAGTTAGGAAAAGTGAGATTGAAAAAGTAGATGATGATGAGGACTACTTCAATAGGCTACCCACTAAGGAAGAGCGCGCATATCATACAAACTTATTCGATGACCCTGAGACACCGTACTTCCTAGGTAGACCAATTATAGAAATGGGCGACCCTTCTAATCTCAACATACCATGCAACATCGGACATTTACATGTGTGGAAAGCTTACATCGACCTTAGATCGCCCATAAACATCATGACTAGAGCCCACTACAACTTGATAATGAAAAATCAACTTGGGTATAGGATGCTCCCTGATAAGGGTTGGATGAGTAACTTCACGGGAAGAGTTAAGGGATTACCGGTTTATGTAGGAAACTTCACCTATGCCACCGACTTTGTAATTGTAGAAGATATCCGCCCAATAGTCGATGCATGCTTAACTCAAGTAGTTTTTGGAAAACCATTTGTTGAGGTCTCTAGAATGACTTATGAACCTTTTTTAGGGATAGTTAGATTTAAGGATGAGACCGATGAGGTAAACTACCAAATGCCATATAAGATAGAGCAATTCCAACACTTGTCAAATGTTGAGAAGGAGCTTAAGCAAGCAGTCTACTATAGGAATGATGGAGATAGAAGTAAAGGAGTAGACTATGTTATGGAAAGGATATCCGGTTTCTACAAGGATTGTTTGAAATTAGGACCGGAATATAAAACCGGACATGAGAATGGCCTAGAAACCGTGACCAATGATGGAGTCACGTAATGTACGGTGACTTTGAGTCTAGCTACAAGACTCGCTAATAAAGAAAAGCGCTTCTTGGGAGGCAACCCAAGCTTTATTTGCTTTGTGTGTTTATTTATTTGTTTGTTTGATTTTATTTGCTTCCGTATGTATGTTTAATTTTTATTATTATTGATTCATGTTCAAAACTAAATTGTGAAAATGCTTTATCTTGTTTTTAACTTCGTCTTAACTACATATAAAGGTATTTTACAAAAGTTAAGTGTAAGGGAAATCCAAATCGGTTTATTAGAACAAATGAACATGAATCATAACAATATTAAATTAACATACATATTAGTAATTGTTTGAGTTAAATGCTTGTATCGAGTCATAATGAAGTTTTGCAGGATTTCCAGGAAGTAAGGTATAGGTTTTTCCAGAAATTTTCCGGAAACTTAACATGAGAATTCTGTCAGATCATTTCTGACGGCGTCAGACCCCAGTCTGACGGCGTCAGGAATAATTTTCTGAAATTTTTGAAAGTTTTGTTTTTCTTCCGGAATCATAAAAAGTTTTTTATTAAAATCTCTAACTTATAAACTCCAGGAATCTGCAAAATAATCATTCTACAAGCATTATATCCTTATACAGATTTATCCCGCCGATGTTATGCAGGTTTTCGTGTTTGTTTTCTCAGGTTTAACAGGTTATTTTGGACAAGGAGATGTATGTGGAATCAAGCTTTTGGCGCTACTTTAATCTTGAAGCTTCAACATTACCTTGGAAGAAGATCTAACCATGTTACCCCTTTATCCACCGAGCGAATCAGGGGAGTATTTGATTTCATTCTTTTACCTTATTTACTTTTACATCTTGTTATTTGAACATTGGGGACAATGTTCATCTTAAGTGTAAGGGGGGGGGGGTAAAGTACGATACTTTAGAGAATGCTATTACGCTTGATTTTTCGTTTGTTTAATGGTAGATGTGTAATAAAACTGAGAGAAATACCTGTTAAGGCAATTTTAGTGCAAAATTTAAGTGTAAGGGGGGGGGGGGGGTAAAGTACGATACTTTAGAGAATGCTATTACGCTTGATTTTTCGTTTGTTTAATGGTAGATGTGTAATAAAACTGAGAGAAATACCTGTTAAGGCAATTTTAGTGCAAAATTTAAAATTTTTTACAACATATAGGAGTGAAACTTTGGTCTTAATGAGCGTCTCATGGATAGGAAGTTATATGACTAGCACAAAACCGTACCACAAAAAAATTTTCCACCCCCAAATATGTGAGGTTCGCCCCTAGAATTGGTAGGAAAAGCATTTATGCTATGATGTGTGTACCGGTAGCACTTAGATTCTAGAACTTGCGTTAGGACCATTCCGAGGCCACAAGTGAGACTACATTCGTGTAGTTAGATTTACTACATGATAAGAGGCATTAGGATTAACCCATTGTTTTACACCTATGTTTTTGTTATAATTACATTGGCTACATTGGTCAAGTAATTCTCCCACACCCTTTGCGTTGTACTCATTTTTAGTACACGATACCCCTAGTACACCCCTCAGAGCCTATCTTTTCGTTTCTAACTTTAAGCATTTTACTTAAAGGAAGAATTTGTTTACACCCCACTTAAATGTACACCCAAATCGCCTTAGCCTACCTTGTATGCACTCATTTTTAGTGCATTATTGTGACAACATTTGTTTAAACCCCAAGTTAATTATCTAATTGATTACATGGTTGCTAAGTTGAGTCATATCCTTGTACATATTGTTTTGGGACGATTGGGACTCATGGGTAAAGTACTAGTGTAATGGAGTAATGGGGAAGAACAACATTATTACCCCCATGTGTGCTAAATATTTTAAAAGTACTCCAAGTGTTTCGATTATCTTAATTCGAGTCATTAGAATAGTTAATTGTAAAGTTATGTAAAAGTTCAAGTGTAAGGGGAGAACCGAGGCCCCTACGATGTATTATTTTGGATGGTAGGGCAAGAGTGTATGTAAAAAAAAAAAAAAAAAAAAAAGTAGAAAAAACATACGGACTACCATCCCGTTTCATTTTATGTTTATTTTACCTTTTTGTTATTTCTTTCATTAGCTTAAGTCGAGTCTAGTCTTGGCTTAGCAACGCCATATTGTACATGTAATTAATCAAGATCTTTAACTCGCCACCAGTAAAATATCCTTTATCCAACAAAACCGTGTTTATCATATCCCTACACCTAACGTTATAACCCGTTTAAAAGCCCTCTTTGATAGTTTATCTTAGGTGCTTACGCCTAGTGGAGGAGGTTTTTGATCCTTTCCCAAGCCTATGGTAATCTATTTGCTATGACAGGTAGTGAGAGATATTATTCATTTTCATTTATGAGATATACTTTTATGACACCTGAGAGATGTGAGTATCTAAACACTACTTGTGAGGTGCTAGTCTGTAATCTCCGTGCTTATTATGATTAAAGTGGAACGACTATTTGTTGTAATTACTTTTATATTAGCGTTAAATGACCCCTAACTTGTATTTTGATTAGAATAAAAGCGCATTTGCTTGAGGATAAGCAAATCTCAAGTGTAAGGGTATTTGATGAAGCGAAAAGTGTACCGCTTTTAGGGGGTCATTTAAGCCCTAAATCGTATTTATTTGATCAAATATTGCCCTAAATCGTTCCTTTTGTCATTTTAGGTACTTTGGAGGAGAAAATTGGAAAATGAAGCATTTTGGACGTTTTTGGAGCATAAAAGTGAAGAAAACGACAAAGTCTCAAAATCGGCTGGAAAAGTACCTGTGAAGGCGTCAAGCACCATTGTGACGCCGTCAACCCTTGATAAGCCAGAGAGGATTTTGGAAGATTAAACGGGGACGGCGTCAAGAAGGCCATCAAGAAACCCTAACCGCGGCGAGTTGACAGCGTCAAGCTCTATAACGTGACGCCGTCAGATCTGTTTTCCTATATATATTTTCATAATTTTTAGTCATTAGTGTGCAACTTTGTGAGGAGAAACCCTAAGACGATTTTTCTGCCATTTTTAAGGGTTTTATACCCTTGGATCTCCCATGTTCAATTGAAGATAAGTAATCAATTAATCATTCAATATGTCTATGTGTTGTTTGATTATATCTTGTTCTTGTCTTTTATTTAACATGCTAGGCTAGATTTATCTTGTGTTTGCTTAGATCTAATGAAACCTAACTATTGATTATTGGTTGTTGGTGTGTTATTAATTGTATTGGATGATTGTTTATCAATGTTAGGCTTAAGAAAACTGGCTAACCTCCTATACGGTAACTTGCTTGAACGTCTTAAGAAACATGAACCAATGCGTACTAAGGTTTTTATGGTTGTATTTAATGCATGAGCGAATTCTAGTGATCCCATGTTAGGAGCTTCTTAGCCGGCTCGACATAGGAGTGAAGTAGGAGCTTGTAGAGTTGGGGAAGTACGTATGCCACCCCATGATTGGTATTAAGGAATACACCCGTCATCCACGCAATTAATACACACTAATCAACCGGTAAAAGATAGTTAGGGAGTAAGGAAATCTAAGTAAACACATTTCTCTCCATATAAGTTCCACAACCTTTTTATTTTCAGTTATTTTATTTTATTTGCAATTGTAGTTATTTGGGTTAGTTGACTAGCAACTAATTCCGCCCACTCCTTCAAACCCGAGATTTTACTTGCTTTTATAAAAATATAAAAAATACAAAAAGAATCTTCCTCACCCTTAGACCTATTAGAGTAGTTTTTCAATCCTAACGACACTATTCCCCTAGAGAACGATCAATCCCCCGGTACTTGCCACTACACTATACTACATCGGTCAGGTACACTGCCTGGTGGGGATTGCAAGCCTCTTGAGATCCCTCGAGAGGTAAAACCTGTTGTAAGGTCGCAAAACCACGCATCAACCCTAAGGAGTCATCTTTTGACCTGGCAGCTTATTCAGACAGTGACTATGCTGGTGCAAGCCTTGATAGGAAATCCACAACAGGAGGTTGTCAATTCCTTGGAAGGAGATTGATATCTTGGCAATGAAAGAAGCAGACAATTGTGGCCAATTCAACCACTGAAGCTGAGTATGTTGCAGCTGCTAACTGCTGTGGACAAGTCTTGTGGATTCAGAATCAGATGCTGGACTATGGTTTGAATTTTATGAATACTGTTATCCACATAGATAATGAGAGTACTATCTGTATTGTTAAGAACCCAGTATATCACTCTAAAACTAAGCATATAGAAATCAGGCATCACTTTATTAGAGATTGCTTTGAAAAGAAGTTGATTAGAGTGGAGAAAATACATACTGATTTTAATGTTGCTGACCTGTTAACTAAAGCATTTGATGGCCCTAGGTTCAATTATTTGGTAGTTAACATTGGTATGATGAACCCCTAGTTTGACTTAAGGGGAGGTTTGGCTTAAGGGGAGGTCAAACTGTAAAGTATGTAAAGTATGGGTACTTACCAGCATTTAGGTTATCTTTAAGTCTTGTAATTTTATTTTTAGTTCTGTTAAGTGTTAAAAAAAAAATGTTTGTCTTCTATTTCTTTTATAGGCAATGCTGGATTAAGTATGTTTTCATAAGTTGTTAAGTGAGACTATTGGAACTTCTCACTTGGTGGAGGTGCCTTGCACTAACACAACAAAAGGTTATCAGTCCACCTTGTCTCATCAACACAAGGACTGGCTAATCCTGAGCAAACGGCTACAGGTAAAGATTGCTCAAATCCGTTTATGGCTGACAATTTGCCAAAAATTGTATGGTATTCAACTCACCATATCTAAGATAAGTGAAGAGTTGGCTAGCCCACAAGGTTATGACTTGTGGTAAAGGCTGTAGAAAACCATAAATGGTAATCAATTCACCATGATGAGGTGCTTTTCCATCAAAGAATTGGCTAGTCCAGAAGCAAACGGCTTTTGGTAAAGACTTAACAAATCCGTTGATAAGCTGATGATTTGCTAAAAATCATATGGTTATTAATGTACCATGGTCTGACACACCAAAACATTGGCTACTCCAGTGGTAATGGCTATTGGTAAAGAGGTTTCAAATCCATTACATTTTCAATGATTCACCTCTCACAGATGGTAACACATCTGGAAGTGATGAGAATAGTCTGAAACTTAAATGAATTTGATGCACATATAGTCAATGTTGCTGCAAAGACCATATCAGAAGAGCTTATCAAGATTGAAGCTACTAGAAAGGTTCAAGACCTAAAGACAATTCAAAGTGTTCAAGATTCAATCCTCAGAAAGCTAAATCAGAAGAACTTGAAGTTCATGCAGCATGAAGATCAAGTTAGGGGAGGATTGTTGGGAATTATCATACGATTCAAGAGAAGACAAACTTAGGTCTGGTAATATGTCAGAGTTAGGTCTGTCTTTGTAATTAGGTCTGGTAATATATGTTAAGTCTGGTAGTCTATATTAAGTCTGGTTGACTTATTATGTTAAGTCTGGTCGTGTTATAAGGAAAGTTTGTTAGAGATATGTTAGGAAAAGATACAAAACGTGTAAGTATCTTTATAGAAGATTCGTGAATATCTTCTTAGTCGGTTAGCATTAGGGTTTCCTTGGTGTTATAAAAGGATCCCTAAGATTGTTAGTTCGATAAGAGAGTTGTACGAGTTTCACAATTGTGAGTAATAGAATTATACGAAGTTAGTGTTAATTATGTTCTTCATTGTTCTTGTTAAATTTCCGTATTAACATTAACAATCGTTAAGGATTTCTCACTTAGACTGGTTTGGATTTATCCCAACCATCTACTAAGTATTCAAGGCTACTTAGAGATCCACATACAATTCGTGGTTTGCTTACCAACTAATTGTAACTTGATGACCAAGTTTGAGTGGGATTGGGTTTCACCCCAAGACCCACGACCGGCCTCAAACCCACAAGGGTTTCCGGAACATTCTTGTTATCCAATTTTCAATCTAGTCCCTTCCTTTTTCTTATTTAACGATCGTTAGTCACTTTTCGTTAAATACTAACGTTCGTTATACGTTTTGTGATAATTAATAATTAAATATAACATTTTATATAAAATTATTAATCTTTAGTTCTCACACGTAAAGTGTATCATCCCGTGATCTCGAGTTCGATACTAACATACGACTAGTAAAATAATGTCCATAAACTAACAGCTCCCACTTGGACATATTTTTATAGTGTAATCACATCGGTTAGCGTATTACAATACGCCGATGCCTCTAGCATAACTCGAGTAGGTCTCCTGGAAAAACCTAATGATTCATCATTATTATTATCCTTTTGTTACTAATACTACATTAAATAAAGATATGGATTAAAGTCATTCTTTATTCAAATATTATATTTCTCATTGTTTGTGATTGAGCAAGATTACCAAATCTTCTGAACATATTCAGGGGAGATTTTGGGCGTGGCCACACAAACATCTTGTCAACCCTAAGAGGGGCTCAGCAGTATTAAACTACAAAATAAATTTGAATGAACAAATTCTATCTTAACTACAAGCATAACCTATGAATTTTGCAGCAATTCCGAAAACAATCTTTATGACTAGCAGTTACGTATAACGTTAAATTGTTCCACAGAATGCACTACATTCATAACAGTTATCTGGTATCTCAAGTTTGAGGATAACTATTCATGATTTACTTAATAACATCATCCATAAAGTAACATCGTGTAGAATGGGATAAGTCCTATATTCAATTCATTGAATATCATGTGAATTTGGCATGTCAACGCATCAATATACTTTCAAGTATATTATACTAAAACTCAGATTTGTCTTAATTTAATGATATTCCCATATCATTAATTGACAACGGACGATTTAGAATAACTAATTTATTCACGGATTAAACATGCAAATATAGGACAACAATATTAAATAATGAACATAAACATAACCAATACTTTATTTCATTAAAAATAATAAATATTTACAATATCCTTTATCCAAATACTAAACACAGTCATGCAT
The DNA here is from genome assembly GCA_021014915.2 of Artemisia tridentata subsp. tridentata. NCBI lineage: Eukaryota > Viridiplantae > Streptophyta > Magnoliopsida > Asterales > Asteraceae > Artemisia > Artemisia tridentata. The sequence continues at coordinate 103,415,794 of CP139502.1, read as the reverse complement.
GAAACTACTAGCTAATCTAAGTCCAATGCCATTGGCAAGTTCAGTAAACTTTCAAGAGATTAATTTCTCCTATGCTGACTTGCTATCAAACATAGTGATACTTCCGTAAAAAATGTCTGGTGCCCTTCATGACTCCAGGTTCATTGGCAAATATGATTGCAGCAGAATTGTCGCAATACATATTAATAGGCAATTCAATTGAAGGCATAACACCAAGCCCTGAAATGAATTTCCTAATCCAAACAGCCTCCATTGCAGCTTCTGAAGCAGCTATGTATTCGGCCTCTGTCGCAGACATCGCAATTGTACTCTGCTTCTTGCTCCTCCAATCTACTGCTCCTCCATTGATAACACCGACATAACCATTCTGAGACTTCGCATCATCTTTTTCACATTGCCAGGACGCATCACAATAACCTGTTACATCAAGTTCTGTGGCTGGATTTCCACCATACACAAGAAACATATCTTTCGTATGCCTAAGATACTCTAGAATATGTTCAACAGCAATCAAGTGTTTTTCACCTAGATTCTGTTGAAATTAACTAGTGATATTTTGAGCAAACGCCACATCTGGCCTTGTGCATCTCACCGCATACATAATAGATCCTACAGCCGAAGTATAAGGAACTTTGCTCATGCGTGCCACCTCTGCAGGTGTTGAAGCACATAACTCACTGCTCAAGCCATGTTTCACTTCCATTGGCAAATATCCTTTCTTGGAATTTTGCATATTGAATCTTTTCAATATTTTGTCAATGTAAGCACTTTGACTTAATCCAATTAACCGCCTTGATCTATCTCTATAGATCTTGATTCCCAGAATATATGCAGCTTCCCCTAAATCCTTCATAGAAAAGCACTTTCCAAGATATGCCTTAACCTTTTGCAAACTTGGAATGTCTTTTCCCATGATCAATATGTCATCAACATATAGGATAAGGAAAATTACATTACTCCCACTAGCTTTGTGATATACACATGGCTCATCAAGATTCTGAGTAAATCCAAACCTTTTGATTTCTTCATCAAATCTTTTATTCCATTGCCTTGATGCTTGCTTCAATCCATAAATGGATCTTTGAAGTTTGTATACATGGTTTGGAAACTTTGGATTCACAAACCCCTCAGGCTGCGCCATATAGATGTCTTCATCTAGGCGACCATTTAAGAAGGCGGTTTTGACATCCATTTGCCAAATCTCATAGTCATAGTATGCTGCTATAGCTATGAGAATCCTAATAGCCCTAATGTCAGCTACAGGAGAAAAGGTCTCCTCGTAGTCAACACCATATGTTTGAGTAAAGCCTTTAGCTACCAAACGGGCCTTATAGGTGTGTACCTTGCCATCCATGTCAGTTTTCTTCTTGAAGAGCCACTTACTTCCAACTACCTTGGCATTGGGAGGAAGGTCTACTTGACATTGTTATCTTTCATGGATTGCATTTTCTCATTCATAGCAACTACCCATTTATCCTTTTCAGGACTCTCAACGGCAGCTCTATAATTAGTAGGTTCATCAAGATCCTCTAATATAGTTTCCTCAACTTCTACGTTAAGACATAGACGTTCAGGAGCTTTCACATGTCTTGAAGACTTGCGAATGGGAACAATTTCAACTTCAGGTGGAGGACCCAGACTTTCAGGTTCCACAGGAAGTACGCTAGTGTTTTCAGAAGGTAATGTATCTACATGATCATCTTCCAGATCATAAACTCTCCCACTGAATTCTTGAGATATAAGTTCCTTTTCAAGAAAGTCTCCATATCTAGCAACAATTACTTTGTTTTCAGGTGGGTAGTAAAAGTAGTAACCCATTGTTTCCTTTGGGTAGATACATTTTACAGATCTCTGTTGGAGTTTATCTGCTGAGTCACGTTTTATATACGCCTCGCAACCCCAAAACCTTTAAATAAGACAAGTTTGGAGCTTTTCCATTTCATATTTCATATGGTGTCTTATCAACCTTCTTGGTGGGAACCATATTCAAAATACGAACCGCAGATTCTAAGGCATAATCCTAAAAAGATAAAGGAAGAGTTGTAAGATTAAACATTGATCGTACCATGTCTAACAATGTACGATTTCTTCTCTCAGATACATCATTTTGTTGTGGAGTATATGGAGATGTGAGATTCTGGACAATTCCGTTTTCAGCTAAGTAATCTTTAAACTCTTGGCTTAGGTATTCACCACCTCTATCGGATCGAAGAGCTTTAATCTTCTTTCCTAGTTGCAATTCTACTTCTGCTTTGAAAACCTTAAATGTTTCAAACACCTCATGTTTATGTTTAAGCAAGTAAACATAACCATATCTGCTGAAATCATCTGTAAAGGTTAAGAAGTAGCTAGCACCTTTCCTTGACACATGTTTAAGTGGTCCACACACATCAGTATGTATTAAACCAAGTAGATCAGAAGCCCTTTCCATATTACTATGAAAATGTTTCTTAGTCATCTTCCCAGATATACAAGACTCACATTTATCATATGATTCATCATTGATACTTTTCAAAAGCCCATTATGTTGTAGCTTTTTCATGCGAGTCTTGCCTATATGAGCAAGTCTACAGTGCCAAAGGTAAGAAGAATTCAAGTCTGACTTAATTCTCTTACTTATGTTATACATTGAATTATTATTATTAGATACATAATCATTCATGTCAATTTCAAACACACCATTCACAACAATAGCATTAAAATAAAAAAAAATACCATTTAAAGAAACAGAAATTCCATTACTATTGATAGTGTGAATAAAACCCAAATCCAACAAACATGAAAAGGAAACAACACCTCTAATAATAGAAGGTGCATAATAACAATTGTTTAATGACCGTACTAAGCCCGAAGGCAAAACTAAATTAAACACTCCTATGGCTTCAACAGCTGCAGGTGCTCCATTTCCCACATGCAGATATTGCTCCCCATAGGCAAGCTTCCTTTCCACTCTAAACCCCTGCAGCGTATTACAAATGTGAATACCACATCCAGTATCATATACCCAGGAATTAATTTTATGATTTAGAGTAAATAATTCAATCATAAGTAAGTTACCTGAAGTGCTGGCGCCCAAGTGCCCAGTCTTCTTGTTCTTACTTTCTCGCAACTCTTGGATATAAAGAGGACAATTCCTTTTCCAGTGACCAACTACATGACAGTAGTGGCAAGCCTGATCCTTCTTTGGATTATCCTTCTTCTTGGGAGGGTTTTTCTTAGGTTGAGGTTGATAAGTCATAACTTGCTTACCCTTATCAGCCTTTCCCTTTCCCTTACCCTTCTTGTTCGCATTTGGCTTGTTAATTCTACCCCCTTGAATAGCAAGTACCTGGGGTGTAGAAGCCTTTGGTGGTAAACCTTTCTCGTAATCAATAAGCAGTGTGTGTAAATCAGAAACTGTCTTCCCCACGCAGTGCATATTGAAATTACGTACAAAACCACTAAATTCCTTAGTCAGGGATCTATTGATTAAGTTAATAGCAATGTCTAGTTCATAGACCTTCCCAAGTGCTTGTAGTTGATCCATGTAACCTTTAATTTTCAACACATGAGCACTTACAAGTTCACCATTTGCCTTCTTACAACCGTGTAGAGATTCCATCAAATCATAGACCTCAACGGTTTGTGGTTTCTCAAACATTTTTCTGAGTTGGTTTAGCATGTCCATAGGGAAGTAATTCTCAAACTGCTATTGTAAACCAGGTGTCATCGCTCCCAACATCAAACAGGCCACATCATTAGGTGTCTTAAACTCAGCTTTCCACAATGCTTTTTCCTCATTAGTTGAAGTTTAAGCAGTAGGTTCGGCAGAACAAGGCTTATATAAGTATTCAAGTTGATCTGTCACTCGCAGGACAATCCTGAGTGAGCGAAACCAATCATTGAAATTTTGAGAGCCAGTCAATTTTTCTCGTTCAAAGAATGATTTGAACGCATAACTCATAGTAGTGTTATTGTTTTGAGCCATTTCTACAGATAAAGAAAGTTCAAACATTAGTATTTTCGATAATACAATTTTCCAAGAAAATAAAATACCCAAGAAAATATTCATATAACCATAATATTTTCTTGAAAACTAAGATCCAAATTAACATAGTTTTATTACATCAGTTGATCTACTAGTAATGAAAGTATAAAATAAGGTAATCTGTCGAACAATAATTGGCAAACAATTTCTAATTCCTAGATCATTATGGGATTTATATTGGCAAACAATTTCCAATATAAGCATGTTTTATCCCCATCTTATGCCTTGAGTCCAAGCTCTCACTTACAACTCAATTAAGTTGTCTAATTAAAAAACTATAAATTAACATAGTCTCATTACATCAGTTGATCTGCTATTAATGAAAGTATGAAATTTACCTTTCCATTGTAATCTAGTCCAAGCTCTCACATGACGTAAGTTACAACTTCAAGTGTTCTTTTAATTAGATGACATTAACTTAATTTTAAAGGGTACTAGTTTTTGACGTTTATAATCAAAATATGTACGAAGAAGCATGCATCCATCTTCGTATCATAAGTTTTTCAAAACCTTTTTATTTACCAATTTAAGCTAAGATTAAATCAACAAAGTTTTAATTGGGGTATTGGGTTCACCAATCAAAGAATTACCTACAATTATCGCCCACTATATCCTACTACTGCATGAGTCAAAAGACCCAAGTTATTCGGATAATTACCACAAAGTGGCACGTGGAATTTAGGTCAATTCACCCTTAAGATGATTTGGTACATAAAATAGTCGTACTTGGTAGCTCCAATTTGACGCACAAAGGAGCGTAGAAACAAAGGTCAGCGCGAAGCTTATTAAAAACCTGTTCCTGCTTATACCCCTCTTATAGTTTGTCACAATTAGGTGAGCCGTTCGTACTATTGGTACAAAACTCAACAATCAATTAAAAGTTTATGACTTGAAGTCTTAAAAACATGTTATAAATTATAACCTTGCTAGTCTCACCTGGGAGCAAATTACCGTGCGAAGCGAACCACTATCGGCACATAAGACTTTGCAAGATTCATAATTTATCACATCAAGTTTCACTATTATTTAGTCCATTTATTTTCTATTAAAAAATTACCATTTTTTTACTTAAAACATGTCATATAATTAAACAAAAAATAAGTAAAAATAAAAATAAACAACTAAATAACGCACATAACTTAACAATTAATTTATGTAAACAAATAGCAACATGCAAACTTTATTTGATAAAACTTATTAATAATCAATTCATGTTTATATTGTATATATTTAACTAAGACTATCACTTACGAAGGTAAGTGAGCCACATGCATCGACGAATCGATTGCGTTAGTCATAATTAAATATACACCACATAGCACATAATTGATTACTGATCGGCCTCAAACAGTCTGCTAATATTGACAAAGTAAATGGTCAACAAGAGTCAAAAAATCTAGGGCACAATACAATTTACCAAAGGAGTTTAGTGTTTTCCCGGGTTGTTAAGTCCCAACGAGGTGTGAACACTGTAATAGAACGAATTTGTGATCGGGTGAAATTGAATAGGAAAAGGGGTTTTGAGTGATTTACACTAAAGAATAAAAGAAAATAGCTTAAATAAGCTAATAGAACAAGTACGTAAAAGAAAAAATACTTAGAAACTTTTAAAACTTAAAAACGCGTACGTTTAATTTAAATTTACGTAAACGTACAAAATAAAACGTGAATTCTGACCAATATAAATCCCACGGATGTGAAAATTATATTTTTAGAATCCAAATGATAAAAGAAAATTAATGGAAAAAGAAAATTATATTTAACACTATTTAATTAATTATTATAAATTAAAAACTATTTTAAACTATTAAATAATAACCTAAAAAATAAGAAAATGTAGAATAAGCTTAGAAAAATGAAATTAAGACTTAGAAAAATCTAAAATATTATAAAAAAAATTTTAAAACCGAAAATATATTTATTACACTTTTTATCTATTTATTATTAATTAATTATTATTTAATAATTATTTAAACTATTTTGATTTTTAATAAATACTAAATAAACAAAGAAAAATCTGAAACTTTTTCTATAAATACTCTAAGGTGACAGGAAGATAAGAAAAATATAAAAATGAAAAGTGCTTAATGAAAAAGCTAAAAATAAGCCAAATGGCTTAAATAGAAGCTATCACTTATTTTTATGTTGTTGATTTTCTTATTTTTCTTTTACAAATCTATTTAACTACTGATAATGACAAACTTTTATAAAGGTGAACTTATTGGAACTCAATAATAAGCTCAGTGAGAGCTTATTGACTCAACTGTTAAGCTTTTTAAGGCTTAAGTGGATTTTGAGCTTGAAATAAGCTCACAACAAGCTAACTAGCTGGAACAAAGATAAAATAAGATGAAACTAAGTAAAAGGAACTGGAAATGAGCAAAATGGAATAATGAAATACACTGATAAGCTTTTAATAAGCAAATAAGCAATTCCAAAATACCCTCTGAGCCAAACAGGCCTGCAGACAATTCTACAAGCAATTTAAGCTTATGAAATAAGCTGAAAAGCTCAAAATAAGGACTGAAGTATTGAGATGGCTTGCTGAGCTATTCAAAAAGCCAAAGATTTCAAAGTGGGACCCACTAATGAGCTTTTGGAAGGCTTGTGAAAAAGCTTGAAATACACTGAGGACTCAGTGTATTCAGTGAAATGGGACAAACAAAAAGCTATTAGCAGCCCTATCAAATAAGCTAGAAAAAGCAAAACAAGTACTGGAACTTTGAGATGGGTGGTTAAGCTTCACAAAAAGCCAAAGCACACAAGCTGAAGTTCACTGGAGAGCTTTTGAGAGCTTATGAAAAATGGCTCAATTACACTGAACTATCAGTGTATACTGATGACTTAGTGTAATGAGTGGTTTTTGAGAAAATATGAAAGCATAATAAGCAGTCCAATAAGCTAATAAAGGGAAAAGCAAGCATACATGTAGCAAGCTAGCCAGAAGGGCTTTACAAAATACTAAGGCACACAAGCTAAAGCTAACAATTGAAGATTGTGCAAGCTTATGAAATATGCTATTGAACCTGTGCACAGGGCACTATTTGACTTTTGCAGTTAAACTATATAGTTGACTTAAATGAACTTTGAATCAATCCTACTTACTGATTATGATGTACTAAGCTAAATAGAGATGAAATTAAGCTAGATTACCAAGTAATGAACAACTGTGATGAAATTTGCACTCCAAAATCCTAGCAGTGAACTAGCAATTTGAGATTAAAAGCAATTTTGACTTTCTCACAAATGAAACCTGAATTTTATGACTTAACTGAGATAATGGACCCTATTGTGTCATATATCAGACAAGAACAACAGCACAAACAACTTCCACCACAGCTAAAACAGCAAATCCAAACAACCCTTTAACACACTGAATTTGTGATTTCCAAAGCAAATAAATGATTTGGACCATGAAACTTATTTCAGATGTTCTAGTATGATTACATGAGATCATTTAAGCACAAAACAGCAACAACAACTGTAAGAAACATACAAATGACAAATATACCTATTTGACTGTGAAAATGAAATTTCAAGCAACTATAAATTCCAAAGATCAAACAAGCTATTTTAATCAATGAATCTACTTAACCATAACACAGAAACATGAAAACACAAAGATTCAAGCAATAGTCTACTTATACAGTAAAATTCAAAAATTTAGTAAAAAGCTTACAAGTTGAATCAAACTGAGAACTGAGAACCAAGGACCACAATCACACCTAATAGCTTTCCATAAAGCCACTAAACCAAGAGCAATCCAAAATTTACTCTGCTCCAAGCTTCTTCTTTATAAAAACTGATTTTTTTATTTTCTTTTCTATTTTCTTGATTTCTTTTTGGTATTTGGTTTTAATGACTATAACTCGTTTTAAGGTATCTAAAAGCTAAATAAGCTTTGTCAGGAGCTTATGTGAGCTAAGAAGTCCAATAAACACAATAATCAACAATATTTAAAATGACAAGAAATTTAAGGTACGAATTTAAGCATAACTTGGAAATTTAAAGATAGACTGAAAAGGGTACTGTAAATAGGTTTATTACAATTTGTCGAAGAGTAATAAGATCCTGAAAGCTTTTAAATTACAAGGTAATAAAGATGAGCAGTAAAATGACAATAAGTAAAATGAACATAAACTATGAAATCTATGATATCTTGTTACAATGCTCAAAAGCCAAATTATATAGATACTTCCAACTCTGTCGACCTCTCAGAGACTTTCCCACTTGATCTTGGCCATTGGTTCTCTGTAATTCATCCTAGCCATTGAAATTGCTTTTGGCGCCAAAATATCAAAAGCAGGTTATTAGCAATTAAGGATTTTTGGTTAGATGTGGAGGTGGAAGGGAAGCGTTAATTACTTTTGGTTTGTTAGGTAGAGTGTTGAGGAGGAGGGGGGTGGTATTGCAGAAAAATCTGTGGGTGAAGGGTGGTTTTGGCGGGGTAGTTTAGGAAGAAGAAGAGTTTGACCGAAGGTCAAACCTTCGGGTTAACTAAAAAGGGTCGGTTGGGGTTGGGCTAGTTGTGTGGATTGGGCTGGGTTGTTTATTTATTTGGGTTGGGTTTATTTAAGGGTTGGGTTTATTTAGTTTTAGGATTAGAAGTGGAATTGTTTTAAATTTTAAGGACCATAGTTGTAACATTCTGAAATTCCTGGGACCATTCTAGCAAAATCTGAAATTTATTTCCACGGACCAATCATGCCAAGTTTCAATATTACAAGGACCATAAAAGATAATTTTCCATTTTTGAAAACCGGGGGACTTGTTTTGCCATTTTTGAAACTTCAGGGACTAATTCTGCCAATTTATGAAACTTCAGGGACTGAAACTGTCAATTTTGTAAACTTAGCTCGTTTTTCACCTGTTTTCAATCTTTTTGTTCCTGAATCATATAAAAACACATTCTATGATATTTTCTGTATTTTGAAGCATTTCTGAGTGTTTTTAAATGTTTTTGCAGTTTAAATGGGAATAAAATGATGAGTATTTAGACACTCATCAATCCCCCACATTAAACTATTGCTAGTCCCTAGCAATACTTTTTGAAAATTTAATGGATTTTACATCTCTTTACCAAAAGCCATTATTTCTGGATTAGCCAATGTTTTAGTATGTGATACTTTGGTACAATGATAACCAAATGATTTTGAGCAAACCATCAGCTGTCAACGGATTTGATTTGTCTTTACCAAAAGCCGTTTGCTTCTGGACTAGCCAACTCTTAGATAAAATACAGTTATTATCTTGGTTAGCTGATTACCAATTATGGTTTTCCAATGCCTTTACCACAAGCCATAACCTTGCGGGCTAGCCAACTCTTCACTTATAAAGATATGGGGAGTTGAATACTGATGCGTGGTTTTGCAACCTTACAACAGGTTTTACCTCTCGAGGGATCTCAAGAGGCTTACAACCCCACCAGGCAGTGTACCTGACCGATGTAGTATAGTGTAGTGGTAAGTACGGGGGATTGATCGTTCTCCACAGGGAATAGTGTTCGTTAGGTGTGAAAAACTACTCTAATAGGTCTAAGGGTGAGAGAAGATTCTTTTTGTGTTTTTATATATTTTTTTATGAAAGCAAGTAAAATCTCGGGTTTGAAAGAGTGGGCGGAATTAGTTGTTAGTCAACTAACCCAAATTACTACAAATGCAAATAAAATAAAATAACAGAAAATGAAAAGATTGGTGAAAACTTATGTGGAGGGAAATGTGTTTACTTAGATTTCCTTACTCCCTAACTATCTTTTATCGGTTGATTAGTGTGTATTAGTTGCGTGGATGACGGGTGTATTCCTTAATACCAATCGTGGGGTGGCGTACGTACTTCCCCAACTCTACAAGCTCCTACTTCACTCCTATGTCGAGCCGGCTAGGAAGCTCCTAACATGGGATCACTAGAATTCGCTTGTGCATTAAATACAACCATAAAAACCTTTAGTACGCATTGGTTCATGTTTCTTAAGACGTTCAAGCAAGTTACCGAATAGGAAGTTAGCCAGTTTTCTTAAGCCTAACATAGATGAACAATCATCCAATACAACTAACAACACACTAATAACCAATAATCAATAGCTAGGTTTCATTAGATCTAAGCAAACACAAGATAAATCTAGCCTAGCATGTTAAACAAAAGACAAGAACAAGATAGAATCAAACAACACATAGACATATTGAATGATTAATTGATAACTTATCTTCAATGTAACATGGAAGATCTCAAGGCAAAAAGCCTTGAAAGAGCTGCCAAATTCGTCCTAGGGTTTTCACACACAAAGTTCCCCAATAAGTTCCACAATAAGTTCCACACTAATGACAAAAAATTGCAAAACTATATATAGACTTTCAGATCTGACGGCGTCACGTTATGGAGTGTGACGCCGTCACCTCGCCGCTTTTAGGGTTCCCGGATGACCTTCTTGACGCCGTCCCTCTTTAGCTCTCCAAAATCCGTTCTGGCTTATCAAGGCTTGACGCCGTCAGAATTAGGGGTGACGCCGTCCCTCTTTAAATTAAGCCGTGACGACCTTGATCAGATTAAAGCGTGACGCCGTCAGAATTTCATGCAAATTTCTCATGAGTAATTTTCACATCCACCATTTTATTGCCAAGCCGTGACGCCGTCTGGAGAGGATCCTGACGCCGTCAAAGGTAACTTTTAGCATGATTTTGAGACTTTGTCGTTTTCTTCACTTTTATGCTCCAAAAACGTCCAAAATGCTTCCTTTTCCAGATTTCTTCTCAAAAGTACCTAAAATGACAAAAGGAACGATTTAGGGCAATATTTGATCAAATAAATACGATTTAGGGCTTAAATGACCCCTTAAAAGCGGTACACTTTTCGCTTCATCAAATACCCTTACACTTGAGATTTGCTTGTCCTCAAGCAAATGTGCTTTTATTCTAATCAAAATACAAGTTAGGGGTCATTTAATGCTAACATAAAAGTAATTACAACAAATAATCGTTCCACTTTAATCATAATAAGCACGGAGATTACAAACTAGCACCTCACAAGTAGTGTTTAGATACTCACATCTCTCAAGTGTCATCAAAATAAATCTCATAAATGAAAACGGATAATATCTCTCACTACCTGTCATAACAAATAGATTACCATAGGCTTGGGAAAGGATCGAAAACCTCCTCCACTGGGCGTAAGCACCTAAGATAAACTATCAAAGATGGCTTTTAAATGGGTTATAACGTTAGGTGTAGGGAAAAGGAAAACACGGTTTTGTTGGATAAAGGATATTTTACTGGTGGCGAGTTAAAGATCTTGATCAATTACATGTACTATACAATGTTGCTAAGCCAAGACTCGACTCGATTTAAGCTAATGAAAGAAAATAACAAAAACATAAAACAAACATAAAATGAAACGGGATGGTAGTCCGTATGTTTTTTCTATTTTTTTCTTTTTCTCATTTTTTTTGTATTTTTCTTGATTTTTCGAATTTTTTTTATTTTATTTTATTTTATTTATTATTTTTTTTTTGCATACACTTTTGCCCTACCATCCAAAATAATACATCAAAGGGGCGTTGCATTCCTCTTACACTTGAACTTTTACATAATTTTACAAATAACTATTCTAATGACTCGAATTAAGATAATTAAAAAAACTTGGAGTACTTTTAAAAATATTTAGCACATATGGGGGTAATAAATGATGTTCTTCCCCATTACTCCATTACACTAGTACTTTACCCATGAGTCCCAATCGTCCCAAAACAATATGTACAAGGATATGACTCCACTTAGCAACCATGTAATCAACTAGATAATTAACTTGGGTTTAAACAAATGTTGTCACAATAATGCACTAAAGATGAGTGCATACAAGGTAGGCTAAGGCGATTTGGGTGTACATTTAAGTGGGGTGTAAACAAATTCTTCCTTTAAGTAAAATGCTTAAAGGTCGAAACGAAAAGATAGGCTCTGAGGGGTGTACTAGGGGTATCGTGTACTAAAAATGAGTACAACGCAAAGGGTGTGGGAGAATTACTTGACCAATGTAGCCAATGTAATTATAACAAAAACACAGGTGTAAAACAATGGGTTAATCCTAATGCCTCTTATCATGTAGTAAATCTAACTACACGAATGTAGTCTCACTTGTGGCCTCGGAATGGTCCTAACGCAAGTTCTAGAATCTAAGTGCTACCGGTACACACATCATAGCATAAATGCTTTTCCTACCAATTCTAGGGGCGAACCTCACATATTTGGGGGTGGAAAATTTTTTAGTGATACGGTTTTTGTGCTAGTCATATAATTCCTATCCATGAGACGCTCATTAAATCAAAGTTTCACTCCTATATGTTGTAAAAAATTTTAAATTTGGCACTAAAATTGCCCTAACAGGTATTTATCTCAGTTTTATTACACATCTACCATTAAACAAACAAAAATCAAGCGTAATAGCATTCTCTAATCGTACTTTTACCCCCCCTTACACTTAAGATGAACATTGTCCCCAATATTCAAATAACAAGATGTAAAAGCATAAAGGTAAAAGAATGAAATCAAATACTCCCCTGATTCGTTCGGTGGATAATGAAGTAACACGGTTAGATCTTCTTCCAAAGAGAATGTAAAAGCTTCATGACTAATGCATCGCCAAAAGCTTGATCCAAAACATTTCCTTGTCCAAAATAACCTGTTAAACCTGAGAAAACAAACACGAAAACCTGCATAACATCGGCGGGATAAAATCTATATATAAGGATATAATGCTTGTGGAATGATAATTTTGCAGATTCCTGGAGATTATAAGTTAGAAATTTAATAAAAACTTTTTATGAAAACAAAACTTTCGAAAATTTTCAGAAAATTAAACCTGACGCCGTCAGGTTGTAAAGCCTGACGCCGTCAGATATGATCTGACAGAATTCTCATGTTACGTTTCCGGAAAAATTTTGGAAAAACCTATACCTTACTTTCTGGAATTCCTGCAAAACATCATTATGACTCGATACAAGCATTTGACTCAAACAAATACGAATATGTATGTTAATTTAATATTGTTATGATTCATGTTCATTTGTTCTAATTAACCGATTTGGATTTCCCTTACACTTATCTTTTGCAAAATACCTTTATATGTAGTTAAGACGAAGTTAAAAACAAGATAAAGCATTTTCACAATTTAGTTTTGAGTATGAATCAATAATAATAAAAATTAAACACACATACGGAAACAAATAAAATCAAACAAACAAATAAATAAAAACACAAAGCAAATAAAATTTGGGTTGCCTCCCAAGAAGCGCTTTTTTTTGTTCGAGTTACGAGCCTGACTCTACCCTTATTTAACGGATAAAGGAGAGGTTTTTCCTACACTTAGGATTAAGTGCGGGTGATAGTAGCGATACACACCGACTCGGTATGAGTATGCCACGTGAGGAAAGAGTGGTGGATGAATTATATGCTCAAAGATGTGGGATCCAATCATCATAACCTTACTTAGTTCAATTGGGTCAATGGGTGAATTGAAGTTTTCTCCTAAAAAGGGATCATCTTCTATCAACTTCGAGAGATTCCTAGTTGGGAATCCATCTTGACCTAATAAACCCGGTTTAAACCCATAATGTTTCTTGTGATCAATCATGAATGGGTGATGTAAGTATGTAAGGTCATGGTTCACTCCTATATTAGCTTCCACTCCACATGGCCTAGAGTCTACTACCTTAATCTTAACATTACCCGGACTACATGGTTTGATGGGTGAATCGGGACCTTTTTTAATTCCTAAATTCACATCTAAAGATGGAAGATTAGGTAACGGTTTTGGTTGAGGCTCCGGTTCATCAAAACTAGGAACTTCCATAGAACTAAAAGAAAGGTTATGACTACAAGTATTCAAACCTATTTCTTCTAGTTTTGTTTCTTCCAAAGGTTCTACTTCAATTGGGGTTCCTATAGTCCCTTCTACTTCTTCCGGGTAAGTCACGGGCGGTGTGTGTGCCTCAAATGATGGTAGGACTTGTGGGGTACTTGGTGGGCTTGGGTTTTCTACTATATCCTCCATCTCATTAAGATCACCTATGTGTTCATCTTGTATTATGGTAGTGCCTAACCATGACATGCACTTAGGTACCTCAACTCTACCCACCTCATTCCTAAACAAACCTTCCGATTGATTTATCCAAATACCAAATAGGTCTAAGCTTGCATTTTTTGGGTCACATGTTCCACTTCTTTTTTGGGCGAGAATCTCAAAGATTTCCCATGCCTCTTCATCACCATAATCCCACATTTTCCCATCTTCCATATTTTCAATCTCCTGCTGGGTTTGGCGGTCGATACGAGTGTAAAAGATTTGAAGTGGAAACAATAAGTCAAGACCATGATGAAAGACCTTTTTTAATAAGTATTTGAAACGAGTCCATGTATCGGAAAAAGATTCACCATTATGTCGACGGAACATAAAGATGTCATTTTGGAGTGGAAGGGGTAGAATATGTAGTGGATTCACGTTCTCCATAATGGTGAACGGAAGAGTCAATGGAAATTTCTTTTACGAACAAAGAAACAAAGAAAAAGATAGACTAAAGAAAATCCTAGAAAAATAAAATAAAAAATCTCACTAGAAAAGAATCTAGTGAGTAGACCTATAAAATAAAAATTCAACCTAAACAATAACTATTCCCCGGCAGCGGCGCCAAAAACTTGATGCGTGGTTTTGCAACCTTACAACAGGTTTTACCTCTCGAGGGATCTCAAGAGGCTTACAACCCCACCAGGCAGTGTACCTGACCGATGTAGTATAGTGTAGTGGTAAGTACGGGGGATTGATCGTTCTCCACAGGGAATAGTGTTCGTTAGGTGTGAAAAACTACTCTAATAGGTCTAAGGGTGAGAGAAGATTCTTTTTGTGTTTTTATATTTTTTTTTATGAAAGCAAGTAAAATCTCGGGTTTGAAAGAGTGGGCGGAATTAGTTGCTAGTCAACTAACCCAAATTACTACGAATGCAAATAAAATAAAATAACAGAAAATGAAAAGATTGGTGAAAACTTATGTGGAGGGAAATGTGTTTACTTAGATTTCCTTACTCCCTAACTATCTTTTACCGGTTGATTAGTGTGTATTAGTTGCGTGGATGACGGGTGTATTCCTTAATACCAATCGTGGGGTGGCGTACGTACTTCCCCAACTCTACAAGCTCCTACTTCACTCCTATGTCAAGCTGGCTAGGAAGCTCCTAACATGGGATCACTAGAATTCGCTTGTGCATTAAATACAACCATAAAAACCTTTAGTACGCATTGGTTCATGTTTCTTAAGACGTTCAAGCAAGTTACCGAATAGGAAGTTAGCCAGTTTTCTTAAGCCTAACATAGATGAACAATCATCCAATACAACTAACAACACACTAATAATCAATAATCAATAGCTAGGTTTCATTAGATCTAAGCAAACACAAGATAAATCTAGCCTAGCATGTTAAACAAAAGACAAGAACAAGATAGAATCAAACAACACATAGACATATTGAATGATTAATTGATAACTTATCTTCAATGTAACATGGAAGATCTCAAGGCAAAAAGCCTTGAAAGAGCTGCCAAATTCGTCCTAGGGTTTTCACACACAAAGTTCCCCAATAAGTTCCACAATAAGTTCCACACTAATGACAAAAAATTGCAAAACTATATATAGACTTTCAGATCTGACGACGTCACGTTATGGAGTGTGACGCCGTCACCTCGCCGCTTTTAGGGTTCCCGGATGGCCTTCTTGACGCCGTCCCTCTTTAGCTCTCCAAAATCCGTTCTGGCTTATCAGGGGTTGACGCCGTCAGAATTAGGGGTGACGCCGTCCCTCTTTAAATTAAGCCGTGACGACCTTGATTAGATTAAAGCGTGACGCCGTCAGAATTTCATGCAAATTTCACTGGCTTATCATGAGTAATTTTCACATCCACCATTTTATTGCCAAGCCATGACGCCGTCTGGAGAGGATCCTGATGCCGTCAAAGGTAACTTTTAGCATGATTTTGAGACTTTGTCGTTTTCTTCACTTTAATGCTCCAAAAACGTCCAAAATGCTTCCTTTTCCAGATTTCTTCTCAAAAGTACCTAAAATGACAAAAGGAACGATTTAGGGCAATATTTGATCAAATAAATACGATTTAGGGCTTAAATGACCCCTTAAAAGCGGTACACTTTTCGCTTCATCAAATACCATACAATTTTTGGCAAATTGTAAGCCATAAACGGATTTGAGATATCTTTACCAAGAGCCGTTTGCTCTCGGATTAGCCAATCCTTATGTGGGTTAGACATGGCGGACTGATAACCATTTATTGCGTTCTAAGTGAGAAATTTTTTTTTTTAAATTTTGGCCAAAATGGGGGTACTAGATGGTACATATGATCAAATTCGCTAGAATTCCCCCCCACACTTAGAACTGAATATTGCCCTCAATATTCAAAGTACCGGTTGTTAAACCAACACTTAGAACGTAAGAAGGAAACATTACTAATAGCCATTATTTTATATATACACACACAATTTTTTTTTTTTTTTTTTTTTTTTTTTTTTTTTTTTTTTTTTTTTTAATATGTAAATATATACAACATGTGGGGCATCTCCCCCACACTAGGGGTGAGACATGGGTGAAAACCCATGTTTTACTACTGTTTTTATTAACCGAGTCGCTAGCTTGACTCGACCCCGAATTCATTGGTTCATGGGGAAGTAACATGTGGAAGAAACAATCTACATCGGACTTTCATTCAAGATGTCTAGATACACATTGAAGTATATGAAAGGTCCACACCGATGAGATATATCCGGCATTTAAACCAATGTTAGATGGAAAATGCCGGGGTCAAAGGTAATATCCTCACTCCCGAATGAGTGAAGGATAGGGGAAATCACCGGGTAGGTGAAGGGAAGAAGAGAGATCTGAATAGCAATTAAGATAAGAACTTCCTCCTCAAGAATTGCATATTCAAGTGGAGGAGGCAAGTCCTTAAACTTGATCTCAGGAAATTTATCAGTTTTCTCAACTGACTTGATTTCCTTATTATGAAGTTCAACGGGAGGGAATGGAGGAGAATTGTCCTGATTCAACAATTTCTCAAGAAGAAGAATATCTCCCTCCAGATCAATCTCAGCGTTATCAATTCCTTCTAGAAATGAATCACACTTGAGAAAAGCCTCGATCTCTTCCAAAATGCAATTACTTCCCTCAAACGGAGTGAGAGAAGGGGAAGAGTCGGAAATGATAGGTAGA
Organism: Artemisia tridentata subsp. tridentata; assembly: GCA_021014915.2. NCBI lineage: Eukaryota > Viridiplantae > Streptophyta > Magnoliopsida > Asterales > Asteraceae > Artemisia > Artemisia tridentata. Next base: position 103,398,515 of record CP139502.1, on the reverse strand, counting down.
GAAGATGTGGTGGGAACCCCACTCACAGAATTATGAGAATAACCAAGAAACTCTTGAGAGTACTCCTCTGAAGCAATATCAATGACATCGATTCGGTTAACCGATTCAGAATCATAATTTGAGGAGTACCTCGAAGTTTGATCATGGTTAATGGTAACAGCTTCATTATCCACACGCAATGTGATCTCATGCTTAAATACATCAATAAGAGCATGGCCCATTTTTAGGAATCCTTTTCCAAGAATGAGAGGAACCTTTTGATCTGCGTCGAATTCAACAACCACAAAGTCAGCTGGAAAATGGAACTTCCCTACTTTCACAAACACATCCTCGGCAATGCCGAGAGGAAGTGATATAGTACGATCTGCAAGCTCAAGAGTCATGCAGGTAGGAGTAAGAGCCGGAAGAGAAAGTTTCTTCCATACTGAATGAGGCATCAGGTTGATGCTTGCACCAAGATCGGCCAAGGCATAGCATTCAACCATTCCCGGAAATACACAAGGTATTAGAAACTTTCCAGGATCTCCAAGCTTCTCGGGAAGCTTTTTCAAGATAACTGCTAAGCAGTTCTCATTTAATGGAGTTTTAGCCATTTCAATCAGTTTTTCCTTGTTGCTTAACAAGTGTTTGATTGTTGATGCAAACTTAGGCATCAGAATGATAGCATCCGCAAAACTTATGTCAAAATGTAATTCTTTAAAGATTTGAAAGAATTTGTCCATTTGTTGACTAGCCTTTTCACGGAGCTTTTGCTCATTTAAGCGCGATGGGTAAGGAATATAAGGTTTGGATTTAGGGGCAACAACTTCAGGAGTCTCAACAGATTCAAAGACAACTCCTGGTTTGGATTTCTTTTTCGGGACAACCGGAGGATGGACTTGTGCTGTATTTTGTGGGTTTGGAATTTTCACTTTGTCCATTGTAACCTCCGTCTCTTTTTCCATTTCATACAACGGAGGAGGAATAGGACCAGAGGGTCCCTCATAAGCAGCACCACTACGAGTGGTGATAGCTTTGATGAAATTGGTATTTTCATCATCATCACTGTCATCAATTACACTGATAGGAGCAGCATTAAGGATATTGGAATAAGCTCTGGCTGTCCTTTGCTCACTAAGTTTGCTTGACAAACTTTTAACCGTAAATCGTGAAAGAGTAGGATCTATTCTTGACGGTTTAGGAGCAATCGTGGGTGTAGAATTTTGGACAACCATAGGTTGGACGTACTTAGCACTTCCATTGTTAGAGGGAAGTACCGGGTCCTTTGTCACCTTGAGTCCATCATGAGTTTTACCACTACGTGTAGTGACAGCTTTGAGTTCACCCCTTGGGTTGACAACAGTGTTACTTGGGAGACCTCCCGAGGTAAAAGGTGGATTGAGATGGTCCATGAGACTGGCAAGCATATTCTTAACTTCGCTTTGAGAATGATCAATTTTGTTTGAAATTTCATTCTTTAGCTCAGTTCCTTGCTTGTGTATTGAAGATTGAAATTCATTCTTCAAATTAGAGATTTGATTTTGCATTGCCCTCATTTTGGTCTCATTAACCTTGATGTAGTTATCAAGTTCATTTGAGAGAGGTCCTTGGTGATTAGGAGCTGAATACCCTTGATTACCCCTTTGGGGTGGGTATTGATTGTTCGGGGCATGAAATTGATTTTGCGTGTTTTGCCCTCTTTGTTGATTAGGATTAATCCTATTTGGATTGTTGGGAGGAGGAAATCCGGGTGGTCCAATTTGGTTGCTAGCACGGTAGTTTGGTTCCACTTGAGGATGGTATTGATTACCTCCTTGATTGGAAGTTCCGGCTATAGCATTGACTTCAAATGCATTGCCATCGGTGGCAGTACAATTGTAGTAAGCGTGAGGACCACCACAAGTAACACAAACTTCTACCTTTTTTATTTCAGCAGTGTGAGAAGTTTGCGGAGCGGAGCGGACTCTTTCTTTTGTGTGTTGAAAACCAAAGATTAAATAGCCTTCGTGAGTTCAGCAAGCTGAGTATCAGTACTAGAATGACTTACGGGAGATGAAGTAGAAGGACCAGCACTAGCCTGAGAATTATATGGTCTGGCTCGTGCAGTGCGGACCTTTGACTTATTTTCAATGAGTGCAATGGCTTCCTTAGTGGATTTGCTCAGAAAATTACCTCCAGCTGAGGCATTGAGAGAATCTTGGTCAGATGGGTTTAACCCATTGTAGAAAGTGTCCATTTGCATCAAATCGGTGAAACCGTGATGAGGACATTTGCGGAGCAATTCTTTGAAACGATCCCATGCCTCTCCAAATGGTTCATCAAACCTTTGAGAGAATTTCATGATTTCATTCTTGAGATACGTGGTTTTAGAAGGAGGAAAGAATTCATTTACGAACTTTTGAACCAAATCTTCCCATGTTTCAATCGATCGAGGGGGTTGTTTGTCAAGCCAAATCCGGGCTGCCCCATCGATGGAAAACGGGAAAAGAAGAAGTTTGATTGATTCCTCAGGGACATTTTTGCATTTGATGGTGCAAGTGATTTTGTTAAACCATCTAATGTGATCTTGAGGATCGTCCCTATCAAAACCATAGAATTGCTGCTAGGTTACCAGGTTTATCAACCCAGTCTTAAGCTCAAAATTCTCAGCCACGATAGCTGGAACAACAATGGCATCTCCGTACCCATCGGAGGGTGCCTGGAGAAGCTCATTCATCGGACGATCTTCTGTCATGATGACAGGAGTTTTAGGATCAGTGCTTATCTCAGGTACGACTGATGGAGCAGAACGTCTACGACGTCTTCGAGGTATGTTTACAAGCTCACGAAAAGGGCTCGATGACCTAGAAGAACGAGTGCGCATGCACTAAGACGAGTCTAAGAATCCTTTAGAATGATGGAAACTTAGAAAAGGGTAAGAAGATTCTTTTTGGATTTTATTTGTTTATGGAAACTTGAAATACGATATTTTTGGTTATCGATCAGTCAAACGAATTAACTTAACGATAATTTTGGTTTTATATATATATAAATAAGAGAATATGAACAAGGATGGTAAATATACAATGGATGTATATTCAACAACACTGATACTGCAAATGCGTTCTACGCAGCACACCTCCCCGGCAGCGGCGCCAAAATTTGATCGGCCTCAAACAGTCTGCTAATATTGACCAAGTAAATGGTCAACAAGAGTCAAACAATCTAGGGCACAATACAATTTACCAAAGGAGTTTAGTGTATCCCCGGGTCGTTAAGTCCCAACGAGGTGTGAACACTGTAATAGAACGAATTTGTGATCGGGTGAAATTGAATAGGAAAAGGGGTTTTGAGTGATTTACACTAAGGAATAAAAGAAAATAGCTTAAATAAGCTAATAGAACAAGTACGTGAAAGAAAAATACTTAGAAACTTTTAAAACTTAAAAACGCGTACGTTTAATTTAAATTTACGTAAACGTACAAAATAAAACGTGAATTCTGACCAATATAAATCCCACGGATGTGAAAATTATATTTAACACTATTTAATTAATTATTATAAATTAAAAACTATTTTAAACTATTAAATAATAACCTAAAAAATAAGAAAATGTAGAATAAGCTTAGAAAAATGAAATTAAGACTTAGAAAAATCTAAAATATTATAAAACAAATTTTAAAACTGAAAATATAATTATTACACTTTTTATCTAATTATTATTAATTAATTACTAATTAATTATTATTTAAACTATTTTAAATTATAATAAATACTAAATAAACAAAGAAAAATCTGAAACTTTTTCTATAAATACTCTAAGGTGACAGGAAGATAAGAAAAATATAAAAATGAAAAGTGCTTAATGAAAAAGCTAAAAATAAGCCAAATGGCTTAAATAGAAGCTATCACTTATTTTTATGTTGTTGATTTTCTTATTTTTCTTTTACAAATCTATTTAACTACTGATAATGACAAACTTTTATGAAGGTGAACTTATTGGAACTCAATAATAAGCTCAGTGAGAGCTTATTGACTCCACAGTTAAGCTTTTTAAGGCTTAAGTGGATTTTGAGCTTGAAATAAGCTCACAACAAGCTAACTAGCTGGAACAAAGATAAAATAAGATGAAACTAAGTAAAAGGAACTGGAAATGAGCAAAATGGAATAATGAAATACACTGATAAGCTTTTAATAAGCAAATAAGCAATTCCAAAATACCCTCTGAGCCAAACAGGCCTGCAGACAATTCTACAAGCAATTTAAGCTTATGAAATAAGCTGAAAAGCTCAAAATAAGGACAGAAGTATTGAGATGGCTTGCTGAGCTATTCAAAAAGCCAAAGCTTTCAAAGTGGGACCCACTAATGAGCTTTTGGAAGGCTTGTGAAAAAGCTTGAAATACACTGAGGACTCAGTGTATTCAGTGAAATGGGACAAACAAAAAGCTATTAGCAGCCCTATCAAATAAGCTAGAAAAAGCAAAACAAGTACTGGAACTTTGAGATGGGTGGTTAAGCTTCACAAAAAGCCAAAGCACACAAGCTGAAGTTCACTGGAGAGCTTTTGAGAGCTTATGAAAAATGGCTCAATTACACTGAACTATCAGTGTATACTGATGACTCAGTGTAATGAGTGGTTTTTGAGAAAATATGAAAGCATAATAAGCAGTCCAATAAGCTAATAAAGGGAAAAGCAAGCATACATGTAGCAAGCTAGCCAGAAGGGCTTTACAAAATACTAAGGCACACAAGCTAAAGCTAACAATTGAAGATTGTGCAAGCTTATGAAATATGCTATTGAACCTGTGCACAGGGCACTATTTGACTTTTGCAGTTAAACTATATAGTTGACTTAAATGAACTTTGAATCAATCCTACTTACTGATTATGATGTACTAAGCTAAATAGAGATGAAATTAAGCTAGATTACCAAGTAATGAACAACTGTGATGAAATTTGCACTCCAAAATCCTAGCAGTGAACTAGCAATTTGAGATTAAAAGCAATTTTGACTTTCTCACAAATGAAAACTGAATTTTATGACTTAACTGAGATAATGGACCCTATTGTGTCATATATCAGACAAGAACAACAGCACAAACAACTTCCACCACAGCTAAAACAGCAAATCCAAACAACCCTTTAACACACTGAATTTGTGATTTCCAAAGCAAATAAATGATTTGGAACATGAAACTTATTTCAGATGTTCTAGTATGATTACATGAGATCATTTAAGCACAAAACAGCAACAACAACTGTAAGAAACATACAAATGACAAATATACCTATTTGACTGTGAAAATGAAATTTCAAGCAACTATAAATTCCAAAGATCAAACAAGCTATTTTAATCAATGAATCTACTTAACCATAACACAGAAACATGAAAACACAAAGATTCAAGCAATAGACTACTTATACAGTAAAATGCAAAAATTTAGTAAAAAGCTTACAAGTTGAATCAAACTGAGAACTGAGAACCAAGGACCACAATCACACCTAATAGCTTTCCATAAAGCCACTAAACCAAGAGCAATCCAAAATTTACTCTGCTCCAAGCTTCTTCTTTATAAAAACTGATTTTTTTATTTTCTTTTCTATTTTCTTGATTTCTTTTTGGTATTTAGTTTTAATGACTATAACTTGTTTTAAGGTATCTAAAAGCTAAATAAGCTTTGTCAGGAGCTTATGTGAGCTATGAAGTCCAATAAACACAATAATCAACAATATTTTAAATGACAAGAAATTCAAGGTACGAATTTAAGCATAACTTGGAAATTTAAAGATAGACTGAAAAGGGTACTGTAAATAGGTTTATTACAATTTGTAAAAGAGTAATAAGATCCTGAAAGCTTTTAAATTACAAGGTAATAAAGATGAGCAGTAAAATGACAATAAGTAAAATGAACATAAACTATGAAATCTATGATATCTTGTTACAATGCTCAAAAGCCAAATTATATAGATACTTCCAACTCTGTCGACCTCTCAGAGACTTTCCCACTTGATCTTGGCCATTGGTTCTCTGTAATTCATCCTAGCCATTGAAATTGCTTTTGGCGCCAAAATATCAAAAGCAGGTTATTAGCAATTAAGGATTTTTGGTTAGATGTGGAGGTGGAAGGGAAGCATTAATTGCTTTTGGTTTGTTAGGTAGAGTGTTGAAGAGGAGGGGGGGGGTGGTATTGCAGAAAAATCTGTGGGTGAAGGGTGGTTTTGGCGGGGTAGTTTAGGAAGAAGAAGAGTTTGACCGAAGGTCAAACCTTCGGGTTAACTAAAAAGGGTCGGTTGGGGTTGGGCTAGTTGTGTGGATTGGGCTGGGTTGTTTATTTATTTGGGTTGGGTTTATTTTTGGGTTGGGTTTATTTAGTTTTAGGATTAGAAGTGGAATTGTTTTAAACTTTAAGGACCATAGTTGTAACATTCTGAAATTCCAGGGACCATTCTAGCAAAATTTGAAATTTATCTCCAAGGACCAATCATGCCAAGTTTCAATAGTACAAGGACCATAAAAGATAATTTTCCATTTTTGAAAACCGGGGGACTTGTTTTGCCATTTTTGAAACTTCAAGGACTAATTCTGCCAATTTATAAAACTTCAGGGACTGAAACTGTCAATTTTGTAAACTTAGCTCGCTTTTCACCTGTTTTCAATCTTTTTGTTCCTGAATCATATAAAAACACATTCTATGATATTTTCTGTATTTTGAAGCATTTCTGAGTGTTTTTAAATGTTTTTGCAGTTTACATGGGAATAAAATGATGAGTATTTAGACACTCATCATTGATTACTTAATATATTTGAGTCTTCCCCAATTCGACATCTATCAATTAAATTACACGTGAAAAACAATTTAATGAATTCTACCTAACAATTAGCAAGTTGCCACAAGATCGCATACTAACACATAAACATGTTAATCCCAGGGTTCCTAATCAAATTAAATAACCAAACATAAACCCTAAAATATAATAAAGGGCAATCGGCCTTAAATTAAAAATTAGGGTTCGATTGAAATTAACCCTAAAATCGACCAAACATGTTAAAACACAATCAAGATTTTTTTATGTGTTTCGGTAATTAATTACATGTTATAACGGCTCATGATGCCACTGTTGGAATATTAATATCATGACAATCATAATTAAATACAATACACATCAAAGAACACATGCGAAAGCGTATGAACAATAACACATAATTAATTAACCAAATTTAAACGTATGCGTACCTTAATGATTCTAGCAAAACAAGAATCAATCTAAGCAACAATAGTGATGAACCCTAATTAGGGTTTATAAGGATTACACGAATTGCCCCTTACCGATTTTGCAATTCGATCAAAGAATCAAATAATAGTGTGTTTGATTCACGTTCTTGTACACACGTACTATAGCAAACTTGTAAAACCCGAAAATCTAAAACATGCAAAAATTACCAAAATGCCCCTGAAAATTTAAAATTTAATTAAGGCTTAATTAAAGTTCCGAATCGATCCCAAACTTCTGGAAACGAACAAGATATGTTACCAAATAATTTTAACGACTTCATTTAACTTTTTACAAAGTACAAAAGGACCAAAATGCCCTTAAGAAACCGAATGGATATTTATATACAATTATGATTATTAATTAAATTTATAATTAGAATTTAAAATCTTTAAATGCAAAATAATTAAGGTAATTATGCAAATTGATTAGGCCTTTAATGGGGCCATTTAATTTGGTCTTTCCTCCCCCTAATACTCGGCTAATCCTTATTTACTCAACCATATCCTTTTCTTCCTCATTAATCAAAACCGATTAACCTTAAAACACAATCATAATTTGCCCACAACACAAACGAATTTTTGGAGCATCAAGACTATTTTTCCTGTGTTCTACATCATCACAAGAAGCTAAGAAAAATACTTTTTGAATTGTTTGTGGCTTGGTTCGATCATGGCTAATTATTCCTTGTCGCTAGATAAAAACGTAAGTATACTTCTCCATAATTCATTCGACTCATCTAAAATTCGTTTCTTATTTTTCTTATGATCCTCACATGGTATATACTCTGTGAAAAATGACTACAAGGTTGTGAGATCATTCGTGTGCTCGTGGTGAATTTTGTGGTGTCGCGTGGTGAACCGAAGAGAAATAATTCGTTACGACCATCCTACACGTTCTAAAATTTGTTTGGTAATTTTCCTACGACTCTTACATCATATGAACACCAAATAAAATGCTAGAATTGAACCATGCAAGATCTATGATTTAATTGTGAATTTAACCTTAAAAACGTATGAAAACTCTAAATAAATCCATACGAATTTTCTGGGCAAGAGACATATTTTATCTACGTTTCTTATAATCTGTATAATACTGGAAAAATGTTAATTTGATTTGTCATGGCTTAAAATAATTAGGGTCGAATTATTTTGTAATCGGATGAAATGAAAATCAAGGAAAGAAAAGAAATAAAAGTGTACGATTAGGGTTTTTGGGATTAGGGTTTGTTCTTGGTGTATTAATCATGATATAATGATGATCTAATGATTGCTCAATGATTGGAATACTAGGGCTAGGTTTTGTGTTTAAAAAAGTTCATACGACATGGTTTTTAAATGTTAAGGGTGTGTTTTGAAATTTTTAAAACTCATGGGTTATTTTTAGAACATTAGTTGGACTGGGTACAATTCGTATAAAATATAACTTGAGGGTGTCATGTGTAAATTTTGTATTCAAAAGGATTAAAATGATTTAATTGATAACTATGTAATCCGATTTTCATTTAAATAAAATAGAGGGACTAAAAGTGTAATTTCTGGAAAGTTAAGGTTGATTCGAGTAATAAATATTATTCAGGGGGTTTTGAGTAATTTTGGTAATTTAAAGGCTTAATATGTAATTGTTAAGAATTAAAGATTGAAATTGTAAATCAAGGGTTTAATTTGTAAATTCTATAAATTGAAGGACTTAATGTGTAAATTGTGAATAGATGAAGGTTTGATCGTACAGCATGATAAAATAAGGGAATGTTGTGTAAATTGGAAAACTAAGGGAGTTAATGTGTAAATATGAATGTCATAAGGGTTAAAATGTAACTTAATTTAAACTAAAGGGTGTAAAGTGTAAATTGTGGAATCTAAAGGACTAAATGTGTAATTCTGGAAAATTTAAGAGTTGGAATGAATTAATTGTGAGTAACCTAAATTTTGATATCTGAATCTTCCTAATATTGAAAATCGTACTAAATATGGAAACCTACTTAATTTGGGAAACCTGTTAAAAATGGAAAGACAAGCTAAAATGAGTAATTCTCTCCTACTCCTCTAGGTGTGAAGAAGAAGGTTTTTGATCAGCTTCTGTGTCTTCTAATTCTTGTTCGTATGTGCATTCGTGACAAGGTACGGATATTCTGCCCTTTTAACAAGGTGCCTTCGGTCTCTTGACTTCTAATTTGAACCTATGATATGAACCTTTGGCATTTGGACCTTTGACATATGAACCTTTGATATGAACCCTGTGATATGAACCTTGAGATTTGGACTATGATTATGACTATATGAACCTTTGTTTTGATATGACCCCTTAACCTTTGACCCCAGTTTGATACTACGAGCCAAATATGTTTCCTAGCCATGAAGGTAACATGGCCGTGTCATTGATGCACCAATGGCATGACTCTAGTGTACTCGAGTGATGTTGTACACCGTCCCCATTCTGATTTGATATGTGCACACTATATGATTTGTTATGGCCAATATGATTTGTTTGGGGGCGTATGGATGCATCCTAGATATGTTCTGATATGATATGTTTTGATATGATATGATATGGTGACTGGGGCTGGGTGCAATCCACTCCTTTCACAAAATATGGGAGCTAGCTACTCCACCTGAAGAATGAGGACACCCCTCATATTATCTTATTATCTGAGAGGTCTCCCCTCTATATGATTATGAAGATATGATATGATATGATATGTGATATGGGCTCGTGGTGGATGACTGTCCTAAACCTTACTCTTTATTTCCTTTTCCTATTTCTCACTCATTATGATATGCTTGTTCATTTCCGTTTTCTTTTATTTCCGTTTATTATATATCTGTTCACTGGGCTTTTTAAGCTCAGCCGCACGTTTTCTTTCCGTGTGCGGCAGGTTTTAGTTGGAAGCTGGGTATGAGTGAAGAGACCTTTGGACTTAGAAGACCTTGATAGTTTCGGAAGTAGAAGATTTTAGAAGGATTTGCATTGACAGACATAGTATTTAGTTTTGTTTCTCGTTTGTAACCTTGTAGTTTCAGTATATCATTTGTAACCTTTGAATTTCTATTGTATTAATTAAGTCGTATGTTATGCTTGCCTTTGATATGTCACCATTTGCGTGACACTTCTACCCTTGCCGGGTTGGGGTGTTACAAAACTAAAGTTATGCAAGTAAAGAAATCACAAAACTTAAAACCAAACTTTTTGTTTAAGTAACAAAATCGATCGGCCCTTGTTGAGGGTTTTAATCAATCGATCAAGAAAAAGAAAAAGGAAAGAAAACGTTTGAGGGTTTAGTTTGTGTGCACAAGAGATACAAAAACTACATTCCTTGGTTTGCTTATATACTAGTTGTAACTTGATGACCAAGTTTGAGTGGGATTAGGTTTCACCCCAAGACCCACGATCGGCCTCAAACCCACAAGGGTTTCCATAAAATTCTTGTCATCCAATTTTCAATCTAGTCCCTTCTTTTTTCTTATTTAACGATCGTTAGTCACTTTCCGTTAAATACTAACGTTCGTTATACGTTTTGTGATAATTAATAATTAAATATAACGTTTTTTATAAAATTATTAATCTTTAGTTCTCACACGTAAAGTGTGCAATCCCGTGATCTCGAATTCGATCCTAACATACGACTACTAAAATAATGTCCATAAACTAACATTACTAAGCATCAAGCACGCATAAAGTTGTTCAACTATCAATTATATTCTATCTTGGCAATTACATACAAGTGCAACTACCTAAACCTTTGCGAATGGTCATCTATAAGCAGTGTTGTAAAAATTGGTCATGGCGGCCGATATAGCGGCTCCATGACAGTTGGCGGTGGTCCACCGCCACGCCATTTCACATATCGGTCTAATTTGAAGGTCATGGCCAAAAAATTGGGCCAAAATGGTCAAAATCGGTCAATATGGCGGTCAAACTCAGTATTATTATTATTTTTTTAAATTGATAAATAATTATGGACTTACGGTTTTTATTTTTCAAGGATGTTATAATTTTTAGTTTTTGTTGGTTATTGACTTATTTTGTTAGGATATTGCTAATATTTATTTATTTTTTTAATAAATTCCTTTATAATTTATAGTACCTGCCGGGAAACCGGACAATTTCCAAAACCGAACCAGTTTAAAAACCGGTTTCGGTTATCGTTGACCGGTCATAAACCGGTTTTGGATAAAACCGGACCGGTTCCAATCCGGTTTGAGGGAAGAAAAGTTTGAACCGGCAATAACCGGTTACAAATCGGTCTAAACCGGTTTTCTGTAATCCAGTTCCACAAACCGGTTTTTGTGAAAGTGTACTTTGGGTGCGAAGAAAGCTGGGTGAAAGAGATGAACAGTGTTTCACAGAAAATATGAGGTAGACTTGTAGTGGTTTTGTCATTTAGCTAGTCTCATCTCTCATGTGTCTTTTTCTTATTATATAGGCTGTAGGCATATGGGTTACATTTGAATATAAATGAATTCAGTTTCTATAGTTTTGTTACTTTACTTGTTTCTATACGAATATTTTACTTTTAGAATTTGTTTAAAAATATTGTAGTTTTAACCAAGCTACAAGTATTTTACTTTTGACTTATGATAAACAATGTGAAAAACTGAAAATGTCTCGTAAACAATGTGACTTACGAGAACTATATACACTAATCTATAAGTTGCAATATCTAGACAAGTTAAAATGATATATTGATATAGCCCATGTTCTAATAAAAACATTCGAACAAACTAATAAGTGAAGGATAATTTGTACGAGTATAAAAGCTGGGTTATTTTTTAGACAATTGACTATATAACAAAACACAATCACTAAACATATTTAAAAATCAAACATCGAATTGTTTCTTGCATACATAAACGGAAATATGAAATACATAAAAATAAAACATCGTCTTCTTAAATTACATTAAACGAATAACAAAAAAAATAACGTCTTGAACTATTCGTCTTTGTTAGGAGATAGGGGTAGGGCCATACCAGTCAATATTTCTTCCAAGTGTATTTCTTCTTCGACCCGTTCCAATTCACCTTCGATGGTGATATATGTTGAATCCTTTCAACGCCATCGAGGTAGTCTTTCAAAAAAATGCAAGTTTCCACCGACACCAGAGTGAGTTTTGATCTTCTCAGTGATATAACCCTCTCACTAACCCAAAAAGCAGATTCCGAAGCTACCGTACTTGCTTGGACCATTAGTAAGTCACGGGCCATGGCGGCTAGAACAGGAAATTGGGTTTCCCGTTCTTTCCACTAAGCCAAAATATCCAACTTCTCAAACTCTTCAATGGATAATTGAGCCAAAAATCTGATCCTTGGTAACTTCTGAGCTCGCTACTAGGGGTGTTACCTCGAGCTCTCTTTCTATTATCACTTTTTAAAAGATTATACATTCGAATTTTCTCGTTATTACCATGAGAACTCGAACCCGCCTCTTGATGGATAGTATGAATATGTGAAGAACTTGAGCCATATTTAGTTAAATAAACTTCAAACATATTTTCAAAAGCCTTGTTAAAGCAAGCACATTGACTATCATGATAGTTCAGGTCATCGAGGGACAAACCCAAATCATAACCAATGTTAAAAATCAAAGCCTCCAACCCCGGTTCGGTTTAGAACCGGGTTCAAAGCGGCGGCACAAGTTATAACGAGAGGCAATTCTTTAAAATATTTTTTAAACTTTTCTTTCATTGGTTTCACCATATTTCCAAATAAATCACTTTTCGATTCAAACTCCTCTTAGTTGTTAGTCATTAAATAAAGTTGTTCTAAAACTAAACAACTTGTAGTATAGTAAACTCCCGACAACAAAGTAGTAGCTTTTTTAAAAACTTCAAGCATTTGTGAAACAAGTTCAATAGTATACCAATCTGACTTGGGATAAGGCACAACCAAATTTTTTCATGCAAGTCGATCATGAAATGCTTTTAAAGTTTCTTTTTGTCGTAAAGCACTTTCAAACATCAAACAAGCGGAATTCCATCGGGTAGGTACGTCCTAATTCAGACCCAAACAAAGGGAATTTGAATCGGTACAAAACTTGATGTATCTATGATATCGATGACTACTAACACTAAAAATATCTTTTAACATATTTCTAAAACCATTTTTTGTGTTCCCGATAACTTCTAACCCGGCTTGCACAACCAAATTAATGATATGTGCTACACATCGACTATGAAAAAAGACACCTTTGCAAACCGGTTTGTATTCTAGTTTTAATTGCTCAACCGCATTGCTGTGTTAAGAAAGCTTTAAATTTATAAGACTAGTTTTAACTGATTATTTTGACTAACACATGGGTAAAGTATAACCCTCATTATAATCTAGTAAACAGGTAAGACCAGGTCGTCCCAAAGGATTGGTGAAAATTCAGTTAACAAGTGTTCACAGAAAAGTCCAAAGATTGTCAGTTATCAATAGATTAGTAAAATGGTTGATTTAAATTTGTAACAAGATTATATTAAAAGTATGTTTGTTTAGGCTGAGAAACATGAAAGTAAACACACATAAGAACAGGCTTGCACTCACAAACAAGGTATATAAACAAGAGATGACAGGTGATCACTCAAACATATAACTACTTAATATATTAAAAAAGTCCTTTCGGTCTATAATTCTCAATATATCAAATGCAATAAGATAGGTTTGTGATAGAAGTATAACAGGTCACTTTCCTAGTCAAGTTTGTTAGACATGAGACTAGGCATTAAACAAGATCGTGTTAGGGTCGATAAAGGTTTTGTTGGCCAATTTCTACAAGGCTAACACCAAGTTGCCATAGACAAACAACTTGAAATAATATCAAAGCAATAGAGCCTTTCGACCTAATTCTATCACAGAGATACATCAAACAATTAGCAATTGTCTAAACATAATAATATCAAGTGAACAATTCATAGTATCATAGCAAGTGTCCAAATAAACATGTCAACGATCACATTCCAACATCACCCAAACAAATATAAGTCGACTACTCCATAATTTCAGTAACAAAACTCATAACAAACAAGAGAAATTTAATAAACTTCATAATAAAATTGTTATTAAGAATTGTACCAATGATTACAAGTGAATGATTGAAACTAGTTTTCACAGATGAAACTCCAAGCGTATCCCTGCTTCCTAGACTCTGTCACAGCACTGGGACTTGAATACTTTTGCACTTTGTGGCCTTGATATGGTGAACTTGGTGTGAGTTCACCAATATCCTTCTTTAGAGAGTAACTTTAGTATAATGTGGTTTAGCCCTTTTTCCCTGACCCCTAAGGTCTTATTTATAGCTCAAAGAGACGTGCTTTATCTCCCATAAATGATTGATAGAGGCAAGTGATCGGCCTCTCAATGAATGCAATCATCATTAAGTCTTTGTCATGTAACTGACAGAGTAAGTGTGCCGTACTTCATAGGAAGTACGCCGTACTTTGCTTTGAATCATATTCTTCTACCCGCCAAGCAAGTACGCCGCACAAGGTCCTAAAACCGGCGTACTTGGGTCCTTCTCTAAGTTTTTCACTTCAAGTCCTTTCTCTTTAACGACCGTTAACGTTTTCAATGGTTTTTACGCTATATTTCCAATTCCTTTGCTTTATCATTCATGCAACAGATTATTACCAAATTCTATACAAATAGCATAATAATCTATATATTTTAGTAGATAAATAGTATATAATAGAGGGAATAAATATGTATAATTAGAGCATTATCAAATTCCCCCATATTTAAACGTTGCTTGCCCTCAAGCAATCCTTAAAAATGTTTTTGTTTTTTAAATTGGAAGAATAAGGAAGTCAAAGAATCATAAGCTAAGATAACGCGACTAAGCACCTCACGAAAGTGACCAGTATAATTCACTCACACTCATATATGATGAAATAACGGGTATAAGGAAATCACACTCAATTGCTCAGACGTGATTTAATTAAATTACCTTAAGCTTGTACAAGAAACTAAACTGCACCGACATGGTGTAAGCACCAAGTATAAATATCAAAAGAGGGCTTTTATTCGGGTTTTTTTGGATCGATTGTTTTGGTTGATATATGGATGTCGGGAGGTCGGGAATTATGAAAGTAAAGAGTAGCCATAGTTAGAGAGAGAAATGATAACTTGGTGTTTTATTGAATAATGAAAATGATAAGGTTAAACACTAAGCATCACACCTCTATGAAAGTATAGAGGGGTTTATATAGGCCTCCAAACACATAAGTTTCTCCTAATTACAACTCTAGTCCTTGTGTTTGAGCCTAATATTAAAACTATTATAATACCGAATATGTTGTCACATTTTTGTGTTAGGAGCATTCCTAACAATCTTCCCCCAATGTGGCAACATATAGGATTACTTACAACATTTCCTACAAGTACAAATACAAATAAAGAAAGATTTTCATAGGCTCTTCAAATGCTGAGGATGTCTGCAGTTGACGCTCTTTGTCTTCATCTTGTACCTCGGCTTGAGAACTTTTCTTCACTTGTAGGCAAATGATGTAATATATATGAATTGGTTTAACTTCCCCCCAATTCATACTGCATGTATTTAGCAGCTTCTCCGTACACTTCTTTTTGGCGAAGTTTCTGAATCAGCTTCCCCCCAAACTGACAACCGTCTTCAACAGATTCGAAAGTTTGATGTAGTTAACATGTCTTCTAACTTTTGAAGTTTTAAGTGCGCAGCGGAATTTGTAGTAAACCACACCAAGCAAATTTGACCAATACACAATTCGGAAACTCCGTTCAGGGGTAACATGCAATAAATCAACAAGATCTTCTCACGTATGTAGGCTACTTCACACAACATAACCCACGAAAGTTGAAACGATTACACCAAAGTCACAAAACTGAACCACTGATCATCTTTGCGGACGTCTCTCCGGTAGTCATAACATTGTAAGCTCGATTACGTGAACCTGTTATGCGTCCCTCATGTGCACTTTTCTTCCCCTTGATTGCAGATACTCATGGAGAAAGAGTGTTTTCGCAAAGAAGTCGAAAAAAGTACAAAGAACATACACTCTCTTCCCCCATGATGTCTTCGCGGAATCGGAAGCATACACACTATGTTTATGATGGAAAACGGAGGCAGCGTAACCCCATATGTCCAATTATTCGAACAAGTGTGAAGTATCATAAATCTCTATTAAGCCTAAAAAATATCCCGTGAGAATCAACTGTTGATAACATCTCTACTCTTTTATACTCCTCTTAGCTAACTCTTTACCGACCCCATTATCATTTTGTCGGCTCTTTGTAGTGACTACTGATAAAGAAAACCCAATATTACGAACTTGAGACTAAAGTAAAAATAACCTGAACTTGTGACTTAAACTTGCACTAATGTCTGACTAAGAATCAATACTGAGAATTTCAATAAAGGTAGAATCATATACCCATCAAACCATCCTTAACTGTATATGAACTTCTCTCGAATTACCCATATCTTTTTGTGACACTTGAGCACTACAACGTAACTCCTTTAAAGTGATAGTTATACATTTTGAGCACAACAACGTAACTCCTTACATCAGGTATAACTAGACAACTCAAGTCTCTGTCATTCGTACGGATAAAAGCTCGAACAAGGATCTTGAAGAATCATGCATCCAACCAACCTCGATTTCTTCAGATATTAAGTACACTCACTCGTGAAATCCCACTTCAACCTCAAATAAATAATAATGAATAGTCCCCGTAGTCATTTCTTGCGGTTAAATACACAAAAACTAGCCTTTTAACTGTTTAAATGAATATTCATAATGGTTTAATCCCGATCTTTTCAAAAGCACATAACCCCAAAAATAATTTACTTTGATGTAACAAACCCCAAATATAACCATTAACACTTAATATAACAAAAATAAGCTCATAATGAATAATAATCACAAAATTCGGCCCTTTAATTTCGGTCTAAGCACCGGCCCAACTACAAACATTTCGATAATTGTGTAACTAGCCCAAAACCAACAAAACCCTAAAATTACTGATACTATATAACCAACACAACCCTACATTTTCTCAAATGTTAACCCTAATCCATCACAACTCATCTACTCGCAGTCACCACCCATCTATTCTCCCCTCCAAATAACGACACCCCAAAAACACAACGATATTAAGATCTAGATATCCGGACATCAAGTACAACTCAAACACCATGATTTCTTTCTTCTAAGATCGAAACAAGAAAACTCAGATCATTCACTTTCTTCTTTGGAGACACGGACACCAAATCTGAACCTTTGTGGTTCTAGGCTTCTAGATCTTGATATATCGGGTAGGTTCATTTATTGTTGTTTTTCGTTTTTGCACATAACCGAACAACGAGGAAGGATGAACCTGATTTGGTTTGTTCTTTCCTTTAAAGGGTTTTTATATTAATTGAAGCTAAGCTTCAAAAAGATTGATCGGTGATGATGTTCTTTTGTCGTGTATTGATCTTTGAGGTCTATGACTGTTATTGTGCCACACGAACAAGAAGCACTAAGATCTTGTTTAATTATTTATTTTCAGTTTGAGTTTGAAGATCTATGAAGAGTTGTTCAAGCACATTAGATCTTTCAAGATCTGTAATATGCGAATATGAACAAAACTGAGATCTAGTTGTCATTTAATTTCGTTCAAGTCTTGGTGTTGTATCCGTGAGGTGATGATGTTGTTGTTAATGATGGATTTGTTGTAGCTTGTTGTTGTGTTGGTTGTTGGTGACGGGGTTTAGGATTAGTTGTTGGATTGAAGTTTGTTGTTTGGTTCAGGATATATTTTGTCTTCTCGATCTTTCCTTCTTCTTGTTTTTTTGTTCGACTATTTTGGACCAAGGAAGATTGTAACAGATCTGAGGTCAAACGTGTCAACCCGACTGAGTCAACTCGGATTGAGTCAACTCAGATCGGAAATGGTTACTCGAAGAGTCAAAGGGGTTTCTTACTCGAAGAGTTCCAAATATTAATTCCTTACTTAAAGGATGAAAACATGGAATGTTTATCCTTACTCGAAGGATTTGTAAAAATTTGCACATGGTCTCTTACATGGAAATAGTTAAACTCCTTAGTCGGAGAAAAAGTAGACGTTTTAAAACGTTACCCTTATACTCAAGAAAAAACTAGATACTTACGGTCTAACCTCAAAAAAAAATCCTTCACTACCTTACTCCGAAATGAAACAAAACCTTTATCATAAAATGAGTTTTGCTTAACATAGAAAAAAACCTATACACTTGTTACTGAGATTTGTTGAATATATCCCGAAAAACTGAAATAAGAGACCAATTAGTTTAAGTGAAAAAATAATAAGATTGAATAATAAAATATAAGTTAAAAAAATACCCTTATGAATATAAAGTTTATAGAAAAATAGTTTGCAAAATCAATCTAATTCAACCAATTTAAAAACTTGAATACCAATATGTTGCACTATTTGTGTTAGGAATTCTAACAGGATAATGTTGGTAAAAGTAAAAGGTAGAATTAGATGGGAATATGGTAAAGGATAATTGATGTTTTAAATAAAATAAAATGAGTTAAAGCATAACATTCCTTTATACGTTTTAAACTTCTCTTGGCACATAAACATAAGTATATATTCTTATTAATATTTTTTTACTATGTTTATTACTATTTGGAAACATAAGTTGTTTCCACCATATTATGATTAGAGCATCTAACTTTATAATGAGAAAGTAATTGCAACCTTTAGAAATATGTAAAATAGGTAAACAAGAATATACTCCTAATTCATTTCTTTTATATCGATTCCCACTTCTCTTGGCACATATTTCGCCGAATAATATTCTTGATATATTTTTTTCTTTTTCTTTTGGGAAAATAAGTTGTTTTCCCCCATACTTATGATAAACATACTACTTCAAATGAGACAAGAAGTTTGCAACCTTTGAACTTCGTCAAAATAGTAACACCAGCAATATACTCCTTATTCTTTCTCTTTTGATCAAATACTCACGTGGACTTCCAACAGGGTTCAAGTTAAGGTTTATAGGTTGTATATTTATTTTTTATTTTTTCTAGATTAAAGAAACGAAAAAAATGGCTCTGAAGGTTTAACTAAGGTATCTAGCACTAAAGATGAGTGCTACAATAGGGTTTATATGGTAGTTAGTTAATTAGTGTAACTAGCTAATAATATGTTTCTTGGATGGCCATTTGGTGTAATCCTAATTGCCTCTTTATCATTTAAAAATACTTATACCACACGAATGTGATCTCACTGCGGTATCATAAAGATTTCAAGTACAAGTTCTAGAATCAACAAATCACCAGCACACTCGTAAATAAAAAATCAAGCACAATAATACATATGCTGAATAAAGGCTAAAATTTCTCACATTTTAGTGGTAATGGATACGAATATACAAGTAACGTTATCAATTCTGAGTCGAATCAGCTTAAACGATGTAAGATAATCCTATCTTCCAAAAAGTTTTAAATTTATCGAAGTTTTTATTTATTTTTATAAAGTATTGTTGTTTAAGTTATTTATTTTAAAAAGTTATAATTTTTATTTTTAAAACTAATTATATTTTTCTATTTATCTCACCCCCTACTTATTATGAGCATTTTCCTCAATGTGACAAATTCACATTTAATATAAATCACATTAACCATCTACTACAAATTCACTTTTGTCAAAAGCTATGGTGTCTAGCCTGTGGTGTCAAATCCACCTACTCGCCATTAAGTTTTTTTTTTTTCTTTTTACAAAAAGCAAAAACCATTTAGACGTTTGTTAAACAAAATATCAATAATATTTGAATTTTAATAAGTAAAATTATTTGCTCATTGATAATACAGTACTATCACATTGGGAATATGCATGCTTATTTATCTATACTCCCTAGTCCCTAAGAACACACTTTATTTCTTATGTCTTCTCCATCAAAAGTGTTCTTCATCAATCTCTGCAACTTTGCAACCACCAACAATGGTGGACGCCGAAAAATTACCATCGAAGGCAAAGACGTTTTTGGACAGAAAGGACAAGTTTCTACCAGTCATCATAATCACAAAACCTCATATCACATAAAAATGATTGACAACATTAAAAGAAAAACCGGCTTAAACCGGTTTTCAAACCGATCTCGAAAGAAAATGGTAACCGGTTATAAAACTGGCGGATCGGTTTTCAGGAAATCGGTTTTCGCTAAAACGGTTTTTAGAGAAACTGGTTTTCAGTTTTTTTTGGGATCGGATCGGTTTTCGGCTTTTTTTCTCCTCTACCTAGAAAGTAGAATGGTATGCACATAGGACCAATAACTATAAACTATAAGCATACATAGATTCTTAGTATCTAATATAGCATACTATATTTAAATGAGATCATCAAGTATGAGCATTAAAACTTTTTAGGATCTATGAGGCTAATGGACATTGTAATGTGTGGCCGTTAATCATAAACTACAAAATGTTAATTCCTCATGCTTACATAGAATGCACATAAGATCATTTAACCACTAATTATAGATATCGTGAGTGCGAGCCTATGAAGTCAGGGATAAGGCTTAAAAATTCCAATAAACGGTAGCGAGTTTGAATCTTATTAGCTAAGTTCTTCTTGAGGTACTTACCTAATTTATATAATTCACAATCGTTGGGAGCTACTTGTGAAGGTGTAAAACCCGCAAATTAATATAATCTGAAAAGACCAAAAATGCCCTCATAACTTAAAAATTTAATTAAAACTTATATAACTTATAAATAAATCACAAAACCTATAAAACTAAACCGTATATGACATAAATTATTTACGAGACACCAAATAATATTTGTACTAGCCACCAAGAATATTCATGACACATTACCTAGTTACTTGAACCAAAAACTTCATAAGAATATATCTATTTTGTTCTAAAAATAATTATGTGTAAGTAACATTTGAGGAATAAGAGAATTTATATAATTTTTGACATAGATGATTTTGGGTTGGGTTAGGCCGATCCATGCCCTCCCCTACCCTTCCAAAAACTCGGCCCAACCTCCTACAAGTTAGCTAAATCTCTTTTGACTCTCCACCAAAATACCGAACATCATAACACATCAAAGAAACCCTAAAAACCCAAAGTTTCTGCCTCTTTTTTTTCTGCTGCTGTCGAGCCACAAAAGCCCCAAAAAGGAGCCTTGATTTTGTTCCATTCTTGTGTTATTCATCACATTAAGGTAAACATGTTATACTAGTGTCAATCCATTCAACTTTAAGCAAAAACCCTAACCATTTTCTGCCTTGTTTTTCCCTTTTCTGTCGATCGAACCAAGAAAGAAGGAGAAGAGAATTTTCGTTGGTGATTCGAGTGTAGGGTGTTCTTGGTCATTCGTGTGCTCTTCGAGGGTATTGCATCATTTACCTTGTTCAATCCTTGTTCATGTTTTTGTATTCTTAATCGAATTGAAGTCACATATTGTGTCACATAAAATCATAAAATCTAAGAAACCCTAAAACCCTAATAATATGGATCGACTAGATTGTTTTGGTGATAGATGATTCGATTTGATTATGTACTAAACTGATATGGATTGACCTTAATATGTTTTGGACTCACCCAAATTCGTTTGATGTAAAGAACTAAAGAACGGGAAGAAGAAAACCCTAGTAATTACATGTTATAATAAAAACTGCTACTGACCTAAAGTTTTACTCGACTTTAATCGGCTGTAGATTAATGATGTGAATGTATATTTTGATGTTTCTGGAGTCTATATTGTAGTTTAATGAAATAGATACCTGGAGAAATTTAGTTTGTAATTTTTAGAGGCCTGTAAGGCTACTTTTTGATTTTTGGAAAATCATGTGTCCAGTCGTATTTGAAAGTCTGGAAAATCAGTCCGGCTTTTTCAATTTTAATTTCCAAACCGTGTCGAATTAGAAAGAGCCCTTCGAACTGGGTAAACTTTGGGATGTCTTTTAGTAGCTGGAATTTTTGTAGATTTTTGAGAATTTTTATGAGGGGGTAAAAAGTTGATAACTTATCGGGTGTCCCATCAGACATGTTTCTGGGACAGGTTAGGAAAAAGGAATTTTCTTTCGTAACAAAACTAATTAATAAAATCTGGAAAAATTAGGTAAAATACTAGGGAAATTGAGGAAGCTCTGTGAATTTTTGTAGATTTTATTTCAGAGTTCTACTATGATTCTTAAATTATTTTAAGCGGGTCCAGAACCTATCTAAAACCTGAAAAAGTGAAATATAACATTTAAAGAGTGTTAAATGGTTTATGTTCAAACATTAGAGGGTCTATATGGTTATTTTGATAATACTAAAGGACTTAACTTGTAGAAACCTGTAACTTTACAATAATTACACCTTATACCCTAACTTTATGATAATTGCACAATTGGTCCTTAAACTTATCCTAAATACTTAATAAACCCTTAAATGTTTAAAACTACCATAATAACCTTAATCATGTGTAAATAACCTTATGAACCTTGAACTACTAAAGTGGATAGGCAAGCTAAACATGAAGTTAAGAACCTATAGTAATTCTCTTCTACTCCTTTAGGTGTGAAGAAGGAGAGGTCCTGGTCCATTCTGTGACGTCTATTTTCTGATTCGTGTTTGCTTTTGAAATAAGGTACAGATATTCCGACCTTCTCTGTAAGGTTTCCTTTGATCTCTTTCAAGTTCTGATCTGTTTAGCCTCTGATTGGATACCTTTGCTATGATTCACTTCGTTATGACCTATGATATGAACCTAAACTGTGAAACCTTTTTAATTCTGACCTGGAAATGATTTGAGGAAAAGCTATTTTAAAATGATGTCTGCAAATTGTGATACAATACTCTTTTAATTGGGATTTTATTAACCCTTATAAAAACTAGTTTAAAAGACTATCTTTACGAAAAACCTTTTGAAATATCATTTTATGAAAACTACTCTGAAGGATCATTTTTATGAAAACCGTCATCTAAAAGATAGTTTTAAATGGACTTTTAATTAGAAACCTTTTTAAATGAACTGTTACCATGGAACTTTGATTTTGACCTTCTGATATTGGCCTTCTGATGTTGACCTTCTGATATTGACTTCTGATATTGAAACTTGTGATATGACCCTCTGATCTGATATGATATCTGACTCTTAGTTTGATACCCGAGCCAAAATTTGTGACCCTAGCCATGAAGGTAACATGGCCGTGTCTGTGATGCACCACTGGCATGACTAGTGTGTAGCCCTAGTGATTTGGTTACACCGTCCCTTTGATTTGGTCTGCATGTGATTGGGTAGGGGCGTATGGATGCATCCTAGATCTGTTCTGTTTAGTGGATTTAATTGTATATGATATGATTTCTGTTCTGGTGACTGGTACTGTGTGCAATACATGCCTTTCACATATGTCTGGGAGCTAGCTACTCCATTTGAAGAATGAGGACACCCCTCATATTATCTGATTATCTGAGAGGTCTCCCCTCTATATGATTATGAAGATTTATGGTTACGATATGATATGATCTGTTTCTGGGCTCGTGGTGGATGACTATCCTATTCATCTTTTATATTCCTGTCTCTTTGTTTATACTTCATGATACTTTTCCCGTGCACTATATTTCAGTTCTGTTTCATTATCATTGCTTTGTATATGTATCTGTTCACTGAGCTTTTTAAGCTCAGCCGCACGTTTTCTTTTCGTGTGCGGCAGGTTATAAGCAGGATGACGGGTTTGGGTATGAGTGAAGAGACTTTTGGACTTAGAAGACCTTGACAGTTATTCTGAAGTAGAAGTCATTAGAAGGATTGCATTTGCAGACTTAGTATTTAGTTTTGATTCATTCCTGACCTTGTAATGTTAGTATTTCATTTGTAACCTTTGAAAGTTATTGTATTACTATTGAAGTATGCTTTGTTTGATCTGATATGAAACCATTAACGTGACATCTTTACCCCTGCCGGGTTGGGGTGTTACAATTATGGTATCAGAGCTGCAGGCTACGACTCGTAATACATTTACCCTTGACCTGTGTAAGTTAGGACCACTAAGCTTTCCCTGTAGGCGCTCGTAAGACAACCTTTGAAAATTGCTCTAGGATTTCCCTATAGGAGCTTAAGTTCTAACCGGTGAGGAATGGGTAGACTATAAGGCATTTGTTTAGGTATCATTGCTTCCGCATCACTCTGATTCGTATCTTACTCTTGGTTTAAGCCTCTTGAGATCCCCCTTGGAAATTGAAAGCTTATGCCATGCACCACCTCGGTTTTGAAACCTAAATGAATCTTGAAGCATTAAGAATTGCATAGTAAATTCCTGACACTAATTGATCATTACCTTCAGACTCCGACTCTGACCTCTGATCTTTGTTAATCATTTCGATGCCTCTTGGGCATTTTGAGAATCTCCATGGCGAGTAGTTTGGCTTTCCCTCTTGATTATGACATTTGTTTTTGTTGACCTCTGAGACTATAGAAGTACTAGGTGGATGAAGATATATTGTTTTGCTTACGACTCGAGATAAAGTATGATCATCATGAAGGCATATTTATGTGGTGCTGGTATTATTAACGTGGTAATACTTACACCATATAACGTGCCCTCATTGTGGCCATAGGATATCTTGGGAAGTACCTAAGAGGTCGAGAAATTGATCACCGTTTGATTATCCGTTATTAGTGAGACTTTAAGTTCATTCTACCTATGCGTATGCTCTGCCCTCGTTCGTCAAATATCTGGATTAGTTTGGACTCTCGTGTTGCATTCTGTTGACTTCAATTATGAACCTTAAACTCCTTGAAGAGCTATCTGCTGTAGATACAATTAATTCGATTTGAAATCTTGTTCGCATTCCTTATGAGTATTTCGTTCTCTTTCTCTCTGCTCCCTTCAATTTTCGAGGACGAAATTTTTTTTTTAGAGGGGCAGAGTTGTAAAACCCGCAAATTAATATAATCTGAAAAGACCAAAAATGCCCTCATAACTTAAAATTTTAATTAAAACTTATATAACTTATAAATAAATCACAAAACCTATAAAACTAAACCGTATATGACATAAATTATTTACGAGACACCAAATAATATTTGTACTAGCCACCAAGAATATTCATGACACATTACTTAGTTACTTGAACCAAAAACTTCATAAGTATATATCTATTTTGTTCTAAAAATAATTATGTGTAAGTAACATTTGAGGAATAAGAGAATTTATATAATTTTTGACATAGATGATTTTGGGTTGGGTTAGGCCGATCCATGCCCTCCCCTACCCTTCCAAAAACTCGGCCCAACCTCCTACAAGTTAGCTAAATCCCTTTTGACTCTCCACCAAAATACCGAACATCATAACACATCAAAGAAACCCTAAAAACCCAAAAGTTTCTGCCTCTTTTTTTTCTGCTGCTGTCGAGCCACAAAAGCCCCAAAAAGGAGCCTTGATTTTGTTCCATTCTTGTGTTATTCATCACATTAAGGTAAACATGTTATACTAATGTCAATCCATTCAAGTTTAAGCAAAAACCCTAACCATTTTCTGCCTTGTTTTTCCCTTTTCTGTCGATCGAACCAAGAAAGAAGGAGAAGAGAATTTTCGTTGGTGATTCGAGTGTAGGGTGTTCTTGGTCATTCGTGTGCTCTTCGAGGGTATTGCATCACTTACCTTGTTCAATCCTTGTTCATGTTTTTGTATTCTTAATCGAATTGAAGTCACATATTGTGTCACATAAAATCATAAAATCTAAGAAACCCTAAAACCCTAATAATATGGATCGACTAGATTGTTTTGGTGATAGATGATTCGATTTGATTATGTACTAAACTGATATGGATTGACCTTAATATGTTTTGGACTCACCCAAATTCGTTTGATGTAAAGAACTAAAGAACGGGAAGAAGAAAACCCTAGTAATTACATGTTATAATAAAAACTGCTACTGACCTAAAGTTTTACTCGACTTTAATCGGCTGTAGATTAATGATGT
Organism: Artemisia tridentata subsp. tridentata; assembly: GCA_021014915.2. Lineage (NCBI taxonomy): Eukaryota > Viridiplantae > Streptophyta > Magnoliopsida > Asterales > Asteraceae > Artemisia > Artemisia tridentata. The sequence goes on along the minus strand of CP139502.1, from coordinate 103,372,375 downwards.
GAACGTATATTTTGATGTTTCTGGAGTCTATATTGTAGTTTAATGAAATAGATACCTGGAAAAACTTAGTTTGTAATTTTTAGAGGCCTGTAAGGCTACTTTTTGATTTTTGGAAAATCATGTGTCCAGTCGTATTTGAAAGTCTGGAAAATCAGTCCGGGTTTTTCAATTTTAATTTCCAAACCATGTTGAATTAGAAAGAGCCCTTTGAACTGGGTAAACTTTGGGATGTCTATTAGTAGCTTGAATTTTTTTAGATTTTTGAGAATTTTTCTGAAGGGGTAAACAGTTGATAACTTATCGGGTGTCCCATCAGACATGTTTCTGGGACAGGTTAGGAAAAAGGAATTTTCTTTCATAACAAAACTAATTAATAAAATCTGGAAAAATTAGGTAAAATACTAGGGAAATTGAGGAAGCTCTGTGAATTTTTTTAGATTTTATTTCAGAGTTCTACTATGATTCTTAAATTATTTTAAGCGGTCAAGAACCTATCTAAAACCTGAAAAAGTGAAATATAACATTTAAAGAGTGTTAAATGGTTTATGTTCAAACATTAGAGGGTCTATATGGTTATTTTGATAATACTAAAGGACTTAACTTGTAGAAACCTGTAACTTTACAATAATTACACCTTATACCCTAACTTTATGATAATTTCACAATTGGTCCTTAAACTTATCCTAAATACTTAATAAACCCTTAAATGTTTAAAACTACCATAATAACCTTAATCATGTGTAAATAACCTTATGAACCTTGAACTACTAAAGTGGATAGGCAAGCTAAACATGAAGTTAAGAACCTATAGTAATTCTCTTCTACTCCTTTAGGTGTGAAGAAGGAGAGGTCCTGGTCCATTCTGTGACGTCTATTTTCTGATTCGTGTTTGCTTTTGAAATAAGGTACAGATATTCCGACCTTCTCTGTAAGGTTTCCTTTGATCTCTTTCAAGTTCTGATCTGTTTAGCCTCTGATTGGATACCTTTGCTATGATTCATTTCGTTATGACCTATGATATGAACCTAAACTGTGAAACCTTTTTAATTCTGACTTGGAAATGATTTGAGGAAAAGCTATTTTAAAATGATGTCTGCAAATTGTGATACAATACTCTTTTAATTGGGATTTTATTAACCCTTATAAAAACTAGTTTAAAAGACTATCTTTACGAAAAACCTTTTGAAATATCATTTTATGAAAACTACTCTGAAGGATCATTTTTATGAAAACCGTCATCTAAAAGATAGTTTTAAATGGACTCTTAATTAGAAACCTTTTTAAATGAACTGTTACCATGGAACTTTGATTTTGACCTTCTGATATTGGCCTTCTGATGTTGACCTTCTGATATTGACTTCTGATATTGAAACTTGTGATATGACCCTCTGATCTGATATGATATCTGACTCTTAGTTTGATACCCGAGCCAAAATTTGTGACCCTAGCCATGAAGGTAACATGGCCGTGTCTGTGATGCACCACTGGCATGACTAGTGTGTAGCCCTAGTGATTTGGTTACACCGTCCCTTTGATTTGGTCTGCATGTGATTGGGTAGGGGCGTATGGATGCATCCTAGATCTGTTCTGTTTAGTGGATTTAATTGTATATGATATGATTTCTGTTCTGGTGACTGGTACTGTGTGCAATACATGCCTTTCACATATGTCTGGGAGCTAGCTACTCCATTTGAAGAATGAGGACACCCCTCATATTATCTGATTATCTGAGAGGTCTCCCCTCTATATGATTATGAAGATTTATGGTTACGATATGATATGATCTGTTTCTGGGCTCGTGGTGGATGACTATCCTATTCATCTTTTATATTCCTGTCTCTTTGTTTATACTTCATGATACTTTTCCCGTGCACTATATTTCAGTTCTGTTTCATTATCATTGCTTTGTATATGTATCTGTTCACTGAGCTTTTTAAGCTCAGCCGCACGTTTTCTTTTCGTGTGCGGCAGGTTATAAGCAGGATGACGGGTTTGGGTATGAGTGAAGAGACTTTTGGACTTAGAAGACCTTGACAGTTATTCTGAAGTAGAAGTCATTAGAAGGATTGCATTTGCAGACTTAGTATTTAGTTTTGATTCATTCCTGACCTTGTAATGTTAGTATTTCATTTGTAACCTTTGAAAGTTATGGTATTACTATTGAAGTATGCTTTGTTTGATCTGATATGAAACCATTAACGTGACATCTTTACCCCTGCCGGGTTGGGGTGTTACACAAGGAGTCATTCTATCGACTTTTCGTGACATCTTTAACCCGATAAGGACCAGCCATTTGTTCGTGTATAATAGAGGTACACTGGTTTCATCCTGCCTTGAACTCATCAGGGGAGCAGTTGTGGCCGTATCAAGTTTTCTACTCGTGGTATGTACTACACCCTTACCGTTGAGGTGCTCCAACAAGACCAATAGGATAAACAAGGAACCCACACATTCAACATGCTTATAAGCAGAACTCGACCTTTTGGAAACACATTTCATAAATCTTTGATTTGCTTTACCGTTTGGCTCGTGACATTCTCCCACCATCAATTGCACGACCTCATGCATGGTCATTCGCTTCAACAAATGACATTCCTCAAATGATTTGGCTTTACTCCATTTTCGTTGCTTAAAGGGACATTTATCTTTCGACTCTTTGGGTCTAGCGTGCAACAATGATGTGCTATTTCTGTGTGAGATTTCCTATCGGGTTTTAATATTTATAATTTCTGATTAACCAATAGACTACCACTTACGGGCAGTGTACCAGATCAAATGCATCTAGTGGGTGGTAAGTATAGGTCGTTCGCAAGGAGTGAGTGAACTAAATGTTAGGAACACGTTATAAGTTAAAGTGTCGGTCATTATTATTTGTAATAGGTCGTTAGTTAATATGGCTTATTATTGTTTATTATTAAGATCCTAGCTCATGTAGTAAGCCCATGGGCTTCATAGGATTCTTCTAGATCCAGGGCAACGCCCCATCTCTTGTATGATACTATAAATACCCCCTCCCTTGAAGGGAAAGGGTGTTGGTTCTTGGTAATATCATTTTCATTTCTCTTATACAAGTTTCTTCCACTCTCTTTCTCTCTCTAATTGTGGGTGATAAATATGGTGACCTAACAAGTGGTATCAAGAGCCAAGGGTAATCAAGGTTGTGTTTTCATAAAGTCTTAAATCGTTAGGTTTAAGGTTTTTTAGATCTCATCGAGTTAGGGTTTTTAAAAAAATTTAAATACACTTTTAAAACCTTAAAGTTTATTACTTTATGATAGTTTTGGTTGTTTTAGGTTAGATCTGGTAAAAGACTTGGATTAAGAACTCGTTCTGTGGTAAATTTTAGAGATTTTTAGAGTTAGGATACGGAAGTCTTCGAGTTAGCATTGAATTTCTTCGAGTTAGCTTTGAATTTCTCCGAGTAAGCTTGCAGTTCTTCGAGTTAGAAAATCTTTCGAGTATGGATTCTTCGAGTAAGGAAGTAATTCTAAGTTCTGTGTATATATTCCGAGTTAGGAAATCAGAACTTTTTTATAATCCTTCGACTAGGGTTATATACTTCCTTAAATTTCATTCTTCGAGTAAGGAATTTATTACTCTTCGAGTAAGAAATTTTTTGAGTAAGGATTTCAGATTTCTTCGAGTAAGGACTTTTACCAAACCTCTATCCTACCTTTACCTAAAAAACAACCACCTTTATTATCTTTAAAATTTCCATAATTCATATACAACCTTAAGTATACCGAATACGAATCAATCTTAGTTTTCTCTTTTAGATATTCACGGCGTTGTTCTTGCAAACAAACCCACAAGAGATTTAACAACATAGATCTAGTTTGGAAGCATAGCTTACTTTAAATATCCGAATCATTTAAAAGCAAGAACATAAACAACTTTGTTTCATTCTTCTTTTAATTCGTTAAAGTAAATAAAAGAAAAGAAAGAAAAAAAAAAAGAATCTAATCTAAAACCCGTCCATTGCCTCACGTCAACAACCCATCACCATCAAACTCATGTTACAAAAGAAAAGGCAAAAGAGGTTCTCAGATCTGTGTTTGAATATTACTTGCAACAAATCTTTATAAGATTGATAGATTTAAACACAACTCTTCAAAGAACCTTTAGAAGCACTATAGTTCTTTGTTATATATCCGAACAATTAAACAAAGAAGAAAACAATCGTTGTTTCATTCCCACTTTCATTCGGTTAACAAAAACAAGAAACGAAAAAGAAAATAATTTAGATCTCAGTTTACTCTTCGTGTAAACAAAGACACATCCAAAAGACGAGCCACAAGAGTCAAACCATCACCGATCTCTTTCGAAGCATACACTTCTTTTTCACCATACTAAACTTAAAGAGAAAAAACAAAACAAGAAACTGTTTCATTCTATCTCTCATTCGATCTGACAAACGAAAACAAACACGAATTAAACGTACCCGTGACCCATTTCAAGATCGTGTTGCCAACCGCCAATTACATACGGATTGAAGCCTTGGTTTGTGTGGTGTTCGTTGCTATAGAAAGAATATTAAGGGCTTTTGTTTATTGCTCAGTTTGAACAAACAAGTACAAAGTACTTTGTGATTCGTGGGTTTTATCTAAGAAAAGGGAAGGTAGGATTTTGTTTGTAATATCCGATTTGTAGATCTGGAAAAGGAGGAGAGATCTAATTTTTTCTCTTCGGGATAAGATTGTTAGGTGTAAGTGTGGTTGCACAAGAAAAAACAAGGGGGCGTGTTTAGGAGATTTTAGGGTTGTATTGCTAAAGATTAGGAGACTTATATAAGGATAAATTTAGGGTTAAGTTTAGTGGGTTTGTATTGGATGGTCATTGGGCTTATTTGATCACATCCGAAAATAACATTGGCCCTTTGGACCTAATAAGGAATTCACACTTGGATTTGATTTGAACAAAATTTGTAACGTGCTACAATTATCTCATTTGGTCAAATAATATAGATTTGGTATAATAAGATTCTTGTTAGCCAAATTTTACGATTTGATTCAAGTTTGTTATTATTGGTCTCCGTTCAATTAAAGTGGTGCAAAGGTGTGATTTTTTGTTGGGATAATTTTGGATCACGGTTTTTTATTCGGGTTTCAAAGAACAAGATTGAGTATTATTTTGGGTTTAATTTTTGGGTTCGTGTGGATATAACTACCGTGCTAGTTATTGTGAAATCGTGAAACGTTGAAAAACCAAGATCAAATCATCATTTCACACAAAATTTTGGCGACCTTTTTTACACATATTTTGATTCTTCCGATTACATCGCAATAATCAGGGGGAGAAATGTATAAATCAAGGTCGCAAATGAATGAACAGAAGTTACAAACCTACACACCCACCAACAACAGATTAAAACCTTCATCTAATCCTTCACCACTAAACTTTGCTTTTCAAGGATCTCAAGAACAAATGTACTTCACACAAGCTACTAATGATCCTGAAGATCCATTTGTGGAATTAAACAAAGGAATGATGTTACTGACTAAGATGTACTCAAAATTTAAGAATTCAAAGTGTCAGACTTCATCTAATCCCTGAAATCATGCAGGCGTGCAAGGTGAAAGAGTTGATGTACAAGGAAGGAATGCTCAAAGGTTTGTTGGGAATGTTGAGAATACCTCAGATGTCGGTAATGCGGGCAATGAGGTTAAAGCATTGGAAAAATAGGATGACAGCAGCAGATCGGGGAATGATACAGATGTTGATTGTGCAAATATCAGACCCACCTATGACACAGAGCCCATATTTGACAAAGAGCCAATGGCTAAAGATGACAACAGCAGATCGGGGAGTGATACAGATGTTGATTGTGCAGATATCAGACCCATTTATGACAGAGAGCCCATATTTGACAAAGAGCCAATGACTGAGGTATAATCAACTGTTAATCATAATATATCTACTCATGAATGCTGTAACACCCCCAACTCGGAATATGGCAGCGGAACGGAGCTTAGGGTGCTACGTGAGGGGTAAGACAGTCACATCCATAGAAAACGATCTCATAACGAGACGTTTTAGCAAAAACATATCATTCGAATACAAAATTAAACATTTAGAGTTCAAAAGACTCTCAAACACCGGCAATAAAACATAGTTCAAAAAGGTTTTTTGAATAATAAGATAGTAAAAGATAGTAAAGATAGATGGTAAAATCCAAAGATAGCCATCAAAATTCTTCAGCCACTCCCAGTGCCCACAAGTATGCATCAATTACCTGAGATAAAACATGCTGAAAAGTAAAATCAAAGGTTGAGTGTAATCCATAGGTTTAATAAATAAAGTAGTTGAGCACAAGATTTTAAGTCTGGAAGATATAAGTAACAAATACAGATATCGGGTAAGCGTCAAATAATTTTGCTAAGCTCATGACACTCAAAGTGTTAACCGGTACCAATAACCTTGGCGTAAGTCGACAGTAACCGCGGAATTTCATAATATAATAATTGCCCCCAAAGCTAGGTACTTTTCCAGATACCTAGTGAAAATCGAATATAGTACATCACATGCGGACCGACCTTAGTCAACATGGCGGGAGGGTCAATTCCTATAGGCCTATAAACTATAATCGCGCTCACTCGCAAGTGATTAATGGTTCATGATCGAGGGACTTGCTTTTGGCAAGGACGGTACTTAGCATTATCATTTCAGTCAGGAATAGCATACCAATAAACAATTGTGCTCATAAAAATAAGTAAATAACATGTATCTCCCCCATGGGTTTATAAACAATTTAAAAGTAAAAGTGGGGCTACGAATCACACCTTAGTAATAGAGAAATGAGATATCACAAATAATCAGATGGTATAGCACGGCAAATGAACCTCAGCACAACCTAACAATTAAACGGCATGTCTCAGAAATAATCCTCGAAACGATTTATAAAGCAATACTCGTATTTGAAATGAAAATAGTTTAGTTTCAATGGCGTTTGAAAGAAAAGAAACGTTTAAGACTCATGTGGATAGTTAAGAAAAGAAAATAATAAAAGTTGGCGAACACAAACGAACACTTAAGAAAAGATAAAAGGAAAGAGAAAAGGCATAAGAAAAGAAAGAAGAAAAAGAAAGAGAAAATGAAACAATTAAACAAGAAAGAAAAACATCAATAGGTAGTTTCGGTATTTTACCCAATTCACAAATAGTTGTTATATCGTCATGATTTAGGAAGAAAACGTACAAGTTTTGAAAAGGTCTTTGGACATTAAGTAATCATAAATGATTAAGTTATAAAAGATTTGTGGTGATCGATATGCTCTAGGTTTGTTAGACCTCATCTAGGAATTAACACAATAATAATGAATAACAATATTGTACGCAGCGGAATACCATAAACAAATCATTATCATTGCTCAAGATTTGTTGAATGATTACAAACCCTAGGCGTCTACACTAAGACTTAACGCCTAGTTACACACACACACCTTTTTCTGGAATTAAATCTCTAATTCCTGTACTGAAAACCTACGCCTCTAATCTCTTTATATAATAGAGATTAGGGTTACAAAGACTTTAAATAATGCATAATTAGTCCTTCATCTTTGTATTTATAAGTTTCCTTCATCTTTCATATTTTTGTCAATATCAACTCAAAGTTTAATTCCTAACAATCTTCCCCTAGTTGATATGACAAAACCAACGATATGAAAGATGATCTTCAAGCTCTTCAAGCTGCAAATAAACCTTCTTCCCCTTTTTGTCATCATCAAATAGGGGTCTTCAATGCAACTTGAATCAAACGCTTCCCCTTAAGTGATGCATGTAGATGGTTAAACAATTAAATAAGCTTCCCCTGAAACTAAGCATGTTTACCATCTCTTGAATCACGAACTCCGTAGGCCTTATGAACTGATTACTGATGAAGAAAACCGAGTATAACGAACTTGATGAAGAAGTTGAATTTCCCAAACTTGCATCTTATATCTTGCACTATCCACGTGACTCCAAACTTATATGAAACCAGAAATATAAGTAGACCGAAATCTCTTGACAAATCCTCAATTATATGAGACACTGAGCACTACAATGTAACTCCTTTAAGTGATAGTTAACTAGGTCTTCGTCCATCCACCCCTTGACCTATGAAAACTATATTTGACAAGTCATTGTCACCGCATTAACGCCCAAACAAGTTATCTCCAAAGTGCTAACCCCACTTTGAGATATGATAAGAACGCGCACCTGTGAAACTCAACTACAACATCAATTAAGTCATGATCAATCGTCTTCTTCAAATAATCCGTGAAAAACATCTAAGTGCAATAACATCATCCTCTCTTATGTAACTGTTGCCTCAGCCGGCGATCTACTAGTATTCCTCATCTGTATCGTTGCCTCACTTCGGCAATCTACGAACACCAAGAATACCCTTGTCACATAATTGATTAAAAAGCCATTGCACCAAATATCTCCACAACGAGCTATAAAACAATAAGATTAAACTGAAATAATTTCAGTTATGTCCAAGATCCAAAACTGTGTGTGTGTTTCGTCCCTGTGTGTGTGTGTTTTGGAATCACCAGTTCCAAATCAATAACCAATGCTTCCCCTTATTTTGAGAAGCCCATGCTCGAACAGTACAAACCAGCAGTATAAACTGTTCATCATCCAAAGCTAGCAGTACAAACTGTTCAACGAACAGTACTAATTCCGAAGACCAAGCAGTACTAACTGGTGAAGCCAGCAGTACAAACTGCTACATATAAACCAATGAACAGTACTAACTGTTGTCAAGCAGTACTAACTGTTAGTCACAGAAGTACCAACTGCTACGTATGAATCAAGAGCAGTACAAATTTATTAGGCGAGCATTAGAAACTGTTATGTAAAACAACAGTACGAAAATAATCCTTTATAACATACTGCCATATTGCCGCCTACACCCTTTATAAATAGGGTTTACACAAGTAAACCTAGCTTACAAAGAAAGCTAATTAATTTAACATTAGGTCCCTATAGTTTTGTAATCATCAAATTATATTTAATTCCTAACAAGATTTTATCAAAATTTGGACATGATGCGTCCGTTTATAAAATATTTCCGATTCGTTACGACTCTTGAATAATATCAGTTTTATCATCATATTTACAAGTTATATATATATAATTGGACACTATCATTCGTGTATATATTAGTTGTCAAGTTTATCGACCATTTTGTGTATGTTCGGGTCCAAATATGTCAAACTCTTATGAGTCTGACATACTCTTCCGTCTCAAGTACCAAAATTGTCCATAAGGTCCATCGGCTAATATCGTAAATCCAATATCGTCCAATTCCCAATCCAAGCAAAGGTTATTCAATATATATCCAAGTCCAAGTCCAAATCATATCCTAAATCGTCAAATATTATCCGAAACACCATATCGATAAACAAATAAATAACAAGTAACGGAAAATAAAATAAGTAACAAAACTAATATAAAATGACTCGCGACTAAACTAAATAACTCGACACTTGCCGTGACTCACCTCGAGTCACGGTTTGACTCTATCCGAACCTAAGTGGTTCTCAGCTAAATCCAACTCAACCAAATCCAAAACCAAATCCAAACAAACATAAACAACAAATCTATTTCTAAACCTATGCCGTGACTCACCATGAGTCACGGCTCACTCCCTCGTCGAGCCATGGGGCTCTCGGCTTCCACTTAACCAAACCAAAACCAACCCAAACACAAGTCAAAATAATACTCCTTATGCCGTGACTCACCTTGAGTCACGGCTTGACTTGATTTGAGACTTGCTCCCTTTGGCCTACGCGACAACATATCCGAACCCAAACACAAACAAATCCAAATCCAGCTCCAAGACCACTCACAAACAAACCAAACTAATCCAAAGCCCACGTCGTGACTCACCACGAGTCACGGCTCGACTCACCATGAGTCGTAGCCCACGGCCGAGACCAAACCGAACCAAAAACAATCCAACTCCAAATCCAAACTACACACACATGAAACAAGTTAATATAGATCAAGAATAAAACAAAATAACCAAAACTCGCCCTGAGTAAACTCGACTCGAGTGTTGACTTGGTTGAGTCACGTGACTCGGACTAAGTCCGACCGATTCGAGGTAAAAAACATTTATATCCTCACAGTTTTTATCCAAAACAAAAAGGTTTAACAAGTTTTGATATCAAAATTGGTTTTATAAAAAATATATAAATTAGGGTTTTGATTTTTAAGAGAAATAAAGGAGTGTTGGGGAACGTGTATTACCGAAAAAGAGAGAGAGAGAGAGAGAGAGAGAGAGAGAGAGAGAGAGTGGCGGGGAAGGTACGACGGTGGTGGTGTACGATGGACTGTGGTGGCGGCATGGCGTTGAACGGGTACCAAACAAGCTCCGATCGAGCTCAATTGCTCCAAAAATAATAAGGGGGTCTCGATCTATCTTTTGGTGAAGTTTGAGGGGTTTGGCCGGAAAATATTCTAGCGACGGTGGTGGTCGACCGATGATGGTGATCCGGTGAAGGTAGAAAGGGAGAGAGAAGATGGTAGTGTTTGTGTGTGTGAGTTATGAGAGGAGAGAGAGAAAAATGAGGTTTTATCAAGTTGGGAGGGGACAAGCTTGGACAAACAAAAGGTGAGGGTGGGAATGAAAAAGGGGGGCGGAAGGGGTTGTTTTGCCAAAGAGGTAATACTTTTGAAATATTCACTGCGGGACCCATTTGACGTACCAACCGGATTCGAAAAATTACGAAACTTATGCCATTGTTCTCGAAATAAATTTTCTAGTAAAAACGAGTATAAATACGCATAACTTTCACAAAGTTAATTTATTTGGCAAATTTGATTCGTTTCGTGCTTTCTAGGTTGTGCCGGTTCAATAAAGGGACAATGTTCTCATTTCTCAAGATATCTCGCATTTCTCAAGTTCAAATAAGTTCAGGAAAATTTTAAATACTCAAGTGATGCAAAAATAAAATATTTGGCTAGTAAAAAGGTTTGGAAAATTACCGGATGTTACAGCACATACATCATATTGGGATATCCATCCCGGATTTTAGTTAAACTTATCAGTCCTGGTTTCAAAAAGGTGAGGGTACTTGCGCTTGAACTCATCTTCGCGTTCCCAGGTGAACTCGGGTCCTCTCTTGGAATTCCAATGGACTTTCACAATGGGAATACGGCTTCTCTTTAGTCGTTTGACCTCACGTTCCATAATCTCGACGGGCTCCTCAATAAAGTTCAATTGCTCATCAATCTGAATTTCATCGAGTGGAATTACGGCTGTCTCATTGGATAAACACTTCTTCAAATTTGACACGTGGAAAGTGGGGTGTACTCTACTAAGCTCTGGTGGTAGTTCTAGCTTGTAAGCCACTGGACCAACCTTGTTCAAAATCTTGAACGGTCCAATGTACCTAGGGTTCAGCTTTCCTCGCTTGCCAAATCGTATCACACCTTTCCATGGCGAAACTTTCAACATAACCTTATCTCCAACTTGAAACTCTAGGGGTTTACGTCTCACATCTGCGTAGCTCTTCTATCGGTGTCTGAAAACCTTCAATCGGTTCTTAATCTGTTCAATCTTATCGGTTGTCTCACGAACAATATCTGGTCCAATAAGCTGAGCTTCTCCCACTTCATCCCAACAAATAGGTGATCGACACTTACGACCATACAATGCTTCAAACGGTGCAGCCTTAATGCTAGCGTGATAACCGTTGTTGTATGAAAACTCAATCAAAGGAAAATGGACATCCCATCCATTTCCGAAATCAATCCCACAAGCTCGAAGCATGTCTTTTAAATTCTGAATAGTCCTTTCACTTTGACCATCTGTCTATGGATGGTATGCGGTACTCATGTCGAGTTTCGCGCTAAAGGCATCCTGAAGTGATTGCCAAAAGTTAGAAGTGAATCTGTTGTCTCGGTCAGAGATGATAGATATTGGTGCTCCGTGTCTCGATACTATTTCCTTTACATAAAGTCTAGTCAACTTGTCCATACTATAGTTCTCTTTGATAGGTAGAAAATGTGCTGATTTCGTTAGTCGATCGACTATAGCCCAAATAGCATCAAAACCTGTTGAAGTCTTTAGAATTTTGGTGATGAAATCCATCGTAATCCGTTCCCATTTCCATTCGGGGTCTTGGGTTATTGCAGAAGACCAGATGGTTTATGATGTTCGGCTTTAACTTTAGCACACGTAAGACACTTGCTAACATAATCGACAATGTCGACCTTCATGTTTGGCCACCAATATAACTCCTTGAGATCGTGATACATCTTGTCGGATCCTGGGTGTATAGAGTACTTTGACTTATGAGACTCGAGCATGATCAAGTCTCACAGTTCTCCAAAACGCGGTACGCAACTTCTTCCCTTAAAACACAAAGTTCCATCCGAACGCTTCTCAAACTTCTTCTATATCATATCGTATAGATTCTCTCTCTTCAGGTCGTCATGTTTCACAACTTCTTCTTGAGCATGGAGAATCTGGGTGGGAAGGTTTGAATTGATAGTCAAAACCAAAGCTCGAACTCGCAGTGGCTTCAACCGTTCTTTCTGGCTTAAGGCATCTGCCGCGACGTTCACTTTTCCCGGGTGGTATCGAATTTCACAATCATAGTCTCTTAAGGTTTCCAACCATCGTCGTTGCCTCATATTCAACTCCTTCTGATCCAAAATATGTTGAAGACTCTTGTGATCGGTAAAGACAATACACTTCGTCCCATATAAGTAGTGCCTCCACATCTTGAGTTCAAAAACCACTGCTCCTAACTCCAAATCATGTGTGGTATACTTCTCATCATGAGTCTTAAGTTGTTGAGAAGCATATGCCATGACTTTTCCTCGTTGCATCAAAACTGCTCCTAACCCTTGATATGATGCATCACAATAAACTACAAAATCTTCAACTCCATCTGGTAATGCCAAAATCGGTGCACTGCAAAGTTTTTGCTTCAGGGTTTTAAATGATTCTTCTTCGTCCTTTACCCACACATACTTATTATCCTTCTGAGTCAACGTAGTTAACGGTTTAGATATTTTGGAGAATCCCTCGATAAATCTCCTGTAATATCTAGCCAATCCCAGAAATTGACGGATTTCTGTGGCGTTGGCTAGTTATCAATAGCTTCGATTTTCGCAGGATCCACATGTAACCCTTTGCTGTCAATCACATGACCTAGAAATTGTACCTTGCGAATCCAAAATTCACACTTAGAGAACTTTGCGTACAATTGCTCTTCCTTGAGCAACTTAAGAATTATCGTCAGGTGTTGCTTGTGTTCTTCTTCACTCTTGGTGTACATCAAAATGTCGTCAATGAAAACAATAGAAAACTTGTCCAAATATGGTTTACACACTTAATTCATGAGGTCCATGAATACAGCAGGTGCATTTGTCAAACCAAAGGGCATCACTTGAAACTCATAGTGGCCATATCGAGTCCTGAACGCTGTCTTGGGAATATCCTCTTCCCGGACTCTGAGTTGATGATCACCTGACCGTAAATCTATCTTGGAGTAGTAACCTGATCCTTGTAGCTAGTCGAACAAATCATCGATTCTAGGTAACGGGTAGCGGTTCTTCATTGTTAGGTTGTTCAGTTCACGATAGTCAATACACATTCTAAATGATCCATCCTTCTTCTTCACGAATAACACTGGTGCTCCCCAGGGTGAGGAACTAGGTCGAATAAACCCTTTATCCAATTGTTAGTTTAAATATTACGATATTTAAACTAAACGGTTTCTTCGATTTTAATAATGAAGAACATGTAACTTGTAATACATAAAGTAAAATGTGAAAGTTACTTGTAATCACAAATCATTAATGCATACTTACATCAACATCTCTCGACGTTTCAAGTATGCTTCAACAGAGTCGCAGATTCTCAACCCGACGTTAATTACTCAAGAGTCGTATATTCTCAACCCGACATCAATCACTCAAGGTATGAACAAACAAATTTAAACTTGACGGATGATCAAATAAATAATTTTTTTGTTCTAAACTTCACATTTTTAATGTGACAAAACATTTTTTCAAAAATACATTTTACAAATTATTTTTGAATTAAAAAGAAATGTTTTATTTTGAAAAATAAGTTTAAAATCACCAACAGCTATTCCCCCCCCCCCCCAAATCAGCTCCAAACTTCCTCAAATAAACTTTCACCACTAAAAACAAAATTTGGAGCATCCCTGTCTGGGACGGTCCCACAGTACCACTAAATTTAGTGGTACCTTCGGGTATTTAGTGGTACCGTCCGTACGTAACGGCTAGTTTTTTCTTTGCCTATAAAGAGTGGACCATTTTACACTTCCAACTTGATTTTTCCAGTTAGTTTTCTCTGGTCTAATTCCTTCTTACTTAGATCACTTTCTTTGATCATTTAGAGAGTCTTAGTTTGTTTAAGAGTGATCATTTCATCCAACCAAGAGATCACCTTCATTCCTCTACTGGTGCAAAAGAAGAACACATAGTATCACAAAGATACAAAGTGTTGTAGTTATAGTTAGTGCACTTGTAACACTTGTTACATACTTATTGTATCCTAGCATACATCAAGTTGATTTTCTTTTGAGTAGTTTGTGAGAGTAGATCATTGTGATCTTGTCAAGATCTGGAAGATCCCTTGCAAAGAGTGAGCTTGTGAGTTGATCAAGTGGATCAAGGGTAGATCAGTTAGATCGAGTCAAGTGAGAGTAGATCATTGTGATCTTGTTGAGATCTTGGAGATCTCTTGTAGCTTGTGGGCTTGTGTATTGATAAAGTAAATCAAGGGTAGATCGAGTCAAGTGAGAGTAGATCATTGTGATCTTGTTGAGATATTAGAGATCTCTTGTAGCTTGTGTGCTTGTGTGTTGATCAAGTGGATCAAGGGTAGATCATGGTAGATTGGTACTAGCTAAGATTAGTACACGATATTTAGCTTAGTGTCGGAAATAAGGATAAGCGACGTTGTACCGTTTTCTCTGCCTGAAGGGAGCTTGTTGATTAGTGAAGGAACTCTCGAGTTGGGTACTCGGGGAGTGGAGTAGGGCGAAGAGGAGCTTCGTGAGCGAACCACTAAAAAATCATGTCTGGTTTGCGCCTTCTTTACTTATCTCTTTACTTTCATTTTAGTCTTTATCGCTTTATATTTTTATTTGCATTGCATTTATGTTTGTGTGGTTTGTTGCTTATATTATGTTGATTATGTTTGTGCCATGGTTTGATTGTGTTTGTGTTGTAGTTTACATTATACCATCTCTAGATGTTGTATGATCATTGTTGACACTTTTCATATTACGTCACACTTGATCGGGTTTTTGATACAAAAAGTTTTTAAGTTTTTAAATGGAAACATATTCACCCCCTCTATGGTTTCCACAATTGGTATCAGAGCCACGTCGCTCAAATTTTTAAAACAAGTGGTTTTCAAAATTGAGTACGATCCGTGTATCAAATTACCCACGAAGGGGGATATAATATGAAAAGTATTTACTTGCTTAACACTTACAAGTTTTGTTGTTAAGTATACTTTGTCATACTAGCTTGAAGGTTTTCTTTAACCAATAAAAGAATAGAGTTTGTAAGTGTCCGGTCATGTCTTTAGAACGAGTCGTAATGTCACGCGGTTGTGAAAGGAGTGTTTGGGACAAACCATTATTTTGTAGTAAAAGTATTATCGTAAATGTCTTTCGTTAGTCCTAAACGTGGAAATGATGCTTAATATATATTTTATATGTTCGGTATCTAGTTTATTAAATTTTACATCTTTCCGTCGAGTCGCCGCACTAAAATAATAAACTGAATCAGGAAACAGGTCACGGTACCACTAAATATAGGATGGTACTGTTATATTTAACGGTACCGTGGGGTTTTTAACGGTACCGTGCATCTGTCTGTCTGTTTTCAGTATTGGGTCATTTTCAGAAATTCATATAAAATCAACCATAAGTCTGTAGGAGTCGTGTCACCCATCATTTTAAACGAAATTGAGTCTACTCTCATTTAAAAAAATACTTTTATGAATTAGTTCTAAATGAAAGTATATTAGAGTCCTTGATTTTCAACTAAAGGTCTTTTTGGTCATGCCGTTTGTGTAAATTTTTGGTTTAACTAAAAAAAGGGCGTTTTAACTTTTGAACCTTGACGTATTTTCAAAGTGACTTGGTAAAAATCTTTGAAATGGGGAGGAAACCAATTCGTTTTCAAATAAAATCAAGCTTAGTATACCTTGTTATACTTAATACACAAAATGACGATACGTATTTTTGTGTGTTATGCTAAATGGTTATTTATCTTTCTTTGTGTCTTAGTAATTTTAGTTATTATTTTTGAGTGCTTATAGTTATCTTTAGTTGAGATAATTACATCTATAATCACAAGCATGTTACATGCCTTGTTGCTATGTGTTGATTATTAGTTTTCTGGTTTATGCGTCAATAGGACTTAGACTAGACTTCTTGCACTAAGTTGCGTAATTGGTTTTGCATTGCATATAGGCATAGACCACTTTTCTTGCATATGCGTTTTCGACATCTTGCATGTTTTAAAATATTTTAGTAACCTTCTTAGGAATAGAAACTAAGTTAGTTGATCATGTGTGTCGAAAGATATTGTCTTACACAATTATTTTTCTAAAGGTTTAAGTGTAAAAAGAATATCACCTCAAAATACTTGACACTTTCATTAAATCCGTAACATGATCTCTAAAACATCACATCTTTTGTCTTGCTTGACCATGAGTTGTCTAAACAAGATAAAAGATCATATTAATACACTAGTATTTAAGTAAAAGAAAATGTATTAAACTTGCATTGATCTAACACACACACAAAATGTTTTAAACATTTAGTATTTTACGTATGTTGTATAAAAATGGTTAAGATAATTATTTTTATACTCATGATATGTCGAAAAATAAGAATATTATACTTAATAATATAAATAGTTTTTCGCAAATAAAAATTAATGACAATATCGAAGTAGTAAGTTAATATGTCATTAACCTCACACATACAACTAGTATTAGAATAAATGGAACACATTTCCTAAATTTTTATTTTCTTTTTAAAAGGAGTGATCGTGAGGGTCAAGAAAGATTTCGAGTACATATCAATTCATTATTCAAATTATGATTGATATCATCATCGAATCTAATTGACAAGTTTTCGAGTATGGACATGAAATTGGAGTCATTGTTTGTCTAGCTTCAAGATAACATCAAAATATAACGAAATATATTATCTTGAATCTACATACTCAATCACACTCGGTTGTTATGAAAATAATGACTTCCTCTCAAGACGAAAATAATATGCATCGGATCATAACTCACACTTGTGTTGAAGATGCCATATTGAGTCTTCTTGTCCAATGGTTGTGTTCTAAACATTAGACTAATATGTTTAAAATATGCATAAAATACACAACTAAGTAAGATTGACAACTTGGATGTTTCATCCGAAATATACAAGTAATTTACATTGCAATGCAATTAGTAAATGTGTCATTTCCGAAAAACCAAACACGAGCAAACAAACAACATATGTAAACTTTGCTCATTAACGACTCAACACTCAAAATCACATGTCTAGTAAAAGTGTCACACATAATATGTTATTAACTATTATGTAAGTCATCAATCTTCGAGAATATCACATGTATTTCTCTTATCAAAAGATTGACAAAGGATAACTTATATCTTATGCATCTTATTTTCTTTGTAACATGAATGGTTATGTTACAAGACAATACATTGCATCTTGTTTAACAAATATAGGATATTAGATTTGAGTAATAACCCAATAGAACATGTGTCATTGCATAAACAAGTAAAATTGATCATACACTAAAATACTTGTTTTACTAAGCATTCGTAAGAGTGATAAGTTTCCTCTTAGAAAAGCATATTTGTTGAAAGATATAATATGTCTCATTTCAATCATACATCATATAATACTCACGAGATCTATTGAGGTAAGTAACCTTTACTAGATTTTTTTCACAAGATATGCAAAAGAGCATTCTTGAAACACTCACGATGTAGTAGATTCTACATTGTATCACATTAGAGCATCTATTGGTTCTAGAAAACCAAATCATGTTAAAATAACATGTAAAAACTCAACAAACAAAGATGTTATCCAAGAGATCATAAAATGCACCATCTCCACCAAATAACCTCTAAATCTCAAACACGAAATTAAAACATTTTGCTTGCCTTTGTTAGGAGTTGTGTAAGACATGTCATCTTCTTAACCGACTTTCAAAATATGGTTAGTTGAGTCATATTAGGCCATGTATTAGCGAAATAAGCTAATATCATCTTTGCTATACTTCGATAGGCAAATATAGGAATTTGAATTTTTCTAACATGAGAATGACTACTGGAGAACCTATCGCACTAGAAATTCAATTTGACCTAACGGTTGAATTGCTTCCAGGAGAGAAGTTGGGTTCGTGGTATAACCCGTAAAAATGGTCGTGTTTAGCCTGAATTGAGCGCCACTAGTGATAGTCTCATACTCATTCTCTAACTTGAAAATTTTTCATTCCTACATTTGACTAAAGATAGTTTACATTGGTGAACTTTATCTCCCGTTAGGATTTCATTTTGAACAAGTAGTAATTAGGATCCTCCTTAGCGAACCTAGATTACTTGCATCCCACATATGTGTTTCAAAATGATAACATGTTCTCATAAGATATGATTGAATGTCTTCATGATCTTAAATGCTAAATGATTATCATGTTTTGCATGATGTTTTCATTTATTCCTTATGTGCATTTTACAGGATTTGCTTGTAAATTTTGCACCCACACTATGTCCTTTTAACACATAATGAATTAGGTATGCCTATCACTATGAACTCTTAGACGTCATATAGTCATACACTAGTGTCAAAGCCTATAAGTTAAAGTAGTCGCGAAATTGTCCTAATTCCTTGGTCATCATTTCGCTTTCTTCCAAGTAATACACCCTTTGTCATGGGGAGGTTAGATACAAACCCAGTAGAACTCGGAGTAGGTTTGACAACTTAAATATTTCATCCGAAATATTCAAGTAAGTTTAACTTGCGATCGCCATTGTTAAATGTCATATCCGAAACATCATATTCAAGCCTTTTAACAACATATGTTAAAACGCTCATCCAAAAGCTAAAAGCTAACATCAACCTTCGAGTGACAAAGGACTCACGAGTTTCTATATAAGTAATTAGTAGTTCATTTCATCCTCGTGTGAATATACACTTCTTAAGATCCGAAACCCTGCTGCGAATCAGACCATAGGCCTTGCTTTACGTCTTTCAAAACCACGTAAAACACTCGCGTGCGAAGCACATCAAAATCCGTAAATCAACCAAACCTCTAAAACGAGAATCCTCTAACCATCTTCGTCTAGGTCTAGGAATGATGGAACACATTCCGTGAATTTCACAATTCCCATGTGTTCAAATGCGTCCTTTAAATCCCTCTTATGACTACTTAAATATTTCACTGGAAATATTAAAGTCATCCCTTATGTCTCGTCTCGTGACTTTTTAAATATTTCACTGGAAATATTAAGTCATCCCTCACATCCCTCTTATGACTATTTGAATATTTCACTGGAGATATTGAAGTCATCTCTTATGTCTCGTCTCATGACTTTTTAAATATTTCACTGGAAATATTAAGTCATCCTTCACATTCCTCTTATGACTACTTGAATATTTCACTGGAAATATTGAAGTCATCTCTCATTTCTCATCTCATGACTTTTTAAATATTTCACTGGAAATATTAAGTCATCCTTCACATCCCTCTTATGACTACTTGAATATTTCACTGGAAATATTGAAGTCATATCTTGTGTCTCGTCTCATGACTTTTTAAATATTTCACTGGAAATATTAAGTCATCCTTCACATCGCTCTAATGACTACCTATGTATTTCCTCGAAAATATAAAAGTCATCTTTTCTCGTCTAGTACCGTTCATCTCGTAAAAAGAATTTGTTAGGTATAAATTCTCTCCTCGTGTCGAAAAGTCTCACTAAATCAGCGAGATTTATTCGTAAAATCCTCTTAAATTCCAATGACAACTTAAATATTTCATCCGAAATATTTAAAGTATATTTAATTTGCGAAATGCAATTAAATGTCATCTCTCGTTCTTGATCAACGCTCATCGAAACCCGTTGGATTCATTCATAAAAGAATTTATTTGGTATAAATTCTTTTAAATCTAAGGTCCAGAAAAATCACAACATATGTGAAATTTCTTTGTCGAAAATCAAATTCTTGGTCAATACTGACCTCAGCAGGTTACGGTACCCTTAAATAGGGAATGGTACCGCTAAATTTAATGGTACCGTCGGACCGTTGTCTGATGAGACAGTTTATTTTGTTCTCACAGTTTCAAAAGCTCTATTAAAACCTACTTGTTGTAGTCTTGAACCAGAACCGTCTCCTATCAGAATAGATTGTGCCTATCTTCTTATTCCTTAGCTTTTTCCCCTTTCACTTCCGCATGGTACTAAACACACCATATGTTTGGTTACTTCCGTATCCATTATCTTCTCAACTTATCTACAATTCTCAACCTTCGTTCTACACTACCAATGCTTTCGCATCCCACTCATCTTCCCCACACTTCAAGCGAAGAACCGCTAGGATAAGTTGAGATAACCCTTCTTCATCAACATAGATAACCCCACTAGAACTTTATCACTAACCCCACAACCTTGAAGGTTTTATTTTCTTAACCCTTAGCATATTTCCACGTAATTACATGCCCCATCATATGAATGTTCTATGAATATTCACAATGATTGAGAAGAGCTACGTGACTTCAAAGGTGAAGTTTATTGTATGATATCCACCACTTGTCATGACGTTACTAAGCTCATCGCTTCCGTCAACATTTGTTTTCCTCTTTATTTTTTTAACACATCTTGTCCGGATGGTCATCGATTAAGGGGGAGCGAAAACACACTCATATAGTCTTTCAACAATCACTCTCAAGAACACACAAATGTGGTTCTTATTCCCTATAAAACTTTCCTTTAGCTGGCCAGAACTAGGCTGCACAGGAAAATTCGTGACTTCCAGGACACGGTACCGTTAAATAGGCCACGGTAGCATTAAATTTAACGGTACCGTGCGGTATTTAGTGGAACCGTGCCCTTGTTTGACGAATTTTCACTGTTTCTTCTAGATCCCTGCATCCCTAACCTCAAACCTGCAAAATTTTGCAAACTCACATACACCCTAAGATTCCCTCACTACACCATAGGACACTACCACCAACTTTAATTCGAATCCCACAACTCTTGCCTATATAAGGCCTCACCATTGCAAGCTTATCTTGCATCTCATCTTCAAACCTCATATTAATATCATTCATCATCACACTCAACCCTTATAACTAAACTTCACTCTTGACAGTGATATTTATTTTCAAAACCTTCAACCCTTATATCAATCCCACTCAAACCTTTTAGCTACACTTCACTCTTGACAGTGATAGTTAGTCTAAGAAGCTTCAACCCATCGATCATTACACTCAAACCTTACAACTATTCCTCACTTTGGATAGTGATAGTTAGTTCAATAACCTTCAATCCTCACAATCACACGAAACCCTTCATGCACCAAATTATCTCTAACACACAACTAGGATCATCCAAACTAGAAATCTAGAACTTCGTTACCTCAACCCCGTTAGAGATATCCACCCACAATCCTGTTAGGATCACATGCACATTTTCTTTTTCTCTTTTGAAATATATCATGCATCTCATTGTCAGTGCAAACGATATATTAATCTAAACCATCTTTTCCCACCTTTCCTCAAAGGTCAAATCCAATACTTCCGATCTTATGGAATCATTTCCATTCGCATCTAAGTGCTTATCGTTCACATTTTCATTTTTTTTGGTATAAATTCTATCGAGTCTACTTTATGGCATGACTTGTCATAATAGTAATCATTTAGAGTATGTCTTATCAACAAACTATCATTAACACCAATCATCTTAATTAGGTAGATGATTATGTTGTTCAAAAGGTTTGTTAGAATTTACCTTCCCAATGACAACTTGGAAGAAGTCATTTTATGTGTCAGTCAACGAACAAATCTCGTTTTTGTTAGTGTGATTGTTTGAACAATTACATCTTAGGTTTTCGATCAAGTTGTGACTCTCTAGTATCTTTGAATTGCATTACGCATTCACATTTTTGTGTCGCTCAACTGTCTTGGGCTTTCTTATTCGTTTTTATCCCTTTGGCACACTTTTATCACGTGTCTAACCTCTAGCATACTTTGATATGCTCACATACCTCATCAAACTCATCTTTTTTGGTAGCTACACTTTAACATAGTTTAACCTTTGCATGTCTTGCTATGAGTATTCTATCCCTATAATGTTGCTCCTATTCTTTTATATATTATGTTGCACGAAGCTAACCCTTGATGTAGGAAAAGCCTTTGTAAGAATTTGATCCATGGATCCGCTAGATACTAAGGTAAATAAACAAGGGGATTCAATCACCATAGGGGAGCATTGAGCTAGGGGGAGCTCGGGAGTATTTGAATACATAGCACGAAGTCTTTCTAATAGTGGTGATAGAAGACTTCACTGGGATGATGCAAGCTCGCCTTTTTGGGAAGAAAGGATAGTAGTGTAATAAGGGGGAGTAGGGAGTGAATTCAAGGGAGAGCTTGAGGCAACTACCTTTTTGCTTCGACAAAAGGGGGAGAAGGGAGTGTAAACAGGTAACTTTTATATTTTACTGTGTGTTACAGTTTACATATTTGTCATCATCAAAAAGGGGGAAATTGTTAGTGCAAATATTACGATATTTAAACTAAACGGTTTCTTCGGTTTTAATAATGACAAACATTTAACTTGTAATACATAAAGTAAAATGTGCAAGTTACTTGTAAACACAAATCATCAATGCATACTTACATCAACATCTCTCGACGTCTCAAGTATGCTTCAACAGAGTCGTAGATTCTCAACCCGACGTTAATCACTCAAGAGTCGTAGATTCTCAACCCGACGTTAATCACTCAAGGTATGAACAAACAAATTTAAACTTGACGGATGATCGAAGAAATAACTTTTTTTGTTCTAAACTTCACATTTTTAATGTGACAAAACATTTTTTCAAAAATATATTTTACAAATTATTTTTGAATTAAAAAGAAATGTTTTATTTTGAAAAATAAGTTTAAAATCACCAACAACTATTTCCCCCCCCCCCCCCAAATCAGCTCTAAACTTCCCCAAATAAACTTTCACTACTAAAAACAAAATTTGGGAGCGTCCCTGTCTGGGACGGTACCACGGTACCACTAAATTTAGTGGTACCGTCGGGTATTTAGTGGTAACGTCCGTACGTAACGGCTAGTTTTTTCTTTGCCTATAAATAGTGGACCATTTTACACTTCCAACTTGATTTTTCCAGTTAGTTTTCTCTGGTCTAATTCCTTCTTACTTAGATCACTTTCTTTGATCATTTAGAGAGTCTTACTTTGTTTAAGAGTGATCCTTTCATCCAACCAAGAGATCACCTTCATTCCTCTACTAGTGCAAGAGAAGAACACATAGTATCACAAAGATACAAAGTGTTGTAGTTATAGTTAGTTCACTTGTAAAACTTGTTACATACTTGTTGTATCCTAGCATACATCAAGTTGATTTTCTTTTGAGTAGTTTGTGAGAGTAGATCATTGTGATCTTGTCGAGATCTGGAAGATCTCTTGTAGAGAGTGAGCTTGTGAGTTGATCAAGTGGATCAAGGGTAGATCAGGTAGATTGAGTCAAGTGAGAGTAGATCATTGTGATCTTGTTGAGATCTTGGAGATCTCTTGTAGCTTGTGGGTTTGTGTATTGATCTAGTAGATCAAGGGTAGATCGGGTAGATCGAGTCAAGTGAGAGTAGATCATTGTGATCTTGTTGAGATCTTGGAGATCTCTTGTATCTTGTGGGCTTGTGTGTTGATCAAGTGGATCAAGGGTAGATCAGGTAGATTGTGGTAGATTGGTACTAGCTAAGATTAGTACTCGACATTTAGCTTAGTGTCGGAAATAAGGATGAGCGACGTTGTACGGTTTTCTCCGCTTGAAGGGAACTTGTTGATTAGTGAAGGAACTATTGAGTTGGGTACTCGGGGAGTGGAGTAGGGCAAAGAGGAGCTTTATGACCGAACCACTGTAAATCATCGTGTCCGGTTTGCGCCTTCTTTACTTATCTCTTTACTTTCATTTTAGTGTTTATCGTTTTATATTTTTATTTGCATTGCGTTTATGTTTGTGTGGTTTGTTGCTTATATTATGTTGATTATGTTTGTGTCATGATTTGATTGTGTTTGTGTTGTAGTTTACTTTATACCATCTCTAGATGTTGTATGATTATTGTTGACACTTTTCATATTACGTCACACTTGATCGGGTGTTTGATACAAAAAGTTTTTAAGTTTTTAAATGGAAATGTATTCACCCCCTCTCTACGGTTTCCACACCAACAACTCTTGTAACTGCTTAAACAACTCTTGCATCTCCGTCGGAGCTAGTCGATACGGTGCACGTGCTACGGGTGCAGCTCCCAGAACTAGGTCAATAAGAAATTCCACTTGTCGAACCGGTGGAAGTCTAGGCAGATCTTCAAGAAATACTTCAGGAAAATCACGCACAATCGAAACATCCTCGAGTCGCTTCTCTCCTGACATATTCTTAGAAACATGTTCTAGGAATGCATGACATCCTTTCTTGATGTATTTCAAGGTCTTAATACAAGATATGATATTCAAACGGGTTCTGCTACGGTCTCCGCAGACAACCAAGGTTTCGCCATTGAGAGGGATATGAACAACTCGTTTACCATAAACAACACTCACATGATGTTTGGATAGCCAATCCATACCAACCACTACGTCGAAGCTTCCGAGTTCAATGGGCATGAGATCGATACTAAACGGGTGGTCTAGAAGGTTTAGGGTACAGCCTCGGATTACGGTACAAGTGTTAACTAAGTTGCCATTAGCTAGTTCAATACTATAGCTGGTATCTAAGGAGGTAGGGGTGAGGTTAAGTAGTGGTGAAATCGTAGAAGATACAAAACTCATATCGGCACAAGAATCGAATAAAACTTTAACGCGAAGATTGTTGAGTAGAAACGTACCGGTGACTACATTCGGATCCTGCTGCTGCTCCCCATTGCCCATCACATATGCTCTACCACGAGCGCCTTCAGTTCTCCGACCAGTGTTCTTTGGGCAATGACTCTTGTAGTGACCACGCTCTCCACATCCAAAACAAGTTACCACTGGCTGGGTGGCATTCCCATTAGTCACAGCTCTGTTCTTACAATTCTTAGCAATATGCCATGTCTTCTGACATTTCTGACACTTAGCTGCGCATGGTCCAGCGTGATGCTGATTACACTTATCACAAAATTGATGCGGCCTAGCATACCTCCAACTTGTTCTGATGCAGCCACATAAGCCTGAACAGTCTCTTGTCTTCTGCTCTGCTAGTGGTGATGATTGTTGTTACGGTACTGGTTGTTGTTGTTGTGGTGGTGATGGTTATAGTGAGGGTGACTGTTGTTGTTGCGGTTGTTGAAGTTGTTGTAGTTGTTGTTCCTCCTGTTGTCCTCCCACTTTCGTTTGTTGTCATAGTTGTTACCCTTCTGAACAGTGCCATGCTTAACCACTTGTTCCATAAGTCGTTCAGATATGCGAATAGCATCATCCAGAGTCTGAGAGCTGTAAGATGTCACGTGCCCTTCAATAATGTAAGGTAAACCACCAATGAACTTCTCCAGTAATTTCTAATTATCTGGCACCATGTGAGCACAGAAAACCTTCAATTCTTGAAATCGATGCACATAAGTAGCAAGATCAACACCCTTCACAGCCAAATTGTAGAACTCAGTATCCAACTTCCTCATATCACTACGAGAACAATACTTCTTGACCATCTCCTTCTTAAACTCTTCCCATGAAGTATTATAAGCATTCTCTAACCCCATATCCTGAGCATAAGCGTTCCACCAAGACAATGCATGCTCCACCAAGGTACCTGTCGCATACTTCACCTTGCAATCCTCAGAACAGTTACTCCTTAGAAACACCGACTCCATTTTCTCGAACCACTGAGTTAAACCAACAGCTCCTTCAGTTCCCTTAAAGGTAGTAGGCTTACAATTCATGAAATCCTTATAAGTACAGAAACGGTTATCATTGACAGCTTGCACTCCTGCTTGTCCGACATTCGGGTTGCCAACACCCGCTTGCTTGGCAAGCGCCGCGGCAATGCCATCATCAATCAACTTCTGGATTGCAGCTGGAGTCATCTTCCTAGCGGCATAATTCTATCAATCATTACAAATGTACAACACTGTAAGTATTTGATTAACGTAACAGAATCACATCACAAGATAAGCAACACCATGATATCATCATAATATAGCACGCATTCAACATCAATAATAGTACATCACCAAAATATATCATAGATTTAATACTTGCTATAAGTCTTACAAGATATGCAAAACGATTACAAGTTTCTGATAAAATCTACTAACTGAAACTATTCAGTTTAGTACGTACAAAGGTAAACCACTATCATGATACTAAACTACCATAAATAAGATGATCACTACACTCTCACTGACGATCTCCCCCATACATAGCCAAAACATCAATACTGTCATCAAAACGGAAACGCGCCATCCTATCATAGTACGCCTGCCACTGCATGGCATGTAACTCGTCCCTCAACTCCTGAATACTACACTGGTAACGATGACAATCAATATCAATTAACACCGCTCCAAGGTCCAACTTCTCCACAATCTTCTCGACCTCTGTCATCCTCTTCTCTAATGACGCCAAACGCTTCCAAATCTCTGTATCTGCCTTCTCTGTAGAACTCAACCTCGCAGCCTGCTCATACAACTCCACATATAAGTCACCTGTAGCTCTCCTATCTCCCTTAATCTCCTTCTTCAACTCTAAAACATTAGACTGTCACGCACACAATCGCCTAGACATCGACATATAACGGCCCTGGCACCAAGAGATATCCTGCCTCGAATGACTCAGCTCGGCCCTGAGCTCTGTAGGGGAAACTCGATGTGCAGTCGAAGACTCACCAATCTCAAACGTAGACGTCACCTCTGTAATAAGTGCATGACCCAATGCATCTGAAGTATCTGACTCATAAGTAATTTCCGGCACTGCTGGTGAAAGTGGTATAGGGAGGTCCTCCGGCTCCTCCTCCTCGTCATCATCGTTATCATCATCCATCTCATCATCAACCTCAATTTGATCATCATCAACGGGGTGTGGGTCCTCCTCTGGACTCGGTAGTGCAAGTGGGTGATCAATGGGTGCAATTAAAAACTGACTGCTTGGGACTGATGTAGACATAATACTCTACAAGGTGTATCGGAAAAGTATAAAAATTCTAGCCAAATTTTTTTATAAAAATAGTTTTTATATGAAATAAGATAGCAGCGGAAAATCCAACCATATAATAGTGCAAAAGCATGCATACATAAAAGTTTAAGTAAAGCAATTAAAGAGCGAAGTGGCATGGGAGGCTGATGGCTATCAATTTCAAAAATGTTTTGACACACACAAAAATGTTTATAGTTGAGTATGACCTCATTCTCTATAAACCTAGCTCTGATACCATTCTGTAACACCCCCAACTAGGAATATGGCAGCAAAAAGGAGCTTGGGGTGCTACGTGAGGGGTAAGACAGTCACATCCATAGAAAATGATCTCATAACGAGACGTTTTAGCAAAAAAATATCATTCGAATACAAAATTAAACATTTAGAATTCAAAAGACTCTCAAACATAAGTTGCAACGGAAATAAAATATAGTTCAAAAAGGTTTTTCAAATGATAAGATAGTAAAAGATAGTAAAGATAGATAGTAAAAGCCAAAGATAGCCATCAAAAGTCTTCAGCCACTCCCAATGCCCACAAGTATGCATCAATTACCTGAGATAAAACAACACAAAGGTTGAGTGTAATCCATAGGTTTAATAAATAAAGCAGTAGAGAACAAGATTTTAAGTCTAGAAGATATAAGTAACAAATACAGATATCGGGTAAGCATCAAATAATTTGCTAAGCTCATGACACACAAAGCGTTAACCGGTACCAATAACCTTGGCGTAATTCGACAGTAACCGCGGAATTTCATAATATAATAGTTGCCCCCAAAGCTAGGTACTTTGCCAGATACCTAGTGAAAATCGAATATTGTACATCATATGCAGACCGACCTTAGTCAACATGGCGGGAGGGTCAATTCCTATAGGCCTATAAACTATAATCGCGCTCACTCGCAAGTGATTAATGGTTCATAATTGAGGGACTTGCTTTTGGCAAGGACAATACTTAGCATTATCATTTCAGTCAGGAATAACATACTGTGGGAAACTAGAAGGGGGGTTGAATAGTTTACTGGTTTAAAAAATCCTTTTAAAAATCTTGTTTTAAAAGTTAGCAATTGGAAACTTTGATTCGAACTTTATGTGTAACCAATCAACACCAATATGAACTACACACTAAGCTAAGTAATAATAACAAATAAAAGTAAAGAGTAGAGTTGGAAAGATCGAACCGAGACAGAGGATTTATAGTGGTTCGGCTACGAAGCTCTTCTTCGCCCTACTCCACTCCCCGAGTACCACACTCGAGAGTTTCAAACACTATATCAACAACCTCCCTTCAGGCGGAGAAAACCGTACACGTCGCTTATCCTATTACCGACACTAAGCTAAATGTCGAGTGCTAATCTTAGCTAGCACCAATCTACCAAGGTCCACGTGACCAAACACTCAAGCCCAGTGGCTTCAAGAGATCACCAAGATCTCAACACGATCACAATGATCAACACTCACTTCACTCTACTCAACTAACACTAATCTATCGACCCTTGATCTTCTTGATCAATCACACAAGCCCAATAGCTATAAGAGATGTTCACTATCTCTATAGATCACACTTGATCTTCACTCTCACTCACAAAAGATAAGAAAGCTTGATGTATGCAAAGATACAACAAGGTTGTAACAAGTGTTACAAAAACCTAACAACTATAACTCTTGTATCTTCTTGAATACTTGAGTTCTTCTCTTGCTAATGAAGAGGGATGACAACACTTTGTATCTACTTGGATACTTGTGTTCTTCTCTTGCTAATGAAGAGGGATGACAACACCTTGTATCTACTTGGATACTTGTGTTCTTCTCTTGCTAATGAAGAAGTATGAAGAGGATCACTTGAAGGATGATTGGATCACTCTTGAAACAAAGAAAACTAACCTAAAGAAGTGAAAGGTTTGAGAGGATTAAGCTAGGGGATTTTTCTGTGTGTGAAGGGTGCCTAAAACTGTGAAAGGGGTTGATATTTATAGGCAAGAAAAATCTGAACGTTACAAAAAAATGGTACGGACGGCTCCGTTAAATACCCCACGGCTCCATTAAATTTAACGGAACCGTGGAGCCGTCGTAGACTAGGACGCTCCAAATTTTGTCTTTTCTGGTGAAAACTTATTTGGGGAAGTTTGGAGCTGATTTTGGAGGGAAAAATAGCTGTTATGATTTTCAAACTAATTTTTCCATTAAAACATTTCTTAATATTTCAAAAATAATTTGTCATGTGTATTTTTGAAAAAAATATTTTGTCCCATTTAAAATGTGAATTTTCAAAACATAAATTCACTTCTTTGATCACTAGTTCAAGTTGTAACTTTGTTCAAGAGTGATTTGCGTAGAAACGGGATCTTCCGATTAAAGACTTGTTTACGTTGATTTTAACGTATCATGATTTCACATTTTGTCATCCTCAAAACGTGAAGTAATCGAAAGATATAAATAACGTTTTTAGAACATTATTTGTGTCAACAATCTCCCCCTTTTTGATGATGACAAAATATAAACTTATGTTAGGTTAAAATCAGTGTTAACAAGTTTTTAATGAGTTTACTCCCATTTCTACCCCTTTTTGTCTAATCAAAAAGGTGACAAAGGCTCCCCTTTGATGTGTACTCCCCCTCATTTGGAGAACACAAAGGAATTGAGCAATGGTTCGTGCTACAAAACAAGGTTAGACGACAAATATACAATATCTAACAAGTAGCACATTTGACAAATATCCAACCACACAAAAAAAATATGGCTAAGTAGCCAAAATGAAAAGCCCATTTCATAAATATAAAATAAATGTCATACATAAGTATAACTACAATAGAAAAGCAAATTAAACTAACAAGAAGACACATAAACATCTAAAGTAACATGAGGCTTCTAGATTTGCTTCCAACTTCAAAAGGTTCCTAATCATTTATTGGAGGGACTAAACATAACCATGTTTAGTTTGGGCTATTGTGTGGTGGAGGTGGTGGAAGGATGATGGGTCCTATAGGTGGTGTGAGGAGGTGTTCTAGGTATGAGAACCTAAAGTTAAGCTCATCTCTAAGGTTCATGATGAGTTCAAGGTTGTAGTTGCAACAAGGGCAACTCAAGGTGTGTGAGTGAAGGGGATAAAGGATGGAATAACCCATTAAGGGTTGAGGTGATGGTGATAGGGAAGGTGATGATGTGTTGCTCCCAAACTCAAGTGGAGTTATTGGTGATAAGGTGAGGGTGAGAGCTAGAGGTTGTGGTGATGGTGAAAGTGATGAGGATGAGGTGTTAGTTTCTATTTCAAGGGAAGTTGATGGTGATGAGTTAAGTGTTAAGGCTAAAGGGTGAATGGGACTAGGTTGAGGTGAATGTGTGTTGGTTCTAGTTGTGGAGGATGAGGATATGGGTTTGATAGAGGTTGCCTTAGATGGAGGTTGGGGAGTAGTGAAGGAGGATGATGATTTGGTAGAGGTTATGGGTGTGTGGGTTTCATCTTCATCATCCAAGGTGAGATCAATGAAGGCAATGTCATTGGTGATAGGTTTAGTAGATGATTGAGGTGTGTCAATACTTTTGATCCATTGATCAAATAGAGTAGTTTGATTGGTTGGTTTGATGTTGAATCTAGGTTTCTTGAATACTCTTGATTCCATGATGGTTGTATGGTGAGTGTGAAGGTGTAAGGATGGGTGTAAGGATGGCAATGTATGATGTTAGCTTAAATAGCCAAATCAAAAGCATGTAAAGTTGAAAATGATGTTGGATTTGGGGATTTGGGTGCATGGGAATCAGGTTTTGTTTGTAGATTTTCAGGAAAAGAAAGTCAAAAAGTGAAAGAGAATTGTTAAATTCGTCTTCCAGAGGCACGGTACCATTAAAGGTACGACGACACCAGTAAATTTAGTGGAGCCGTGGCCTATTTAATGGAGCCGTGGGCTCTTTTGACCTTCTTTCCAGGTCTGCAGGTTTTAGGCAGCCTAAATGGGGAAATTTTATGGGGAATCCATTGGCTGCAAATCTCAAAGCCTCAAATCACTAAACACATAGAATTCTTAAAGCTAGTTTAAACTAGCAACTAACATGATCATGTGATCATCTATGTATTTAGGTAACTATTAAGCATGCATGAATTCAAGCAAGTTTAACATCTAGTGCATGTAATAAAATAATAGAATATGCATGAACTAGGCAAGATTGATTAACATAAAGTGTAAAACCCGCAAATTAAAACAATATGAAAAGACTAAAATGCCCCGAATTTAAAATCGTGAGAACTTATGAATACGAATTAAATGATATTAACTTAAATTATTAACTTAATATAAACTATACAATATACATTTGGTTACAAAAAAAAAAAAAAAAAAAAAAAAAAAAAAAAAACAATGTTACATTTGTGCCGCCCCCCTTTGGACCAAAAAAGGGTCCAAGTTCATGATTGGAGCAATCAAGGTAAGTCCCTAAATTAGTGAAAACCTTCCTAATATAACCAAAACACAAATTTCGGTTCATATAATCTCCTAACACCGGATTTTCAATATTCCAAAACATACAAAAAAAAACCCTACAACAACAAAACAGTCGCTGCCTCCTTGTTCACTGCTGCCACGCCTAGAAATCATCCAAAAAGGCTCCGAAAACTTGTTCTAACTATCATCTAATCGTCACAAGGTAAGCCCCTAACCTCTATAGTGATCCATACGAAGTTTACACGTCAAAAACTAATCAAACCAATCACGTTTTGATGCTGTTTTTCTGCTGCTGTTTGGCGCAAGAAGGAAGGAGGAAAAAGAAGCGTTCGTGTGGCGTTTTGATCCGTGTGGTGTTCGTGGGTTTCGTGGTCTACGAGGGTATCATGTTCTTGTTTAATTCTTGTTCTTATTCCGTTGATATGATCGAAAAATAAGTGTTGTAAAACCACAAACAATCACATAAAATAACAAATGTAAAAACCCTAAAACTATGTCTATGAATTGGCTACCACTTTTGGGTGTGAGATAATTGATGAGAATTATGTTAAATATGTTATTGAATGATCAAAATATGTTATGGACTCAATCAAAGTCGTTTGGGATGAAAAACATGTGATTTGGATATGAAAAACCCTATTTTGGATAACTTGCTGTGTGGACTGTTTCTGAGTCCGAATTTTGTTCAACTTTGAAGGGCTATAACTTTATGATGGAATCGTGTTTTTGAGTGTTGCAAAATCCCTAAACTAAGTTCATTGAAATAGCTATCTGGAGAAATTTATTTTGTAATTTTTAGAGGCCTGGAAGTATACTTTTTGATTTTTACAAAATTTCATGTCTGGTCGGATTTGTGAGTCTGGAAAATCCGTCCGGGTTTTTGATTTTTAATTTTCAAACCGTGTTGAGTTAGGAAGAGTCCTTTGAACTGGGTAATCTATAAGATGTGTGATACTTCCTGGAATTTTTATAGATTTTTGTGAATTTTTCTTAAAGGGTTTATAACTGGTAACTTTTCATATGGTAAAATTTCTCAGAAATCTGGACGAGTTGTGAAAGTGGATTTTTAATACGTACCTATACTACATAATAAAATCTGAAAAAAATTTGATAAAATAATTTAGACATATGAGCACCTCTGAGAATTTTTGGGGATTTTAATACTGAGTTCTTATACGATTTATAAATTATGGAAAACATGACAAATTCGTACTTAAAACTGTGTGATGGGATAAAAGTGTAAAATTGTGAACTAAAGGGTGTGATGTGTTTATTATGTAACCTTAAGGGTATAAATGGATATTTTGATAAAATCAAAGGTCATAACTTATAAAATCGGTAACTTGATGATATTTTCATATTATACCCTAAACTTATGAAAATTACATAGTGAACCCCTAAAGTTATGATAACTACTATATGACACTAAAACTTGTGAATGACATTATGAATCATAAGCTAAGAATATGATCATCTCTAATCTTTTAAATTGAAATACGAGAACGTTAATGATCAAAACTCCTTAATATGAAATGGGAACAAACATGAAACCATATGATTATACGAACTTAAGAGAACTTATGTTTATTTGTAGATCGGGTGAAGAGGGAGTGATCTCCTACTTGATTTGATTTTCATTTCTTGCTTGCGTATTTCGTTAAGGTACAGATATTCTGCCCTTCTTTAGTAAGGTGCCATCGTCTCATGTTGATTTCTGATTCACTGCCATGTTCCTTGTTTCTATGAACCTTTGACATTGACCTACTGATACTGAACCTTCTTATATTGAACCTACTGATATTGAACCTCTGTCACTGAACCACCTGATATGAACTGTCTGTTATTCTATGGGGCTTTCCTAATTGAATCTATGCCTTTGTTATGTTTTCAATAATTCATGAACCTTGCTTTAACTCTTTTGATACATGATATGACCTGTCCATCACCTTGTAATGTGAATATTTATGACCCTGGGATATTTTGAAGGTTCATAGGATTTTATAACTAAATGTAAAAACTCTTCTTAATTACATGTGAAAATGTTTTGAAAACTTTCTTTAAAGGACCTACTTTATGAAGACTGTTTTAAGGTTTACTTTCATGAAAGCTATTGTAAGAGATTACTTTTTGAACTATGATAGGAACTTTTAATATAAACCTTTAAATTGAACCTTGTTATGAACCTTGAAACAAATTGATATGAACCTTCTGATTTTGGACTCCCTGATACTTGACCCTTCTGACATTGGACCTTTTAATATTGAACCTATTTTCTGATTCCTGACTTATTGCTATGTTTCCTTGTTCTGTGAACCTTGCTTGTCTATTTCATGATATTATGAGCTTTTGATATATGATCTTTCTGATATATGATCTTTCTGATATATGATCTTTCTGATATATGATCTTCCTGGTATATGATCTTTTGATGTTAAACCTTTCTGATATTGAACATTTCTGGTATGACCTTTCTGATATTGAACATTTCTGGTATGACCTTTCTGATATGAACCCCTGACATGAACTTCTGATATTTTGAAATGGAAATTGACTTATGTAACTAACTTAAATACTTGATACCTTGCTATAAACTTAACTTGAACCCTGATTCACTTGATATGAACCATTCGACTTGAACCTTTATTTGAACCCTTGTTCTGATCTTTGTTCTGAACCTTGTCTTGTACTCTGATATAAAACATGACATGGACTACCTGACCTTTAAATACTTGAACCTAACGCTTAATACTTGAACCTGACACCTGAATACTTGACACCTAATACTTGAATCCGACACCTGATACATGATACTGACTTCTGATACATGATACTGATTTCTGATGCATGATACTGAATCCTGACACATGATATTTGATACACGTTACTGATCTCTGACACATGATACTGATACATGATACTGATTTCTGAGGCATGACACCTGACACATGATACATAATACCTGACCTTAACCCACAGTTTGATACTACGAGCCATAACTAGTCATGAGGGTTTCATGACCATGTCATTGATGCACCGATGGCATGACTCTAGGGCAGGAGAGTGATGACCTGTTCCGTCCCTTCTATGTATTTATTTGGTGTTGGGAGGTTTATGGCCACCAGGGGCGTATGGATGCATCCTAGAACTGTTACTGTTACTGATTACTGATTTTTGTATTACTGGTGACTGATGGTGTGTGCGATACACGTCTTTCACATACTGGGAGCTGATCACTCCATTTACTGATTGAGGACTCCCCTCGTATTTACTGATTACTGAGAGGTCTCCCCTCTACATGATTATACTGATTACTGTTACTGATTACTGATACTGGGCTCGTAGAGGATTTCTGTTACCCTGCACCTTGTAACCTTATAACCCGATTACCTTTACTCACCATTATTATTACTGTTACCCTGTAACTTGGAATATGACTTAACACTTGACTTGGCTGGATCTGACCTGGTATGTGGTAGGATTACGAATTACATGTTATACTATTCTGCAACTAGTTTAATCATGATCTGTCTGTATAACCTTTACTTTCCATTACTGTTACTGCTACCCTATCGTATGATACATGACTTAATACTGAGCTTGACATGATTTGACTGGGTTGTGTGGGTTACGGTTTCCTTTTCACCTATCTTCTGTAACTAGTTCTAATCCTGTTATATCTGTATAGTCTTCATGTTCCTGTTTTTGACTATCGTGATACCTGGTACTCGTTCATTTACTTCGCTACTTTACCGTTACTGCTTGTTATCGTTATATCTGTTCACTGGGCTTTTTAAGCTCAGCCGCACGTTTTCTTTTCGTGTGCGGCAGGTTATAAGCAGGACGACGGGTTTGGGTATGAGTGAAGAGACTTTTGGACATAGAAGATTTTGATAGTTATTCTGAAGTAGAAGTCATTAGAAGGATTGCATTTGCAGACTTAGTATTTAGTTTTGTTTCATTCCTAACCCTATAATGTTAGTATCTCATTTGTAACCTTTGATATTTTATTGTATTACTATTGAAGTATGCTTTGTTTAATCTGATATGAAACCATTGACGTGACACCTTTACCCTTGCCGGGTTGGGGTGTTACAATTATGGTATCAGAGAGACAGGCTGCGACTTGTAATACATTTACCCTGTCCTGTGCGTTTAGGACCATTAAGTTTCCACTGTAGGCGCTCATAAGATAACCTGTAAGAAGTTGCTTTAGGATTTCTGGATATGAACCTAAGTTTTGACCGGTGAGGAATGGGTAGACTATAAGGCATTTGTTTAAGTATCTTTGCTTCCGCAATACTCTGATTCGTGCCTTACTGTTGGTTTAAGCCTGTTGAATCCCTCTTGGAAATTGAAAGCTTATGCCTTACACCTAAGATTTGAAACCTAATTAAGTTTTGAAACATTGAAACTTGCATAGAAGACTCCTGACACTATTTGATCCTTATCTCCGGATTCTGACTCTGACCTCTGATCCGTTGTAAATCATGTGATACCTCATCGGGCAATTCTGAGAATCTCCATAGCAATGACGTACTCGATACATTCTGTTGTTTGTCTCTTGCTTTTGATAAGCATCTGTGAATTTTCTGACGCTTTTTGACCTCTGAGACCGTAGGAAGACTAGGTGGATTAAGATAAGTTTGTCCTGTTCACGACTTGAGATAAAGTATGACCATCATGAGGGCATATTTATATGATACTAGTATTATGACGTCTGGCCAACGTGATAATACTTACATCATATAACGTGCACTCTTTGTGGGCATAGGATATTTCAAGAAGTGCCTTAGAAGCCTTAGAATTTCTGATATCTGTTTGAAATCATCCGCGTTTAGTGAGACTTTAGATTTATTCTAACTATATGATTGATCCGCTGTCTTTGATATACGATTTGATACATTTGATGATTCGTCACACGCTTCGTTGACCGATGGTACGTTCCTTAGTTCGATCAGTATCTGCTTTGAATTGATGAGTTCTTCTATTATGGTGCACTAGTTCCCTTTTCGTTAAGAATCTGGACTGAATTGATGAGATTTTACTCTTTAGTACTACCTTCGTATTGCTTTCAGGCATAAATGTTTCATGTATCTCCGTGTGAGATTTAAGTCGTTATCCGCTGAAATGTTGTTTCGTATTCCTTGGAGCGAATTCGTTGTAAATTATGGAAGCCTAGGGCTTTTCTATGATTTTGATCAGGTTGGCAAGGTATCTCATCGCTTGGCGTTACCTTCCCAGTTATATCATGTATACGATGTATTCCATGTACCACTTCTTCGTTAGTATGATTATCATCCGCTCCATGTTGTGTTTTGCCCATTCGATCAGATTCGTGAAAATCTTTCGTATTGTGAAGAACCTGAGGCTGTCTTGAGCGTCAGAAAAGAGTCATGAGAACTAAAACAATTCCGTTCGTAAAGATTCTTTGGAAGAAACATCCTGAGAGCAAGGCTACTTGGGAAACCGAAGAGTCAATACGATCTGATTATCCGCATTTCTCTTTTTGATTTGGTACGTATTCATTTCGTTATTGCTTTCGATTTCGCATTTCATTTCAATTTCGCACATCAATTTTCGAGGACGAAAATTTTTTTTAAGAGGGGAAGAGTTGTAAAACCCGCAAATTAAAACAATATGAAAAGACTAAAATGCCCCGAATTTAAAATCGTGAGAACTTATGAATACGAATTAAATGATATTAACTTAAATTATTAACTTAATATAAACTATACAATATACATTTGGTTACAAAAAAAAAAAAAAAAAAAAAAAAAAAAAAAACAATGTTACATTTGTGCCGCCCCCCTTTGGACCAAAAAAGGGTCCAAGTTCATGATTGGAGCAATCAAGGTAAGTCCCTAAATTAGTGAAAACCTTCCTAATATAACCAAAACACAAATTTCGGTTCATATAATCTCCTAACACCGGATTTTCAATATTCCAAAACATACAAAAAAAAAAACCCTACAACAACAAAACAGTCGCTGCCTCCTTGTTCACTGCTGCCACGCCTAGAAATCATCCAAAAAGGCTCCGAAAACTTGTTCTAACTATCATCTAATCGTCACAAGGTAAGCCCCTAACCTCTATAGTGATCCATACGAAGTTTACACGTCAAAAACTAATCAAACCAATCACGTTTTGATGCTGTTTTTCTGCTGCTGTTTGGCGCAAGAAGGAAGGAGGAAAAAGAAGCGTTCGTGTGGCGTTTTGATCCGTGTGGTGTTCGTGGGTTTCGTGGTCTACGAGGGTATCATGTTCTTGTTTAATTCTTGTTCTTATTCCGTTGATATGATCGAAAAATAAGTGTTGTAAAACCACAAACAATCACATAAAATAACAAATGTAAAAACCCTAAAACTATGTCTATGAATTGGCTACCACTTTTGGGTGTGAGATAATTGATGAGAATTATGTTAAATATGTTATTGAATGATCAAAATATGTTATGGACTCAATCAAAGTCGTTTGGGATGAAAAACATGTGATTTGGATATGAAAAACCCTATTTTGGATAACTTGCTGTGTGGACTGTTTCTGAGTCCGAATTTTGTTCAACTTTGAAGGGCTATAACTTTATGATGGAATCGTGTTTTTGAGTGTTGCAAAATCCCTAAACTAAGTTCATTGAAATAGCTATCTGGAGAAATTTATTTTGTAATTTTTAGAGGCCTGGAAGTATACTTTTTGATTTTTACAAAATTTCATGTCTGGTCGGATTTGTGAGTCTGGAAAATCCGTCCGGGTTTTTGATTTTTAATTTTCAAACCGTGTTGAGTTAGGAAGAGTCCTTTGAACTGGGTAATCTATAAGATGTGTGATACTTCCTGGAATTTTTATAGATTTTTGTGAATTTTTCTTAAAGGGTTTATAACTGGTAACTTTTCATATGGTAAAATTTCTCAGAAATCTGGACGAGTTGTGAAAGTGGATTTTTAATACGTACCTATACTACATAATAAAATCTGAAAAAAATTTGATAAAATAATTTAGACATATGAGCACCTCTGAGAATTTTTGGGGATTTTAATACTGAGTTCTTATACGATTTATAAATTATGGAAAACATGACAAATTCGTACTTAAAACTGTGTGATGGGATAAAAGTGTAAAATTGTGAACTAAAGGGTGTGATGTGTTTATTATGTAACCTTAAGGGTATAAATGGATATTTTGATAAAATCAAAGGTCATAACTTATAAAATCGGTAACTTGATGATATTTTCATATTATACCCTAAACTTATGAAAATTACATAGTGAACCCCTAAAGTTATGATAACTACTATATGACACTAAAACTTGTGAATGACATTATGAATCATAAGCTAAGAATATGATCATCTCTAATCTTTTAAATTGAAATACGAGAACGTTAATGATCAAAACTCCTTAATATGAAATGGGAACAAACATGAAACCATATGATTATACGAACTTAAGAGAACTTATGTTTATTTGTAGATCGGGTGAAGAGGGAGTGATCTCCTACTTGATTTGATTTTCATTTCTTGCTTGCGTATTTCGTTAAGGTACAGATATTCTGCCCTTCTTTAGTAAGGTGCCATCGTCTCATGTTGATTTCTGATTCACTGCCATGTTCCTTGTTTCTATGAACCTTTGACATTGACCTACTGATACTGAACCTTCTTATATTGAACCTACTGATATTGAACCTCTGTCACTGAACCACCTGATATGAACTGTCTGTTATTCTATGGGGCTTTCCTAATTGAATCTATGCCTTTGTTATGTTTTCAATAATTCATGAACCTTGCTTTAACTCTTTTGATACATGATATGACCTGTCCATCACCTTGTAATGTGAATATTTATGACCCTGGGATATTTTGAAGGTTCATAGGATTTTATAACTAAATGTAAAAACTCTTCTTAATTACATGTGAAAATGTTTTGAAAACTTTCTTTAAAGGACCTACTTTATGAAGACTGTTTTAAGGTTTACTTTCATGAAAGCTATTGTAAGAGATTACTTTTTGAACTATGATAGGAACTTTTAATATAAACCTTTAAATTGAACCTTGTTATGAACCTTGAAACAAATTGATATGAACCTTCTGATTTTGGACTCCCTGATACTTGACCCTTCTGACATTGGACCTTTTAATATTGAACCTATTTTCTGATTCCTGACTTATTGCTATGTTTCCTTGTTCTGTGAACCTTGCTTGTCTATTTCATGATATTATGAGCTTTTGATATATGATCTTTCTGATATATGATCTTTCTGATATATGATCTTTCTGATATATGATCTTCCTGGTATATGATCTTTTGATGTTAAACCTTTCTGATATTGAACATTTCTGGTATGACCTTTCTGATATTGAACATTTCTGGTATGACCTTTCTGATATGAACCCCTGACATGAACTTCTGATATTTTGAAATGGAAATTGACTTATGTAACTAACTTAAATACTTGATACCTTGCTATAAACTTAACTTGAACCCTGATTCACTTGATATGAACCATTCGACTTGAACCTTTATTTGAACCCTTGTTCTGATCTTTGTTCTGAACCTTGTCTTGTACTCTGATATAAAACATGACATGGACTACCTGACCTTTAAATACTTGAACCTAACGCTTAATACTTGAACCTGACACCTGAATACTTGACACCTAATACTTGAATCCGACACCTGATACATGATACTGACTTCTGATACATGATACTGATTTCTGATGCATGATACTGAATCCTGACACATGATATTTGATACACGTTACTGATCTCTGACACATGATACTGATACATGATACTGATTTCTGAGGCATGACACCTGACACATGATACATAATACCTGACCTTAACCCACAGTTTGATACTACGAGCCATAACTAGTCATGAGGGTTTCATGACCATGTCATTGATGCACCGATGGCATGACTCTAGGGCAGGAGAGTGATGACCTGTTCCGTCCCTTCTATGTATTTATTTGGTGTTGGGAGGTTTATGGCCACCAGGGGCGTATGGATGCATCCTAGAACTGTTACTGTTACTGATTACTGATTTTTGTATTACTGGTGACTGATGGTGTGTGCGATACACGTCTTTCACATACTGGGAGCTGATCACTCCATTTACTGATTGAGGACTCCCCTCGTATTTACTGATTACTGAGAGGTCTCCCCTCTACATGATTATACTGATTACTGTTACTGATTACTGATACTGGGCTCGTAGAGGATTTCTGTTACCCTGCACCTTGTAACCTTATAACCCGATTACCTTTACTCACCATTATTATTACTGTTACCCTGTAACTTGGAATATGACTTAACACTTGACTTGGCTGGATCTGACCTGGTATGTGGTAGGATTACGAATTACATGTTATACTATTCTGCAACTAGTTTAATCATGATCTGTCTGTATAACCTTTACTTTCCATTACTGTTACTGCTACCCTATCGTATGATACATGACTTAATACTGAGCTTGACATGATTTGACTGGGTTGTGTGGGTTACGGTTTCCTTTTCACCTATCTTCTGTAACTAGTTCTAATCCTGTTATATCTGTATAGTCTTCATGTTCCTGTTTTTGACTATCGTGATACCTGGTACTCGTTCATTTACTTCGCTACTTTACCGTTACTGCTTGTTATCGTTATATCTGTTCACTGGGCTTTTTAAGCTCAGCCGCACGTTTTCTTTTCGTGTGCGGCAGGTTATAAGCAGGACGACGGGTTTGGGTATGAGTGAAGAGACTTTTGGACATAGAAGATTTTGATAGTTATTCTGAAGTAGAAGTCATTAGAAGGATTGCATTTGCAGACTTAGTATTTAGTTTTGTTTCATTCCTAACCCTATAATGTTAGTATCTCATTTGTAACCTTTGATATTTTATTGTATTACTATTGAAGTATGCTTTGTTTAATCTGATATGAAACCATTGACGTGACACCTTTACCCTTGCCGGGTTGGGGTGTTACATAAAGGTTAATTAACTAATCAAATTAACCATGTTCAAGTGTGAAATGTTAAAAGAGAACATTTCAAGCAAGTTAATGTTTATGGACATTGCCATGACTTTATTTATAATAGCTTAATAATACTTAAGTTAATAGTACTACTTAAGCTAATCCTAACTAATCTCGTTTCTTCCCCAACTTTTTAATCTTGTTCCCAAGTCCTTTGATCGCCTTGCCGATGGACTTGAATCCCCGATAGTTTGCTCATGCATCGAGACTTGTCGATTGTACATGGTTGTTTGTCTTCTCATCATCGTGGATAAGTTGGTTTGTCCGAATTCAACATCGGAGGTTTGTGTGAATGATGAGGTGTCAAGGTTACGAAAGAAGGTGTCGGGAAAGGGAGTATTAGGACGAGACGTTCCTTCTTCGTTCTCCTCATCATCATCCTCATCCATGGGTTGAGAGGACGAACTGTGACCGAATGAGGAGGAAGAATGGGGAATATCGGAAGTGGATTTACGACCACGTTTGGACCCTTTGTCCTTACGTTGCTTTGTGCGACGGTGTGGTCCACCAAGTGGTTTCATAACCGGATTGACTAGGACATAGTCGACATCATTGAGAGAAGGGTAGGTTTGTATAACCCACCTGAATAAGCGAGTAAGCAACATGCCATATGGCATGAGCTCATCGGAATGACGATGAATACTGGCCATCCGTTTGACCATGTAGTATGCGAGGTTGTAAGGTTCCTCGATACTAAGGCAGTAGAGCATGTGGGCAAGACTTGCCGGAACGTGATCACGGTTGCCTGCAAGGCTTAACGCGTTCTCACGCAGAAGAAGTTCCCAATTTCTAATATCGGGACGAAGCTCTTTGAGGTATATTTTGTTTGGGTCGAGGTAGACAATGGAACCATTACGTTTTTGATACGTGTTGGTGACTCGAGGGATTTGGATTACTTGTTTAATTACTTCAATATCGGGAACTTCGGTATGATAAGCACCTTCGTTCTCAAGATTGTAGTAAAGAGACTCTAGAGAATGGTCTTTAGTGAATGCACACTGACCATATGAGGGAATACCAAGAAT
The DNA here is from genome assembly GCA_021014915.2 of Artemisia tridentata subsp. tridentata. Taxonomy (NCBI): domain Eukaryota; kingdom Viridiplantae; phylum Streptophyta; class Magnoliopsida; order Asterales; family Asteraceae; genus Artemisia; species Artemisia tridentata. Next base: position 103,329,482 of record CP139502.1, on the reverse strand, counting down.
ATGACCAATCTCGGTGACAGGCAAGATGATATTTTGGTGTCGAATCCAAAAATCAAGAAAGACGTTTCCGTCAAGATCAGTGTAGGTACGGACACGACTATAAAACTCGAGAATAAACCGAGGACAGACTTGATCGTTTATTTTGTATAAACAATCGAACTCGATAGAAGGGAAACAGACACGGATGTTTTCTGTCATGACATAGAGTGCATCGACTACACGCCCTTCGTGTATGTATCGATTTTGGACTTTTGCGAAATGAGCTCTTTGCTCATCAGGAATGTTTAGATTTTCAAGAGTACTGAGGATGTATTGTCTGGTATCTTGATAATCATTTCGAGGCATTGTTATCTAAAAAAAATAATATTTTTGTATATGTTAGTTCGTTGCATTTTAATGATTACACTTCTAGTGTGTGTGCCTAAATGCAAACAATGTGGAGGTGCGGCAATCTCGACTCTAAAACTATCCTAATGAGATTACCCAAACGCTCCTAACTTCACTTTTTCTCAATCAAATATGTCGAACAACACATATCAATTATGTACTTCGACCCATATTTGAGAGTTCGCGTATACATGCAAAAACGTTTTTAATTTGCATCAACAATGCATGAAAAAGGTTTCATGATCCTAAATTTGTGAAGATTTTCGAAAATTGATCGAATTGGGGTGTTTGGCAAACGCCTCAACATGGCGCCAACGAGCTTTAAGTTTGAAAAGCTTTAATGCAGAACGTTCCTAATCCAATTTTAGTGATCCTAAACATGATTCCATTACAAATAATCAATCATAATCTGAATTTTGTGATTAATTTCGAATTAGGTTTTGCAACATAAATGGGTTTTTGGAAATCCTAGGTTTAGGGAATCATGTGAATGCTACATTATCTAATCCTAGTCTTAATTTCACAAGGGTTTAACTAATTTTGAAAATCCCCAATTCGGATTTATACTCAAGAACAAACCCTGGACTCAAATTAAACGAAATTAAGAGTGATTTACTTACAATTGATGATGTTGTGATTAGGATTTGTTGATTCCAATGCCTCAATCTTGATTTGCAAGAGTTTAGTTGAATTAAGGTGTTATGGTTCGGTTTTGACAGCAAGTGAAAGTGTTTTTGGGTGTGTTTGGAAAGTCTGTGCAAAAGAAAGGGAAATGGGTGCGTTTTTCAGATGCACGGCTCCACGGTTCCATTAAACATTAGTGGAGCCGTGGCTCTTTAATGGAGCCGTATATCTGATGGTCCAATTTTTCTTCCGTTTTGACTTTTGGCTGATTAATCTTACTTATTTAGTAAGACTTTTTGACACGAGGAAAAAGTTTATACCTAATAAACTTTTTGACGAAAGACGATTAAATGGGATGATCGGAAATGACCTTAGTGTTTCCAAGGAAATTGACTAAGTTGTCATTGGATGAGGATTTACTTCTAGTATTTCCCGTGAAATAAATAGAAGTTATGAGTTGTGTTTTGGAGGATGACTATAATATTTCCCATGAAATATTTAATTAGTCGGAGTACGCGACGTAAGGAATGACTTATCATTTCACGTGAAATGTTCAAAAAGTCATGTGACGAGTTGTGAGGGAATGACTTAGAACTTCTAGAGGAATTTCTAAAAGTCATGAGATGAGTCAGATAGATGACTTAAGAAGTCATGGGTGATTCATAGAGGATGACTTCAATATTTCCCGTGAAATATTTGAGGAGTCATAGAAGGGATAAAACGTATATAAGATATGACGCAAGGGATGACTTTAATATTTCCATTGAAATATCGAAATAGTCATAAGCGGGATGAGAGGAATGACTTAAGAGTCATGAGGCGATGTGAGTGAAATGACAAATGAGTCATGGAACAAGACGTGAGAAATGACGTTAATATTTCAAGTGAATTATTAAGAGGTCATGAGGAGAGATGTGGACGATGACTTTAATAATTCGAAAGAATTATCTAAATAGTCATGAGTGGGGTGACGAGAACGTATTGGTTGGAGAATTGACGATGTTGTCATTCAAGAGACGGAGGAGATGACATACTTCGACGAGCTTCGTTCATGAGCAAACTACAGGGTTCCCGGTCAAGTCTAATGGCATCTTGACTGCTACTCTTCATAGGGGGTTGTCTCATCTATAGTGTTTGTTGTCATGCCTTTTCAGCGCTTACGTACTCGGCTTCGGTCGTGGAGACAATAAGAGTAGTTTGTTTCTTGGGGAACCAAGATGTTTGTTAATCAACCTATGAAGGTACAAACATTGCTCTCTATGTTTCAATCCACATTTGCTCTCTCATTATCAGAGTTGGTATAAAAACATTTTCTACATCAGTCTCTTTGAGATATCGCAATCTCAAGTGTGTAGTATCTTTAATGTATGGTATGATACATTAAACACTTTGATGTAAGAGGTTTTGGGACACTTCTTACAAGTGGGCACAAAGCCAACACTATTCATGATAATGGACCTACTTGCCGTTAGGTAAACTACTTTACCTATTATGCCCCTAACCTAGTTATATCCGCGCACTCACCTTCTTCGTCTCTTGTGAGTTTCGTTTTTGCGGATATGGGCGTCAGTGTCAATAAAGACTATTACTTAAACTATGTATCTCATACATATAGTATACATAAGTTTAAAGGGATACTTAATTTAGGCAAGATTACTTATGTGCAAGGAAGAAAACTTGATTCACTCATCAATGCTTAATTCAAACTTGTCACGCATGATCTTTAAGCGATCATCGAACATTTCTGGACAAGTTAAGTTTGACATGATGAGATGTGAATAAAGTTTCGGTGTTATAGTGCCTACCATGTTAGATTCTAACTCCACTATTTCATGCCAAACATTACTACTAACAAAGGGTGTTTTAAGAAAGCGTACCTGTGCCTGAGGTGTTGCTCTTAAAACTAGAGGATTAGACTACCTTTGTTGAATGTTGAGCATATAAGACACGACTTGACATTTGCGTCACAAGACTTGTTTGATAACACATCATACTCTTTTAGTTAGATACCAAAATTTATTTACACCCATGTTTTTCCTAACAAAACAAAAGTTCAAACATCTGGTCCCCAATATCTCGTGGGTCCAAAGTTGTTAGAGTCAAACATCCTACGCATTTGTTGCGTTAGTTTAGGATGTGAGAATGGATGACACATTTCCCATGGTAAGTAACCGTTTGATGGACGATCATTACAAGTTACGGGAAAGTTACTTGGATGATTTTGTCTTCTAAAGTTACCTCTCGGTAGAGGAGTTCTAGACCGAGGTTTGGGAGAGTTCACCTTTCTAGGTGGAGGAGTAGTCGACCTAGTGTCACGCTTTACAAATCCATGTTCGGGAGATGACAATGGTTTGTAAAAGCCTTTGGCTTTCTCTTTACATGGTGTAGACATTCAAGTACTATCTACAACTACGTGACTCGGTTTAGGACTCAAGTTCTTTTTTAGAATTGACCCAGTTTTGTCCTCAGCACCAGACGGTACCACGGTACCACTAAATTTAGTGGTGCCGTCTGTACCTTTTGTGGTGCCGTCCCCTTCAGACTTAGACGTTTCAGGCATTACAAATTTAACTTGTTTGGTACCACTTGTAGAAGCCTGATTTTGGTCAAAACCTAAACCCGCACGGTCATGTTCACTATATCTAATGTTTTCAAGTATATCATTAAGTGTTTTAGTTGCTTCATCAAACTTAATGATTCTTAAAGCATTTTCTTTAAGTTTTTCATTTTCTACTTGAAGACTTATACATGACCCGCAACCTAAGTCTACTTCCTTGTTTTTCTCAAGTCTTTTGACTTGATCTTTTAGTTCTAGGACTTGTAGTTCTAGTTCTTGTAGTTTTAATTTAAGTTTTGTATTTCTACCTAAGATCTTAGTACTAACTACGCATAGTTTGTTGTATTCGTCATGCAATTCACTATCATCTATTGACGAATTATTATCACTATAATAAGAAGAGTCGGAATGTACCTCGTTAGAAGCTTGAGCCATTAGGCACTTTTCATCATTAGGCTTCTTCTCTTCTTCTTCACCGCTATCACTCCAAGAGCCTCCTACAAAGGCTCTTTGGTTGTTGGATTTTGGTGGCTTAGGACATTCTCCTATGAAGTGATTAGGATCTCTACATCTATAGCATTTCCTATCACTTGTCCCTTTTCTTTCATCATGATTTCTTTGGGATGACCTCTTCTCATCGCGAGGTTGTCTAGGAAATCTACCTTTCCTCCTAAAGAACTTTCTAAAGTTCCTAACGGCTAGTGCGTACTCTTCATCTTCACTACCGGAACTCGAACATTCCTCATCACTGGATTCCTTCTTGGCTTTTAATGCTAGAGATCTAACTCTCTCGCTTTTTCCTTTGACAATGTCGGAGTCCTTCTTGATGATCATCTCGTGAACTTTCAAATTTCCTATAAGTTCATCGAGTGACAATGTCGCCAAGTCCTTTGACTCTTCTATGGCGGTGACCTTTGCTCTCCATTTAGGATGTAGAGCTCTAAGAAACTTCCTAACATAGTTCTTACTAGAATAACCTTCATCAAGAGCTTTAATACTAGTGATAATAGTATTAAATCTAGCAAAAGCATTATCTATTGACTCATCCTCCGAAATGGAGAATTGTTCATATTGTTGAACAAGAAGATCTATCTTGTTTTCTTTGACTTGGTTATTACCTTGGTGAGTGACTAACAAAGTTTTCCAAATATCTTTTGCCGTATTACACATGAAAATTCTTTCGAATTCCTTTTTAGGCAAAGCATTATAAATCATCATTTTAGCCTCATTATTTTTGGCTAATTTCCTTTTAAGTTCATCACTTTGTTTATCATAAGAAACTATTTCATCCTTTTTAGTTTTCGGATTCATTTGAATAGGTTGAAAGTCACCCTCGGTAATAACATGCCAAAGATCAATGTCTTTTGATTTCACATACGTTTCGAATCTTGTTTTCCAATATATAAAACAATCGGTTTTGAAAAGTGGTGGTCTTTGCATAGATTGCCCTTCTAGATATTTGTCGGAATCCATTGATCGATTCAAGTCTTAAAATACAATATACTTTAAAGACTTGACTGACGTGGCTTCTGATACCAATTGTGGGAAACTAGAAGGGGGGTTGAATAGTTTACCGGTTTAAAAAATCCTTTTAAAAATCTTGTTTTAAAAGTTAGCAATTGGAAACTTTGATTCGAACTTTATGTGTAACCAATCAACACCAATATGAAATACACACTAAGCTAAGTAATAATAACAAATAAGAATAAAGAGTAGAGTTGGAAAGATCGAATCGAGACAGAGGATTTATAGTGGTTCGGCTACGAAGCTCTTCTTCGCCCTACTTCACTCCCCGAGTACCACACTCGAGAGTTTCAAACACTATATCAACAACCTCCCTTCAGGCGGAGAAAACCGTACACGTCGCTTATCCTATTACCGACACTAAGCTAAATGTCGAGTGCTAATCTTAGCTAGCACCAATCTACCAAGGTCCACGTGACCAAACACTCAAGCCCAGTGGCTTCAAGAGATCACCAAGATCTCAACACGATCACAATGATCAACACTCACTTCACTCTACTCAACTAACACTAATCTATCGACCCTTGATCTTCTTGATCAATCACACAAGCCCAATGGCTATAAGAGATGTTCACTATCTCTATAGATCACACTTGATCTTCACTCTCACTCACAAAAGATAAGAAAGCTTGATGTATGCAAAGATACAACAAGGTTGTAACAAGTGTTACAAAAACCTAACAACTATAACTCTTGTATCTTCTTGAATACTTGAGTTCTTCTCTTGCTAATGAAGAGGGATGACAACACTTTGTATCTACTTGGATACTTGTGTTTTTCTCTTGCTAATGAAGAGGGATGACAACACCTTGTATCTACTTGGATACTTGTGTTCTTCTCTTGCTAATGAAGAGGTATGAAGAGGATCACTTGAAGGATGATTGGATCACTCTTGAAACAAAGAAAACTAACCTAAAGAAGTGAAAGGTTTGAGAGGATTAAGCTAGGGGATTTTTCTGTGTGTGAAGGGTGCCTAAAACTGTGAAAGGGGTTGATATTTATAGGCAAGAAAAATCTGAACGTTAGAGAAAAAATGGTACGGACGGCTCCATTAAATACCCCACGGCTCCATTAAATTTAACGGAACCGTGGAGCCGTCGTAGACTAGGACGCTCCAAATTTTGTCTTTTCTGGTGAAAACTTATTTGGGGAAGGTTGGAGCTGATTTTGGGGGAAAAAATAGCTGTTATGATTTTCAAACTAATTTTTCCATTAAAACATTTCTTAATATTTCAAAAATAATTTGTCATGTGTATTTTTGAAAAAAATGTTTTGTCCCATTTAAAATGTGAATTTTCAAAACATAAATTCACTTCTTTGATCACTAGTTCTAGTTGTAACTTTGTTCAAGAGTGATTTGCGTAGAAACAGGATCTTCCGATTAAAGACTTGTTTACGTTGATTTTAACGTATCATGATTTCACATTTTGTCATCCTCAAAACATGAAGTAATCGAAAGATATAAATAACGTTTTTAGAACATTATTTGCATCAACACATACTAATAAACAATTGTGCTCATAAAAATAAGTAAATAACATGTATCTCCCCCATGGGTTTATAAACAATTTAAAAGTAAAAGTGGGGCTACGAATCACACCTTAGTAATAGAGAAACGAGATATCACAAATAATCAGATGGTATAGCATGACAAATGAACCTCAGCACAACCTAACAATTAAACGGCATGTCTCATAAATAATCCTCGAAACGATTAATAAAGCAATACTCGTATTTGAAATGAAAATAGTTTTGTTTCAGTGGCGTTTGAAAGAAAAGAAACGTTTAAGACTCGTTTGGATAGTTAAGAAAAGAAAATAATAAAAGTTGGCGAACACAAACGAACACTTAAGAAAAGATAAAAGGAAAGAGAGAATGAATAAGAAAAGAAAGAAGAAATAATAATAAGAAAGAGAAAATGAAACAATTAAACAAGAAAGAAAAACATCAATGGGTAGTTTCGGTATTTTACCCAATTCCCAAATAGTTGTTATATCGTCATGATTTAGGAAGAAAATGTACAAGTTTTGAAAAGGTTTTTGGACATCAAGTAATCATAAATGATTAAGTTATAAAAGATTTTATCGAAATTTGGACATGATGCGTCCGTTTATAAAACATTTCCGAGTCGTTACGACTCTTGAATAATATCAGTTTTATCGTCACATTTACAAGTTTTATATATATAATTGGACACTATCATTCACGTATATATTAGTTGTCAAGTTCATCGACCATTTTGTGTATGTTCGGGTCCAAATATGTCAAACTCTTATGAGTCTGACATACTCTTCCGTCTCAAGTACCAAAATTGTCCATAAGGTCCATCGACTAATATCGTAAATCCAATATCGTCCAATTCTCAATCCAAGCAAAGGTTATTCAATATATATCCAGGTCCAAGTCCAAATCATATCCCAAATCGTCAAATATTATCCGAAACACCATATCGATAAACAAATAAATAACAAGTAACGAAAAATAAAATAAGTAACAAAACTAATATAAAATGACTCGCGACTAAACTAAATAACTCGACACTTGCCGTGACTCACCTCGAGTCACGGTTAGACTCTATCCGAACCTAAGTGGTTCTCGGCTAAATCCAACTCAACCAAATCCAAAACCAATTCCAAACAAACATAAACAACAAATCTATTTCTAAACCTATATAGGTTGTGCCGGTTCAATAAAGGGACAATGTTCTCGTTTCTCAAGATATCTCGCGTTTCTCAAGTTCAAATAAGTTTAAATACTCAAGTGATGCATAAATAAAATATTTGGCTAGTAAAAAGGTTTGGAAAATTACCGGATGTTACAAACGCCAACTTACTGAACAACCTGAATTCAGTAATGAAGGGGGAGTTGATAAGAATGTTGATCAGCATCAAGTCAAACATCTTTTGTCTGATCCATTAAATGAAAACAAAACAAATGTACCATCAAACCAAACTCTCGAGTTTGAAAATACTTGTCTCAAAAAGACCATTGCCCAGTTTCAAAAAGATTTTTCAAAACTAGAGGCACATTGCATCTCACTTGAACTTAAATTGCAAAACTCATCTCTAACTTTAGGCAACAATGGTCAATTTTTGAATGAACAAAGTAAACGTGTGGATACATTAGTTAAGAAAAATGAGCTTTTAAAAGGTCAAATTCAAGCAAAGGTGTTTGCACATGATGCATAGCAAAACAAATTAAGAAGATTGACTGGCCATAATGTGGATACTAAGTTTGCAAAACCGCCAATCTTGGGGAAACTGCCTCTACAACCTATCAGAAACCAATTAGTGGTTAGACAACCAACTACATTTAAATCTGAACGACCTAAATTTTCAAAATCACGGTTTGCCTCCCAAGTTGTTGAGAAAAATAATTTGATAAAACCAGTGACTCCACATTCTTGGCCTAAGGAAAATGCATCTGTTTCTGCTAAACATCAACACATGATTATACCTGGCTCATCTAGGATTTGTTTGAAAAAAATGTCTAAATTGAACATTAAAAGTAAAGAGTCTTATGGCATAAATGACATGTACAAGAACTATGATCTAGAAAAAGCTAGAAAAAATGTACTACTCAAAAGGACGAAATTATAGGTTCAAAACCTCATGTGATGCCTTCCACTATATTACAGAACACTGCTAGTAGTAGCAAACCAAAACCTAGAAGCACTCAACAAACAAATATGAATTGGCTAGCATCTAAGAGTAGTTGCGTAAACAATCAAGATGTGCACAGAGAAGCCCAATCTAGGAATTCAAATTCTTTTTCAAAAATAAAATAGTTTTCAACTGCGTGTAAGGACAAAGCTAAACTTATTATTTTCAACAAAAATGTTTAATTTGTTTGTCCTACATGTTAGAAATGTATCTTTCAAGCTAACCATGATGTATGTGTTTCCAAATATCTTCAAGAAGTGAATTCATGTGCAAAGGCACAATCGACTAAGACAAGAAAACCAAACAAACCCGTTGAACCAAAAGTAAAGATTCACAAACCTAAGAAGTGGATCAATATAAGACTTATGTTTTCTCAACCAAGTAATGCTCCCACATTTCATTTTGCTACACCTAAAAAGAAAACATCTCCTAGATCTAACCTTAGATGGGTCCCCACGGGTAGAATTTTCAAAACGATTGGTCTTAGGTGGATTCCTACAGGAAATATTCTAGACATTTGCACCAAAACAAATGTGAACTCCACAGAATCTATCCCTGAGGCGAGAATGAAAACCATTGGAATCGTGTGTTCTGGTGTCAAGAAGATAATTGACACTACAACTTTATGCTTCTAACATCTGGAACCCAGTTACACTTGGGGATCCATGTTCTCTGTTTTGTCTCTTCCTTTTTTCTTTACAGATACAACAGGAATGGCTTCGGAACAACTCAGTTTCGGACTCGAGCTTACAATGATGGCTTCAGAACAACTCAGTTTTGGACCCGAGCTTACAACGATGGCTTCGGAACAACTCAGTTTCGGACCCGAGCTTACAACAATGGCTTCGGAACAACTCAGTTTCAGACCCGAGCTTAAAGTTATGGCTTCTAAGCAACACATCTTAGGACCCGCAACCAATCGCGTTAGTGCAAATATTACGATATTTAATCTATACACTCTCGTTTGTTTTGATTGATGACAAACCATGTAACTTTTAATACATAATGTAAAATGTACAAGTTACTCGTAATCATATTTTGTCTCAACATACTTTCAACAACTCTCGACGCCTCAAGTCCTTGTATGCTACAACACAGGTTTGTACATGTTTGTTATGTTGTGTTATGATCAAAACCCAAATAAACCATTAAACACATCGAGTAAAATAGTTTATATAAAACCAAAACCATTTTTATGAAACACTTATAAGTAATATTTATTATTTACATTTTCATCAAAATACATTCTTTAGAATCAACTAGTTAAATGTAATTTACTATTAAAATGGCTTGGACTATCCATAACCCAAAACCCATGACCTATAACCCATGACCCAGTGCATTAATGTGCATTACATCATGCATGACATCACAATAGGTAAAAACAATGACCCATGAACCAAAGTCCATAACCCATGACCCAAAATCCATAACCTATGACCCAAGATGTCTTTAACATCATACATGACATCACATGACCCATGGACCATAACCCATAACCCATAACCCATTACCCATGACCCTTAACCCAAATAAAGAGGAGTGTCGTCAGATACCTCACGGATCCCTTGGTTTACAAGGGCAAGATCCCTTTCAAAGGGATCCGGGTGAATAGTAAACAGCTTCCTCTTTTGTCTATAAATAGCAAATCATTTCTCACCATTTAGACACACCTTTCACATACTTCCTCTCCACCATTTCTAACACATTTAGATCAGTAGGAAAACATGTAGAACACCTTCTTCTCATATGATCACAATGCTTCTAACTTTCATTATTGTTGTAAGCATACTCCCGAAGTGATCCTCCAAAGCAAGGTTGAAGATCTTGCATCCTTATCTACTGAAGTGATCCTCATCCACCACCATCATACATACATGAAGATCTATCACAACAACCTTAGGGAACTTGTGATCTTCATTGAAGACTTTCTACTAATGGAAGTTTATTTAGATTAGGCATTCATATCCATTAGACACATTGTCTTGGATCTTCTCTTGTATCATCTTCTTGTATCTCCAACTAGATTAGTTGGTTCATGTGTTTGTACCATAAAACACAAAGTTTGTTATGTTGGGCCACAAAACATAACGCGTGTCATAGATGTATTGTGTAGATTGGTGTAGTAGGGTGTTGGTCTCTCATGATGTGTTGTGTTGATCGAGTAGTGGTTCCTCCTTTGTAATGGAACCCGGTATCTAGCCTTGTACCGGATAAAGTGTAGGCGACGTTGTGTTGGTTTGGTCTGCCGTGCTAAGGACTCGGTATCTAGCCTTGTACCGGATAAAGTGTAGGCGACATTGTGTTGGTTTGGTCCGCCGTGTTAAGGACCCGATATCTAGCTTTGTACCGGATAAAGTGTAAGCTACGTTGTGTAAGGTTTCTCCGCCGAGAATGGAGATTGTTGATCTGGTGAAGTAATTCTCGAGTTGGGTACTCGGGGAGTGAAGTAAGGCAAGGAAGGTGACCTTGTGACCGAACCACTATAAATACTCATGTCGGTTCGCGTATCCTTTTTACTTATCGCTTTACTTCTATTCTTGTTTTATATTGTTGATTGTCTTTGTGTTGACACTTTACATATTACGTCAAACTTGATCGGAAATTTGTCATAAGGATGTTTTTAGAAAGGAAATACAAACTGGACTAATAATGGCAAAACTTGGTTTATACTATATTTGATACAAAAGTTTTTAGTTTGAAACGGAAACGTATTCACCCCCCTCTACCATTTATCGTTAACAATTGGAAACCATGTTCTCTCCACTGTTTAATGAGACACTTGAATGTCGTGCTACAAATGTATCAAATGTTTCCGCTGCACAACCTGATAATATTCCAATTACCGATACATATGAACCAACAACAACAACCGTTGCTACAGATGCACCTCCAATTGGCTCTCCAACAATGAGACAACTGATTATCAACAAAACCAACAAGTACCCGCACCTGCAGATTATGGCGGCAATGCTTTCTTCAATCCATTTGCTCCGGCTCCAACTGTTCCAGATATTGCAGAGTCGTCTTCACACAATTTGGATCCATCTAATATGCTTACGTTCTACCAACATCACCTTTTGACACAAACTTGGAAAAAAGATCACCCTTTAGTAAACATTATTTGAAACCCCTCAGCTCCAGTCATGACAAGACATCGACTTCATACCAATGGTGAAACCTGCATTTATGCTCTCACAATTAGTCATATGGAACCCAAAAAACATTAAAGAAGCAATGACATATGAAAACTAGATTGAATCAATGCAAGAGGAATTGAATCAGTTCAAACGTTTTGAGATATGGGAATTAGTTGAACGACCAGATTGAGTCTATGTTATTGAACTAAAATGGATTTGGAAAAACAAAGTAGACGATGAAGGTACGGTAATTCGCAAAAAGTCTCGATTGGTGGCTAAGGGATTTCGTCGGGAAGAAGGTATCGACTTTGAAGAATCATTCGCTCCAGTGGCTAGACTTGAGGTAGTTAGAATTTTTCTGGCACATGTGGCTCTCAAGAACATCACCGTCTATCAAATGAATGTGCAAACAACATTTCTCAACGGTCAATTATGTGAGGAAGTGTATGTCAGCTAGCCGGAAGGATTCGTTGATCCAGAGCATCCAAAACATGCCGACCGACTAAGGAAAGCTCTTTATGGTCTCAAACAAGCCCCACGGGCATGATATGATAAGTTGTCAGCTTTTTTGATAGCTGTTGATGCAAATAATGTTCTAAAAACGTTATTTATATCTTTCGATTAACTCACGTTTTGAGGATGACAAAATGTGAACTCACGTTACTTTAAAATTAACGTTAACAAGTTTTTAATCGGAAGATCCCGTTTCTACGCAAATCACTCTTGAACAAAGTTACAACTTTAACTAGTGATCAAAGAAGTGAATTCATGTTTTGAAAATTCACATTTTAAATGGGACAAAACATTTTTTCAAAAATACACATGACAAATTATTTTTGAAATATTAAGAAATGTTTTAATGGAAAAATAAGTTTGAAAATCACAACAGCTATTTTCCCCCCCAAAATCAGCTCCAACCTTCCCCAAATAAGTTTTCACCAGAAAAGACAAAATTTGGAGCGTCCTAGTCTACCAAGGCTCCACGGTACCGTTAAATTTAACGGAGCCGTGGGTCATTTAGTGGAGCCGTCTGTACCATTTTGAATTGTAACATTCAAATTTTCTTTGCCTATAAATACCCACCTCTTTCACAGTTTTAGGCACCCTTCACACATAGAAAAATCCCTTAGTTAAACCCTCTCACACCTTTCACTTCTAAGGGTCATTTAGATTAGTTTTTCTTTGTTTCAAGAGCGATCCAATCATCCTTCAAGTGATCCTCTTCATACCTCTTCACTAGCAAGAGAAGAACACAAGTATCCAAGTTGATACAAGGTGTTGTCATCCCTCTTCATTGGCAAGAGAAGAACTCAAGTAATCAAGAAGATACTAGAGTTATATTTGATAGGTTCTTGTAACATTTGTTACAACCTTGTTGTGTCTTAGCATACATCAAGTTTATTTTCTTTTTGTGAGTGAGAGTGAAGATCAAGTGTGATCTATAGAGATAGTGAACATCTCTTGAAGCCATTGGGCTTGTGTGATTGATCAAGAAGATCAAGGGTCATTAGGTTAGTGTTAGTTGAGTAGAGTGAAGTGAGTGTCGATCGTTGTGATCGTGTTGAGATCTTGGTGATCTCTTGAAGCCATTGGGCTTGTGTGTTTAGTCACGTGGACCTTGGTAGATTGGTGCTAGCTAAGATTAGCACTCGACATCTAGCTTAGTGTCGGAAATAGGATAAGCGACGTGTATGGTTTTCTCCGCCTTAAGGGAGGTTGTTGACATAGTGCTTGAAACTCTCGAGTGTGGTGCTCGGGGAGTGGAGTAGGGCGAAGAAGAGCTTCGTAGCCGAACCACTATAAATCCTCTGTCTCGGTTTGATCTTTCCAACTCTACTCTTTACTTTTATTTGTTATTATTACGTAGCTTAGTTTGTAGTTCATATTGGTGTTGTTTGATTACACATAGAGTTCGAATCAAAGTTTCCAATAGCATACTTTTAAAACAAGATTTTTAAAAGAAGCTTTTTAAACCGGTAAAATATTCAACCCCCCCTTCTAGTTTCCCACATTTTTGATAGCCAATCATTTTACAAAAGGATCTATGGATCCAAAGTTGTTTACTCAACGTCACGGGGAGAACATTTTTAAATTGTTCAAATTTATGTTAAATGACATTGTTTTTGGTTCAACTAAGAAAAAGTTTTCAAATGTTTTAGCCAAACTAACAAAACAAAATTTAGAAATGTTCATGATGGGTAAACTAAAGTTCTTCTTAGCACTCCAGGTTCATCAATCATCCTGTGACATCTTTCTCAGTCTATCCAAATATGCTCTTGATATACTGAAGAAACATGGAATGACCAGTTGTGATACTTACAATATTTCTATGTCAACCACACCACCAATGCTAGATGTTGATTTACATGGGAAACTTGTTGACCCTACATAATACCGCATTATTTTTGGGTCTCTCATGTATCTAACAGCTAGCAGACCATACATAGTCTTTGTTGTCTGTCGAAACCATAGAGGGGGGGGGATGAATAAGTTTCCATTTAAAAACTTAAAAACTTTTATATCAAACACCCGATCAAGTGTAACATAATATGAAAATTGTCAAGACTAGTCTTACAAGAACTAGAGATAATATAAAGCAACAAGTAAGGTATGTCACATTAACACAAAATTAGACATATTAGTAATAACATGCCATGACAAAAACACAACTAACATGATATAAGCAACAAACCACACAAATATAAATGCAATGCAAAGTGTAAATGTAAAGCGGTAAATGCAAGAATAAACGTAAAGAGATAAGTAAAGAAAGCGCAAACCGGACACGAAGATTTATAGTGGTTCGGTCACGAAGCTCCTCTTCGCCCTACTCCACTCCCCGAGTACCCAACTCGAGAGTAACTCCACTAATCAACAAGCTCCCTTCTCGGCGGAGAAAACCATACAACATTGCTTACAATATTTTCTGACACTAAGCTAGATGTCGAGTTATTCTTCGGGTACAACCAAACCCGTTATGTTTTATGGCCAAACATAACAAACCTTGTGTTTTAAGGCCTAAACACATAAACAGCGTCGCTTACATTATTTTCTGACACTAAGCTAGATGTCGAGTTCTAATCTAGCTAGTACCAATCTCACTCACGATCTATCCAAGCCTCACAAATCACACAAGCTACAAGATCCACATTATCCACACTTGATCTACCCGATCTACTCACAATCTACCCAATCCTCATGATCTGCACGATCAACCCTATCTTCACACGATCTACCCGATCTACTCACTATCAACACAAGCTACACAAGATCTCCCCGATCTCTACAAGATCACAAAGATCCACACAAGATTACTAAACAAGAAAGTGACAATTTGATGTATGTCTAGATACAACAAGTAAACAACAAGTAATGCAAGTGCACTACACAATGACTCTAACACCTTGTATCTTTGATCCGTGCTAACGTATATATATAATATCAGACAGATATGCGTAATACGCAGGAAATGACAAATCAACCTTTTAGGAAAAAAGGTTAACATACAAAACCCGTGAATACGATATGTGTGATACCGGATAAGTGATTACCCAGGTCGTGTCCTAGCGAGGTGTGAATCGAGGATTTCGTTTTTGGTTCGGAATTAAAATGCTTGATGATTGGATTTTTGAGTTTTTAACTTCTACTAAAAATATGGAAAGCAAAATTACAAAGAAAAATGAAGCACAACTTAATTAAACTAAAAACGCGAGTCGGGAATTACAAACACGAGCCTAAAATTAGAATCTATTAAAAATTAATCCTACAATTACAAATTTATTTTTCCTAAATCCTAAAAGACAAAATAAAATTTTGTAAAAAAGATTTATATTTTTTTGACTTTTATATTTTTTATTATGAATTAAAAACAGAATTTAAAGGAAAAATTAATTAAAAATACTAAATCTATTCTGAAAATTCTGAAAATTTTTGTGAAGTAACTTTGTACTAAAACAGTCCTATGAAAAATATTAACATGGACCAGCTTATTTAGATAAGCTGTAATAAGCTAAGAAGGCCGAATAAGCTTATTTGGAAAAGTGGGTTAAATAAAAAAGTGTGCAAGGGTTTAATGAAAAAGACCCAAGGGCGGATTGGTTAAGTGTGTGTGTGTTTATCTGAGAGACCAGGGTTCGAGTCCCATGGTGCTCTTTTTTATTTTTATTTTATTTTTGGATTTTTCTTGTTGAAACTTAATAAGCACAAGCAGAAAGGCAAACTTTATAACTAAAACATTTTTTGAAATCCACAAATAAGCACAGAAATGAGCTGATCAAAGCTGATCAGAGGGCTAAAAGAGAATAAGCCCAAGGCTTGGACTGAAAAGGGGTGATCAGCTAACAAATAAGCTAAGTGACCACTGAAATAAGCTAAGGACTGAAAATAAGCTAAAAATGGAACAGGTCAACTGAGTAAGCTACAAAGACTAGCAAATAAGCACTCTATGAATCCAAATAAGCAATGATAAGGGGCTGATGCACAGGGCACCTCAGTCCCACCAAGGCTACTTTTGGCTTATTTTTAAGCACTCAAATAACCACCACAGACCTCAAAAACTGGCAATAAGTAAAGTAGACCTAGCTGAGATTACCTAGAACCATCAATCAGACCATTTGCAACTTATTGATTGCTTAAAAATGAGCTGGAAAGTGGCTAATCTAGACAAGTATACACTGATTGCTCAGTGTATGCTTGTCTAGGATAGGAGACTTTTGAGCTTAAATTTTAACCTCAAATAAGCTAGATATGGGTCTGGACTTGAGAATTAAGCAAAGAACAACCAGCAACCTACTAAGAACTAGCAAAATCAACCACTGAAAACCACAATATAAGCACTTGAACAGTCCCAAAAATCTGATGCAGACTGCACTAAGGGAGTGGTTCTGTGCATACCCTAAAATCAACAAATAACTTCAAATCCTTTTTGCAATTTGACCAATACTTCAAAACAAACTTGACTTTCTATTTTGAACTCAGAAATGTCAAAAACAATGACAAGAATAGCTTATTGCTATTATAAGCTCTAATGATCAATTCATATACTATGAATGCACTAACCAATTCAAAACATCCAAATCCTCCAAAACAGATTGAAAACCCCTACTAACAACTAATTTGAACTAAAATAAGCAAGATTAAAAGTCCCAAGAGTGTACATGAACAATGGTTAACCAGTTTGACCCATTTTGGGTCTTAACCCAAACAGCCCTTATATAGAGTCTGTTTTAATTTTTAACTATTAGTGACCAGTTTAAGCTATGAATCTAACCAACAATGATTAGATGACTTAATTTAACCCTAATTAACAACCTTTTAAACCTAAATAAGCACTCAGATAAGCTGAGCCTTATTTGCCTGTTTTTAGCTTTTTAGTGAGATTTTTGAGAAAACAAAAACAGATTCAATTTAAACTACAGAAAACACAATAAGAAAAGTATTAAGCAAACAATAAACAGATAAGAAAGCAAATAAGAAGGAATTAAGCTAGTGAACAGTGAAATCTAAAAATACAAAGAAAATTAGAGATTGCTCACTTGAGACCCTAGCTTAACAAGGGCTCCAAATTGGCAGCTACAAGCTCCTAGCTTATCAAAGATAAGCTAGGTAATGTCCATCTTTCCCCTCCATTGCAGGCAACTTCCAAAAAGCTTCCTATCTCATGCTAAGGTAATTGAGTTATTTTGATTCTGAGTTGGTTCTTTTTGTGTTTTCTTATTACTTTTGAGAGCTTGTGAGAGCTTATGGAAAGGTTAGAAACATTAAATAAGCACAGACAAGATTTTTGCTAAAAAAAACTTTAAATTTCTATTAAAACTGAAAATGGTTACAACTTGAAATTCTTAACTGAGAAACTTAAATTAAACTTAAAAACATAGATTACAATATTAAAACTAAATTACATAAAAAAGCATGCCCAAAAAAGGCTCTACAACTGCCCTATTTATACTACTCATAAAAACTAAGGGTCATCATGCCTCTTGTGCTTTCTCTCAGTGTTAAAACGACTTTGGATTAACTTTGTGCTTCTTTGGATCATTTCCCACCATTGGATTGGACTTTATCTTCATCTCAGCCTTTGGATTTAATTTGGCGCCCAAAATAGTTGTGGATTTCCAGCGTGGCAATGGTCACACGTGAGGGGGTGGTATCTCGTGAAGGGTACTAAGGGGGAAGACATGTGATTAGTAGGGTGGTGGAGTGTGGCAAGGGAGAATAGGGTTGCAGGGGTGGTGATGATGGTGTTGGGAGTGCTTTTGGCGGGCAAAAGGTGAGAGAGGGAAAGAAAGGGTTGACCCTGGGTTTGACCGGGGTATTAGCTAAAAAGGGTGGATTGGGTTTTTTGGTTATTGGTTGGGCGTTATGTTTAGTTGGGCTGTGTTAAGAGATTTAGGATAAGGGTTTGTTTAGTTTTGGGTTTTGTTTTGGGATTTGGTTTAGAGGTAAGTTTAGGTTTAGGGTTAGGGTAATTAGGATTAGGTATTTTATGATTTTTTTGGTTTTTGGTTTTGGGTTCGGTTTTCCAAGCTGATTCCAATGCCGTGTCCCGAGGTTGACTTTGACTCTATTTTTTACTTTTCTTGACCAAATGCACAATCGCTGTCGAATTGCTCAAAAATGCACGTATTTGCTCTGTTTTCAACATTTTGTACCTGAAACACATAAAAACACAAACCAAGGATATCTGCAGTATAAATTGGGTGTTTTTGGTCATTTTTGTGTCTTTTATGGGTGTAAAATGATGAGTATTTACACACTCATCAATCCCCCACACTAAACTATTGCTACTCCCTAGCAATCCGATCATATAAAGTAATGAAAGGACCAAAAGAATACCAAGTATACCCTGTTTTGACTTTTTATTCAATGCAAGAAATTTAAACTAGAATAAAAATAAATAACATGCTTGATTTTCAAAAATGGTATCATGGAACGGGATTCACACAAAATGGGTGTCTCCAGGGAATTGAAATCGTCATCCTCTTTTTATACTCCCAACTAAGCTTAAACTCATTGTGCAAACGTTTTTGTAAAATGCTAACACTACTTATACTAATAATCTATGTAAGCCGAGACTTAACTTTTCACTCCCATATTTATTTAAGTTAGGTGAATGTGCTTGATTTTCAAAATTTTGATCACAAAAATCGACGTTTTTATAAGATATTGACTAATACTAGTTGAAAGATAGATTTAAAATTTAAAACAAGCAAGTTTCAAAACTTTATTGCATTTTGCAATATCATTCCATTTTATTTTATTTATTTTCTTTTCATTTTTTTTTCATCATTTTTCATTTTTTTTTTACTTGTGCAACATAAACTAACGGAGTTTCACGGGAACCAAGACCTTACACCTTCCGGAATAAAGGATCCAAGGGCCGTTACAACGGAGAGTTCCAAGACTCTAAACATTCTTGAAATGAGGATCCAAGGGTGTTAGACCAAGACCTCACACATTCCTGAATTAGAGGTCCAAGGACCGGTGTAAGAGGGTAGCCAAGACCTAAACGCCTTCCGGAAATAAGGATCCAAGGGCCGATCTTAAACCGTAGCTTTTTTAGCACATACATTTATTACTTAACTTTTGCAACTTTCAAGCAACGTCTCACTTTCATTTTGCATTATTATGACATATGCTTGTTCCGAAGTTTAAATAAAGCCTTGAACTAGTATTTTTCAAAATCGTATGAAAAAATGATTTTGTGTGTTCAAACGTTTGAAAATAAGCACTTATTAAGTCAGATTAGTTATCTCCTGGGAGGAAAAGCCATAGATTACTTATATAAGCTCTAAAGAAAACCAACTATTCTACGCTTAGCATTTTCATTTGCACATATCGTAAAACCTTAGTCTAAATGTTAAGGAAGCAGCCAGATCAACATTCTGGCAGAGTCGGGATTCCCTTTGTTCTAACCTAATCAAGACTAAACAATACTTTTTTTTTATTATTTTTTATTGCAATTTCTTATCTAAAAACGACAAAAATTTTAAAATTTTTGGCCAAAAACGGGGGTACTAGGGACTAGAAGGTACACATGTGACAAAATTCGCGAGAATTCCCCCCCACACTTAGAATTGAATATTGCCCTCAATATTCAAAGTACCGGCTATTATGCCGACACTTAGAACGTAAAAAGGTAATATTAATAGCCAAGTGTGGAACAGAAATCTCCGTTTTTCACAAAAAGGATTAACAAGATATCCCTAGATAAACGTTAGTAAAAAGATCGGATATTGGGCGGCTGGATTGAAAACAGGCGCATCAATCATCACGATCTCAGGGAAACCTGAAAACAAGAGCAAACAACACACAAAGAAAGCACAGTAGAGGAAATCCCCCACACTTAGTTGTTAGAAAGTAGAAAGAAGTCAGAAACATGGGTTGTCACCCATGAAATGCTAATGTTTTTGTTAACCGAGTCACTAGCTTGACTCGACCCGAATTCATTGGTCCATGGGGAAAGTTTGGAGATCCGGGACAACCATGGATGGTATGTCCCCTCCAAAATAATGCTTCAACCTATGACCGTTCACCTTGAAGTTTGGTCCGTCGTTTTGAGATAACTCGACGGTACCATAAGGAAAAACTTTGGCAACGGTGAATGGTCCAGTCCAACGGGTTTTAAGTTTACCCGAGAATATCTTTAATCTAGAGTTGAAAAGAAGGACTCGATCACCAACGTTAAAAACGCGGTTCTTGATTTTGGAGTCATGGATCTTCTTTGTCTTTTCTTTGTAGATCAAAGAGTTCTCGTATGCTTGATCACGAAGTTCATTTAATTCATTGAGTTGAACTTTGCGGTGATCACCCGCGGACTTTAGGTCGAAGTTTGCATGCTTCAAGGCCCAATAAGCTTTGTGCTCGAGCTCAATCGGTAGATGGCACACCTTTCTGTACATAAGCTTGTAAGGAGTACACCCGATGGGTGTTTTATAAGCTGTACGGAAGGCCCAAAGTGCATCATCTAGTTTATCCGACCAAGATGCACGGTTTTCACCTACGGTCCTTTCCAAAATTCTTTTTAGACCACGGTTTGAAACTTCCACTTGACCGCTCGTTTGCGGGTGATACGCGGTAGAAAGACGGTGAGTAATACCGTACTTAAGCATGACCTTTGCAAATTGGTCATTGCAAAAGTGCGTACCGCGATCACTAATGATAGCACGGGGAGTTCCAAACCGAGTAAAGAGAGTTTTCAAAAATTTACAAACTACTCGTGCGTCGTTGGTGGGGAGCGCTTTTGCTTCAACCCATTTAGACAAGTAATCGACCGCCACGAGTATATACTTGTTCCCTCGTGAAGACGGGAATATCCCCATAAAGTCAATGCCCCAAACGTCAAAGATTTCACAAACTTGAATGACATTTTGTGGCATTTCATCTTTTTGAGAGATCTTCCCGTGACGTTGACAAGAGTCACAAGATTTAACTAAGTCATGGGCATCACGGTAAATGGTGGGCCAATAGAAACCGGAATCAAACACCTTCTTGGCGGTGTAGTTGGCACCATGATGTCCCCCCGTGGGTCCATTGTGGCAAGCCTTAAGAATATCAACGGCTTCTTGGCCATGTACACACCGCCGGATGACTTGATCCGCACAGATTTTAAACAAGTAGGGATCGTCCCAAAAGTAATGCTTCACATCTTTGAAGAATTTGTTCTTTTGTTGGGACGACATCCCTTTCACAACAAAGTTTCCCGCATGGTAGTTTGCAAAATCGGCAAAACATGGGGTACTAGAATCACCACGAGAAGATACCACGTTAAGTGTCTCGAGAGGAAATGTTTCATTTATTTCCTTTTTCTCGAGCACACTTTGATGAGGGTTTTCTAATCGGGACAGATGATCAGCAGCAAGGTTCTCGGCTCCTTTTTTATCACGAATGATGATATCAAATTCTTGTAGGAGGAGAACCCAACGGAGCAATCTTGGCTTTGCATCTTGTTTTGCAAAGAGATATTTGAGAGCCGAGTGATCCGTATACACTATGCTTTTAGACATGATTAAGTATGGCCGAAACTTTTCGAAAGCATACACCACGGCTAATAATTCTTTTTCCGTCGTGGTGTAATGTGCTTGAGCTTCGGTCATAGTTTTGCTAGCATAGTGTATAGGCTGAAAATGTTTTGCTTTTCATTGCCCCAAGACCGCACCTATGGAAAAATCACTTGCATCACACATAAGTTCAAAAGGTAGGTCCCAATCGGGGGCAACCAAGATTGGTGCTTCAGTAAGCTTTTTCTTTAGAGTTTGAAAAGCTTCAATGCACTCTTGTGAGAAAATGAACGGAGTTTCCTTTTCAAGGAGACGAGTCATCGGCCGGGCGATTTTGGAGAAATCTTGAATGAATCTACGATAGAAACCGGCGTGACCAAGGAAACTCCGAATACCCTTGACGATAGTGGGATGTGGTAGTTTAGCGATAACATCAACTTTGGCCTTATCGACCTCAATCCCACTCTTAGAAATCTTATGGCCGAGGACAATGCCCTCTTTGACCATGAAATGACTTTTCTCCCAATTTAGACAAAGATTAGTGTCTTCACAACGTTGAAGCATTTTGTCCAAATGGGAGAGACATGTGGTGAAAGAATCCCCAAAGACCGAGAAATCATCCATAAAGACTTCCATAGTTTTCTCGATCATGTCGTGAAAAATGGCCAACATACACCTTTGGAACGTGCCCGGAGCATTACATAAGCCAAAAGGCATGCGTCGGTAGGCAAACGTTCCATAAGGGCACGTGAAAGTGGTCTTTTCTTGATCTTGCGGGTCAATGGGAATTTGGAAGTAACCCGAGAAACCGTCGAGGAAACAATAGTACTCGTTTCCCGCTAGTCTTTCGAGCATTTGGTCCATGAATGGTAAAGGAAAGTGGTCTTTACAGGTGGCGTCATTTAACTTTCGGTAGTCAATGCACACGCGCCATCCCGTTACCAATCGAGTAGGAATCAACTCATTCTCATCATTTGTAACAACGGTAATGCCACCTTTTTTAGGCACGCAATGAACGGGGCTCACCCAAGGACTATCCGAGATAGGGTAAATCAAGCCGGCATCAAGGAGTTTAAGAACTTCCTTTTTGATTACCTCATGAATTTTTGGATTAACCCTTCTTTGATGTTGAACCGCCGGTTTAAAGTCATCTTCCATTAAAATTTTGTGTGTACAAAATTCCGGGTTAACACCCTTAATGTCGAAAAGTTTCCAAGCGATGGCTCGCTTGTGTGACTTTAAAACCTTTATGAGAGCGGTTTTCTCCTCATCATTTAAATCTTTAGCAATTATGACGGGTAATTTATCGGTACCCTCCAAAAATGCATACTCGAGATGAGGCGGTAAGTCCTTAAGTTCGACCTCCGGAGGATCATTAGAATTTTCACTAGGTTTGAATTCCTCATTATGAAGTTCTTTTGGAGGGAGAGATGATGGATCATCATTAAGCAACTTCTCAATAAGAAGAATGTCTCCCTCCGGGTCAAACACATCATCATCAATTCCTGATGGAATTGAATCACAAGACAAACAAGCTTCAATCTCTTCCAAGATGAAGTCACCTCCCTCAAACGGAGTGAAAGAGGGGGAAGAGAGAGCAACGGTTTGGTCTAAAGAAGTGGGATTGCCACTTAGTACTTCATGAAAATATTCCTCGCATGTAGCATCAATGATATCAATTTGGTTAATTGACTCGCTATCATGCTTGAGAGGATATTTTGAAGTACTCTCAATATTTAAGACCAACTTTTCATCACCGACTCTAAGAGTCATTTCACCTTCGTAGACATCGATTAATGCACGAGCCGTTTTCAAGAATGGTCTTCCCAAGATAAGGGGGACACGAGGATCGGCATCAAAATCGACCACTACGAAGTCGGCAGGAAAATGGAACTTGCCAACCTTCACGAAGACATCTTCGGCAATACCTTTCGGAACAGTAACCGTTCGGTTTGCAAGTTCGAGAGTCATTCGTGTAGAAGTAAGTTCCGGGAGAGAAAGCTTTGCCCATACGGAAAGAGGCATTAGATTGATGCTCGTGCCGAGATCGGCCAAGGCTAAGCATTCATCAAGCTTTTGGAAGTCACAAGGGATGAGAAATTTGCCGGGGTCTCCTAGTTTTTTGGGTAACTTTTTAAGGATAACCGCCGAATAATTCTCATTCAATGGAGTCTTTGTTAATTCCAACAATTATTCCTTATTGCTAAGGAGACTCTTGAATGTAGAAGCAAACTTTGGCATGTAGAGAAGAGCATCTGCAAAACTAATATCGAAGTGTAACTTTTGAAAGATTTCAAGAAACTTCATCATTTGACTATTAGTTTTGTCACGGAGCTTCTGATCATTAAGCCTCGACGGATATGGAATTGAAGGCTTAGAATTTGTCTTCGGAACATCGGGTTCCGGAATTGGAGATTGGACGACCGGAGGTTGGACGTGTGCGGTACTTTGTGAGCTTGAAGAGTGCACTTTATCATTTGTCACCTCGGTCTCTCGTTCCACTTCCTTCACCGGAGATGGAGTAGGAATCGAGGGTCCATCAATTGTCTTACCACTACGAGTGGTAATAGCTTTCAACTTACCCTTCGGGTTTGGAATGGTATTTCCCGGGAGGGTTCCCGAAGTTGAAGGTTGATTCAATTGGCACATGAGACTAGCAAACATGTTCTCAATTTTATTTTGAGATTGATCAATCTTTTGATTTGTATTCTTAAGTTCATTTTTAAGCTCATGACCTTGTTTCGAAATTGAAGTTTGAAAATCATTCTTCAAGGTGGTGATTTGATTTTGCATTGACCTCATATTTGCTTCATTTGACTTGATGTAATTAGCAAGTTCGTTTGAGGAAGCAATTGGGGCTTGGTAATTCGAAGCTTGAAAGCCTTGATTGAAATTACCACCTTGATTTGGGTATTGATTGATCGGGGCTTGAAATTGATTTTGAACATTTTGCCCTCTTGGTTGGTTTTGATTGAATCTATTTGGATTGTTGGGTTGGGAAAATCCGGGTGGTCCATTTTGATTGCTAGCACGATAGTTCGGGTCAACTTGAGGACGGTATTGGTTACCTCCTTGGTTGTAAGACCCGGCTACCGCATTAACATCACAACGACTACCATCGGTGGCAGTACAATTGTAGTATGCATGAGGACCACCACAAGTGACACAAGTTTCTTCCACCGCTTTGACTTGAGTGGGTGAAGAAGTTTGTGGGGAAGATTATTTCTTTTGCTTGGAAAGAACTAAAGCTTGAATAGCCTTCGTGAGTTTGTCAATCTTAGCATCGGTGCTAGAAGAACTCACGGGAGATGAAGTAGAAGGTGAAGCATTCACTTGAGAAACAACTTGCTTGCTTCGTGAAGTACGAACCTTAGACTTATTCTCAATGATGGCTAAAGCATCTTTAGTAGTCCGATACAAGAGATTACCATCGGCGGCGGCATTTAGAGAGTCTTGATCGGAGTGGTTCAAACCATTATAGAAGGTATCGAGTTGATGTGACTCGGAGAAACCGTGGTGTGGACATTTGTGAAGTAATTCTTTAAAACGATCCCATGCTTCACTAAAGGATTCATCACATTTTTGAGTGAATTTGGTGATTTCATTTTTAAGGCTTGTGGTTTTAGAAGGGGGAAAGAATTCGTTCACAAATTTCGACACTAAATCTTCCCATGTTTCAATAGAACGAGGGGGTTGTTTTTCGAGCCAAATCCGGGCGGCCCCCTCGAGAGAAAAAGGAAAAAGAAGAAGTTTGATAGCTTCTTGAGGGACATTTCGGTATTTGATGGTAGAGGTGATCTTGTTAAACCATCGAATGTGGGAGTGAGGATCGTCCCTCTCAAATCCGAAATATTGACTTGAAGTTACTAAGTTTAGCAACCCCGTTTTAAGCTCAAAGCTATCGGCAACGATTTTCGGAACAACGATAGCATCTCCGTAACCCTCAGTGGGTGCTTGGAGAAGCTCTGACATGGTGCGTTCATCCGCCATTGTGACAATGGGAGGAACGGGAATAGCACGAATCTTGGGTTCGGCTATTGAGGCGGAATGCCTACGATTACGTCTCCGATTACGTCTTCTCAGGGTATGCACGAGTTCACGTAAAGGACTTGTTGACGGAGAAGAACGAGTGCGCATGCACTAAAAATAATTCAATTAAAACAAGACCGAGGCAAAACACAAGTGAACTTAAACCTTAAATCAAACAAGCGTACGGTAGCTCTTTGAAAGAAAAACGCACAGGGTGGCGGAGAAGCAAAGGTGGGCAATAAATGCCCTTAAAAACACGCTCCTTTCGGTCTGCAATTTAATGTCAAGACCTCCTAGAACCTCCGTTATAGTTTGTTAATCAATCAAAGGTGAGCCGAATTCGCAAGCGACACAAAGGCAAGTTTTAAATCTTTGGTTTGGGAACTTAATATGATAATACTCCAAGTTGAGGAATATTATATTGAGATTGCTTTTATCTTTTATTTTAACACAAGAAAACGGAAAATGTTTTTGTAATTTTGTTTTTATATGATAATATATATACAAAAGAAAAAGAAAAATATTTTTGTATTTTACGGGGTTTATGGAAAACGGGAACTTCACAAGGAAGGATCTGAAGTCACTAATCGTTAAAACCTTTAACAATATTGTCGCAACACAACCTCCCCGGCAGCGGCGCCAAAATTTGATCTGTGCTAACGTATATATATAATATCAGACGGATATGCGTAATACGGGGGAAATGAAAAATCAACCTTTTAGGAAAAAGGTTAACTTACAAAACCCGTGAATACGATATGTGTGATACCGGATAAGTGATTACCCAGGTCGTGTCCCAGCGAGGTTGACTTTGACTTCGTTTTTGACTTTTCTTGACCAAATGCACAATCGTTGTCGAATTGCTCAAAAAATCCACGTATTTGATCTGTTTTCAACATTTTGTACCTGAAACACATAAAAACACAAACCAAGGATATCTACAGTATAAATTGGGTGTTTTTGGTCATTTTTGTGTCTTTTATGGGTGTAAAATGATGAGTATTTACACACTCATCAATCTTCTTGATACTTTGTGTTCTTCTCTTGGACTAATAGAGTAATGAAGGTAATCTTTGGTTGAATGAAAGAATCACTCTTAAACAAAAGAAAAACTCTCTAAATGATCAAAGAAAGTGATCTAACTAAGAAGGGATTAAACCAGAGAAAACTGACTGAAAAATTCAAGTTGTAAGTGTAAAATGGTCCACTATTTATAGGCAAAGAAAATTTGACCGTTACTGAGGGATATTACCATTAAATATATCACGGTACCACTAAATTTAGTGGTACCGTGCCATACAAAAACGCTCCCATTTTTGTTTTTAGTGGTGAAAGTTTATTTGGGGAAGTTTGGAGCTGTTTTGGGGGAGGGGGGGGAATAGGTGTTGGGATTTTTAAACTTATTTTTCCAGTTAAAACATTTCTATTTAATTCAAAAATAATTTGTAAAATGTATTTTTGAAAAATGTTTTGTCACGTTAAAAATGTGAAGTGTAAAAAAATTATTTCTTTGACCATCCGTCACGTTTAAATTTGTTTGTTCATACCTTGACTGATTTACGTCGGGATGAAAATCTACGACTCTGTTGAGGCATACTTGATACGTCGAGATATGTTGATGTAAGTATGCATTGATGATTTGTGTTTACAAGTAACTTGCGCATTTTACGTTATGCATTACATGTTACATGTTTGTCATTATTAAAACCGAAGAAACCGTTTAGTTTAAATATCGTAATATTTTATAACACCCTAAATTAAATATGACTAATAAAATATGCTATAAATTAAAACTTGAGTTATATAACATGTTATGACTCGAAACCATACAACGTGAACATATAACCTAAAGTAAAATATGAAATGATACAATAACTTTATGAATAAAAGTATGGCACGTTTAATAAGTTCCTTATAGGCCAAAATTAATTAAAATATGTACACAACTTAATTATAGAAGATAAGTATGAGATTATGGCTAAATTGGAAAGTGTAAATCATCCCATAAACACTCCATAATTTCGGCACAATCCCCCTAACTCTTCTCCCCATAACCGATCATTATACTTCTCCAACAACAAACCCTAAACATTTTCATCCTATCTCACTTTGTCGGCAAAAAAAAAAAAACCAAAACCCTAAGAAAACTTGTGCTAGTCGATCACCAAGAGAAGAAGGAGAAGCAACAATAATTTGATCTTGATCTTATTCAATTCGTATCACACATAAGGTAATCGAATACATATTAAACCGATCCTTGTGTAATTATTTTCTTGCATTCGATCTTAATCAAGAGAAGGAGAAGAGGAGTGTTGGTGATTTGATCATCGTTGGAATCCTTGAATTCTTGTTCCATTCGATCTAATACAAGAGGTAACATGTAAACTCTAATCTATAACAATATTTCCGGATCAAAATATATTAATATGTGTTAATATGATTAATTATGTTATGGAAATCGGATTTGTATATGCAAACTAACCTGTCAGAAATTTGGTGCTACTTAAACGAATTTTAGATAGATGATACAAACATGAATTTTAGTGGTTCTTGGGTCTAAAACTGAATTCAATGAAATAGGGATCAAATAAAATTGGTTTGGTGATTTTTAGAGGTCTAGAAGGCAACCATTTGATTTTTAGAAATTCATATGTCAAAACTGTATTTCGGGTTTTGAAAATTCAGTCGTGTTTCATGATTTTTACTTTAATATATATAACGAATTAAGACTTGAAATTTTGGCAGGATGAAATTTGGTATTTGAGTTACGTTTTGTAATTTTTGTATATTTTTCTGAGATGTCTAACCTGGGTAAATAATTACATACTTTCGGGGTGTTCCAGCAGATCCAGTTCGGGTACATGTTGTGAATGTTGAATTTTAGTTTGTACTTTTACTACTCAATAAAATCTAGAAAAATTATGTAAAATACTTAAGACATATAGGTATATATGAGTAAAATTATAGAATTTTATGAGCTCGTTTAAGGTGTGTTAAAAATAGCTAAAGTTGGACTTGATTTTAATGTTAATTCTGAAATTAAGTAATTACTTGTTTAAAACACTTATAAGCTAAATTGCTACACTTTTAGAACCTAAATAAGCTAATGGTCATATTAAAAGTATTTAACTTATGTTTTGATCAATTATCATATTAACCTTGAACTTTGGTATAATTACAATAGTAACCCTAATCTTTGAATAATGATAATATGAAACCCAAACTATATGAATTAAACACTAAAACTGCTAATTTGGGAAATATGACTTAATTATGACCTAATTGAATGTATAAAACCCTAATTGGAATTTAATTACTTTAAATGATCAATTAAAATGACTTGTGTAATTAGAAACCCTAATCTCACATTTACTTAATTTGGAAAACCTATTTTGACTTGTAAAACTCTAAATTGTGAAATAACATCATTTTATAAGTATATTAATATATGAAACTCAATTTTGACATTAATGACTATTTAAACCTTTTTAAATACTATTTACTATTTTTAGAAACCCTAAATTACTTTTAAATCTAAAATGGCTAAACTTACTATTTTTGGAAAGTTACTAAATATGGAAACTTACTATTTTTGGAAAGTTACTAAATATGGAAAGTTACTATTTTGGGAAAGTTACTAATTATGGAAACCTGCTAAATATGGAAAGTTACTTAAAACGGAAAGAAAACTAAAATGAAACCTTTTATGATTATGAAACTACGAAACTTATAAATAAACTTATGATTAATGTAGATCGGGTGAAGATGGAGTGATCATCTGCTTCCATTCATCTTAATTCTTTGATTTGTGTGCTTTGATAAGGTACAGATATTCTTTCCCTTTTCAGTAGGGATATTTCTGTCGATCCTATGCCTGATATGATTCCCTTATTTGACTCATGACTTTCATTGTATGATTGTCATTCTTATTGATTCATTCTGACATTTATTTAAATGTCTCTGCTATGCTATACTTATGCTTTGCCATGCTTATTGAGTTACTATCTTGTTTCTCTTGCCATGCTAGATTATTATTGTTGTATGCTATGATAGATCTTTGCCTGAGCTAACCTAGTTGTGGAGGTACCATGACCATGTCTTGGATGGCACCCTAGGCATGACACTCCCGTAGAGGTGTGATAGATCTACGACGTTCCCCCTTATGTTATGATTTATTGTGTACACTATTGGCCAACTTTATATGTGTGACCAGTCTAGTACTGACATACATACTTATGTTAGGGAGTGTATGGATGTATCCTAGGTTTTATGTTTATATGATTATGGTGACCAGGTGGTGTGTGCCTTACACTCCTTCTCACACTTTTATTACTTAGAAGTCTCCCCTCTTCGTATACTTGTATTGCTTTAGTATGATTTGACGGATTATGTATGTAGTTCCTATGGCACATCCTTATATGAACTTTTCCTTTATTTCATTATTTCTCTTGATTCATTTCTATTCAGTTCTCATGCATTCTTGATTCTTAGTTCTCTTTAAGATTCGTATGACTTTCATGATTATGCTTTTCGTTTGTTATTCTTATTCCTTCGTTGCTTGTGCTTATTTACCGTTATGTTATGTTATATATATATATATCTGTTCACTGGGCTTTTTAAGCTCAGCCGCATGTTTTCTTTTCTTATGCGGCAGGTAATAAGCGGGCGACGGGCTTGGGAATGTGAGAGCATAGGACTTAGAGACCTATTTATTTATCATTTCGTTGTCCATTGTTTCGGACTTTCATTTCTTTTAGTACTTTGAATATTATTTTACTTTGGTTTTGTTTGGTTAACCCACTATGCATTTGGGATTATCTTTTGATACCAGTCTTGATGTTTGAGACTTGGTTATTTATTTAAAAGACTTCCGCTTGCGTAATGTATGCTTTGTATGACACCATAATGTGATATCTTGGCCTTAACGGGTCGGGGTGTTACAGTTATGGTATCAGAGCGACTGGGTTTGACCTGTAGAACCTTAGAAATGACCTGTGAGGATATTGGGTAGACACTAGGCTTTTCGTTTGACGCGATCTCTTTCTTCATATTTTGACCCTTACGCTTGTTTTGTCCTTTGTCTCGTTTATGACCTTTCAGATGGTGAATACTCGTCAGAATGATGGACCCTCTGGTGCTGATGTTGATGCAGCAGTGCAGCGAGCTATTGATGCATTACTTCCCGGTTTGACTGCACGCATCACGGACGAGATTAGGAGGAACACCGCTAGTGGTAGTGGTAATGGTGGAAGCTGTAATGGTGGTGGTGGTGATGATGCTCCACCAGTGTCGATTCATGTGTGGTTGGAGCGTTTTGTTAAGCAGAAACCACGTTCGTTCAGTGCTGCTACTTCTCCTGTGGAGGCGGAGAATTGGATATCTCACATTGAGAAGATATTCGAGGTACTTGGTTTTGACGATGGGTTTAAGGCACGTTTGGCTAGTTACAAATTTGAGGGAGATGCCCTCAGTTGGTGGAAGGCGTATCGGATGGCTAAGGGAGGTGATGAGTTTGTAGCTGGGTTATCATGGGCTGAGTTTCGGGAGATATTCTTTCTTCAGTACTTTCCTAGGTCGGAGAAACAGAAGTTTGAGCATGACTATCATCATATTTTCCAGTTGGATAGGGAGTCGAGTGCGGAGTATATGAAGAGGTTTGTGAGACTTGCGGGTTTCTTGGGTACGAAGGTTGGGACTCCAGAGGAGCAGGCTATGCATTTTAAGTGGGGGTTACGTGATGAGTTGCTTGAAGGTGTTCTAAATACTGATTTTGCTGATGTGGCACAAGTGTCAATGCGGTTCGTAAAAAGGAATTGATGCAAGAGAGGTCTAGACGTGGAGTGAAGAGGACTCATGAGAGTGATCATCAGCAGGTTCAGGGTAATAGTCAGAGGAATGCTACTTCGAGGGGTAATGAGTTTTGAGGTAATGACAGGCGTAGTAACAACAACAGTGGGCAGAATCAGCGGTCAGGCCGTGATCAACAGTTCAGGGGTCAACAGAGTCGTGGTATTCAGCAGGGTAATCGTGGTACTACTTCTTCAGCAGGGCAGAGGAATGTGGGGGAACAGCTTCCACCTCCTCCTATTTGTGTTGAGTGTGGGAAAACTCATCCTGGTCGTAATTGTTATAAGGCTACTGGTGCCTGTTTCAGTTGTGGTGAGATTGGACATCGGGTTAGGGATTGTCCGAAGTCGAGTGGCACCAACCGTGGGAATGGAAATGGTGGACAGCAGGCTTCTAAGGGTCGAGTTTTTGCACTAACCAGGGATCAGGCTGCGGGTACTTCTGGAACTGTCTCTGGTATGCTGTATTTATTTGATCGTCCAATTTTTGCTTTATTTGATACTGGTGCTACGCATTCTGTGATATCTTCTACATCTGCTAAACACATTAATACAACCGCAATACCATTAAACTATGCCTTATCTATCTCAACACCAATGAAAAATTCTATGACCATTACTCATGAATATGTGAATTGTCCTCTTCGTTTCGACAATAGAGTTCGCTCTGCAAATCTTCTTCCTCTTGATATGTATGACTTTGATGTGATTTTGGGTATGGATTGGTTGTCGGAGCATCGAGCTACGATTGACTGCCATACCAGGCGTGTGATTTTTGGTGATCCTTGTAATCCTGAATTTGTCTACCAAGGTTCTCGGCTTGGTAAACCTATTAAGATCATATCCGCTATGAAAGCTCGCTCTTTACTGACACATGGTTGTGAAGGTTTTCTAGCTTCGATTAAGGATTCATCTTTGGAGATTCCTAGTATTGAGAGCCTTTCGGTTGTTCGTGAATTCCCAGATGTATTTCCTGATGAACTCCTAGGCATGCCGCCTGAGCGTGAGGTTGAATTCTCGATTGATTTAATTTCGGGTGCTGAACCTATCTCTAAGGCTCCTTATCGTATGGCTCCTGTTGAATTGAAGGAATTGAAAGAGCAGTTACAGGAATTGCTTGAATCTGGTTCTATTCGTCCCAGTGTTTCTCCGTGGGGTGCTCCGGTGTTATTTGTTAAGAAGAAGGACGGTAGCATGAGATTATGTATCGACTACCGCGAGCTTAACCGTATCACTATTCAAAATCGTTATCCACTTCCCCGCATCGATGATTTGTTTGATCAACTTCAGGGAGTGAAATTCTTTTCCAAGATCGATTTGAGGTCTGGATATCACCAGCTACGTGTGAAGGAGCAGGATATTCCTAAGACCGCATTCCGTACTAGATATGGCCACTACGAGTTCTTGGTCATGCCGTTTGGGTTGACGAATGCTCCAGCTGTTTTCATGGATTTGATGAATCGGATTTTTCACGAATACTTAGATAAGTTCGTGATCGTGTTTATTGACGACATCTTGGTTTACTCTAAGACTAAGGAGGAGCATGAGTACCATCTCCGTGTTGTTTTGGAGACTTTGAGGCAGAATAAGTTGTATGCCAAGTTTTCCAAGTGCGAGTTCTGGTTAGGACAAGTTGCATTCTTAGGTCATGTCATTTCCGCAGATGGTATCACCATGGATCCGGCTAAGGTTGAGGCTATTACCAAGTGGCCAAGACCGACCAATGTGTCACACCTCGCCAATGGCGGAAACGCGAGTGCAACATCATGGATATCATCACAACACTTGGTGTCTAAATAGAGAAAATACTACATGCAAACAAATAGAGCAAAGTACAAACACAAAGTGTCGTAAAGATACCCCAATATAAATAATCCAAATAAAATCTCCAAGGAATCTCCATTAAAACAAAGAGTTAAAATGAAAGAAAATCAAGTATCTCAAACAAAATCCATTTTTAATCAAAACTAAACTCAATGATAAGCCATCCCCAATGCAATCTAGGTCTCTTCTAATCGCGCCCTTCTATCTTAGCCTTAGAATGCTCACCTGAAAATGATGCTTAAAACGTCAACATAATGTTGGTGAGATTCATAGGTTTAAGACACACAAAACACCTTTATCATCAGTCCACTGTGATTATAAAACATAGCATAGCAGGACAGCAAAGATATATAGTTATTATACACTAGCATGCAATCATAGCTTACAGGACGGAACGTGCCCACCGATCCAAATACCACCACAATTGGGACGGAACGTGCCCACCGATCCAAGTTCACAATAATTGGGACGGAACGCGCCCACCGATCCAATATAATTCCCCTTCCGGCCGGACATAATAATAACGAGTAGAGCCACTAGGGCATCTTCCCACTCGTATAATCACCACAAATAAACACCATAATAACATGTAGTATAAGTATAATAACAATTACACGTCCATGCATTTTATAACCACATAATCACAGTAACTCAAAAATAATTTAAACAAGCATCATCTCCATCCCAAGTTTAAAACAAAGTAAAAATATGGGACTATGAACTCACCTCAAATCCGCAGCTTCCAAGTTATCAACACACAAATCTATATCACAAAAATAACAATCACGTTACACGCGACCAAGCTAAAAGCCATAGTCCATGTAACACACATAGGATGGATGTCTAAGGTTCATATAACCCACCTTGGATTACCTAGACTCCATACTAATCACCACCCAATACTTGATACTCACTAAATCCCTTTATTAAAACTTTCAGAAAACGCAGATTTATAGGGTACATTCACCCACATAAAATCATGGCGAATAACGCATCACAACTCACACCAAAAATTAACCATGATCCTTCATAAGAATAAAAGATTTTCCCAGAAGGCCATGCACTAAAAACCCACACAAGTACTCAATGAAAAATCAAACATATCATCTATCCAGATTCGGATCTGATCGGACATCAAAAAGTTTTGACCTCTTAGACCCACTCAGACAACTTATTATCGTCAAATTTTCACATGGAAGTCAAATATAATATAGAACTTAATTCCCACAGAAGGCCTAACCCTAATTACACTTTAAAAGTCACCATTGACCTCAATACTTTTACCCTAATTCTGTCCCGATTTAACTGTTTTGACACCTTAACTTATAAAAATCGTTTGACTGCCTTCCCGACCTCAAAATTGATCGTGGTCAGACTTCTTGGAATGCTCTTTCTCTGAACTATAATTTAGATATAAAATTAGTGATCTAACGCATCTTCATCTATTAATTACAATCGCATCTTTACAGCCTATTAATTCTGCCAGATTCATAACTCATTAATTAACATGTTTTAAACCCTAACTACTTCACCAATCATCATATTATTACTAATTAATGACCATAACATGTTTAATATCATTAATTTACAGAAGCTTATAAACCCTAGATCCATCACAAATTGTATTACATGAATTAGAATAATTAATTAAACATAAGGATTATAAATTTACCTTAATACTTGAAGAATAAAACCCTAAAATAATTTTCTTCCTCTCCTTCTCTTATGGTTGGTCGATTTTCAGGAAACAAGGGGAATGAGGGTTCTTGGTTTTGTATTTATAGGCTCCTAGGAAAGATTCTAGAGTAGGGTTAATTAGGTAAGTGGATTTCTAGTCAAATTTGGTTTCCTAATTCTACCCAAACACCCCCTAATCGGCCGCCCCTTATTATTATATATTTTTTTTTTTTTCATTAAATTAATTATTACACTCAAAACCTTATACTCTTTATATTTTATAAAACCCCTATACTCAAATTTACACCCTACGCGATAAACCTTCAATTTTACGACAAACCGGAAAAATATCATTTTCAAAATAAAGTTTCCAAAAATAGATTTTTCACACTTTCCATAAATATACCCAATAAAAATAACCTCCACGTAACTTACTAACGCTCAAATAGTTGAACGGAGTCTCGTTACGCAAAACCACAAAACACCAAAACTACACAAGTCATTTCTACACCACAAAGGCGATCAAAATGAACTTTTCCCAAAATTCGCACTACTCAACTCATCAAGAAAATATCACATCAAGGGATTTAGTGCTAATATCCATACATAATACCCATAATCCACACACATATACCACCTATATCACACATAAGCACATAATACACCAAACAAAAATTAAATGAGTTGAGACTATAGGTCAAACTAACCTGCTAAAAAATCACGGTTGTGACATTATCCCCCACTTAGGAAAATCGCGTCCCGAGATTTATTAGCTCGCCTCATCACTCTTCTCAGCAAATAATTTAGGATACTTGGACCTCATCTGATCCTCACGTTCCCAAGTAAACTCAGGACCCCGCTTGGAATTCCAACGTACCTTTACCAATGCTATCTTACCACGTTTCATACTCTTAACCTCTCGATCCATAATGTCAACAGGTTCCTCAACAAAGTGAAGAGTCTTATCAATCTTAATCTCCTCCAATGGCACATGCAAACTAGCATCCGCCAAACACTTCTTCAGATTAGATATGTGAAACGTATCATACACACTATTTAATTCCTTAGGCAATCTCAACCGATATGTCACCGGTCCAATTCTCTCCGAAATTTCAAACGGTCCTACATACCTAGGCGCTAACTTGCCTTTCTTACCAAAACGTACAACACCTTTCCAAGGAGACACCTTCAGCATTACAAGGTCACCAACACTAAACTCCAAGGGCTTACGACGATTGTCCGCATAGCTCTTTTGGCGATCTCTTGCTGCCTTAAGTCTTTCCTTAATCTGAAACACCTTATCTGTAGTCTCTTGCACTACTTCAGGACCAATTAGTTGGCTTGTCCCAACCTCTTCCCATAAAATAGGTGATCTACACTTCCTCCCATACAACATCTCAAATGGTGCACATCTAATACTGGAATGATAGCTGTTGTTATAGGAAAACTCAGCCAAAGGCAAATGAGTATCCCAGCTTCCTCCAAAATCAATAGCACATGCTCTAAGTAAGTCCTCCAAAGTCTGAATCGTTCGCTCACTTTGCCCATTAGTCTGTGGATGATAAGCAGTGCTCATATCCAACCGTGTATCCAACGCCTTTTGCAACGATTGCCAAAACCGCGAGGTAAACCTACTGTCGCGATCTGAAATAATCGAAACAGGCACACCATGTCTCGCCACAATCTCATTAATATAAATCCTCGCCATCTTTTCCATCTTATAATCTTCACGAATGGCCAGAAAATGTGCAGACTTCGTCAGCCTGTCCACTATGACCCATATCGTGTCATGTCCACTACTTGTTCTAGGCAACTTAGTAATAAAATCCATTGTTATTCTCTCCCATTTCCACTCAGGAATCGGCGGCTGCTGTAACAATCCTGAGGGTTTCTGATGCTCAGCCTTAACTTTCAAACAAGTCAAGCATTGGCTAACATATTCAGCTATTTCCCTCTTCATTCCCGGCCACCAGTAAGCATCTCTAAGATCATAATACATCTTATCCGATCCTGGATGAATCGAATATCTCGATTTATGAGCCTCATCCATGATCAACTTTCTTACACCTCCTACCGATGGAACCCATATTCTATCTAAGAAATACAGTCCACCATCTTCCCTTTTCTCCATTTGTTGACCTAATCCACGCAACATTTCAGCAGTCGCATTCTCATCTTTGAGAGCTTCTTCTTGCGCTGCCAATATCTTACCCTTAATTCCCGACTGTAGAGTCATACACATCGCTCGCACACGCTTAGGCTTAATCCGCTCCTTCCTACTTAAAGCATCGGCTACCACATTCGCCTTTCCAGGATGGTAGCGAATCTCGCAATCATAATCACTAAATAGTTCAATCCACCTCCTTTGCCGCATATTCAGCTCCTTCTGATTGAAGATATGCTGAAGACTTTTATGATCCGTATATACAACACTCCTTGTGCCATACAAATAGTGTCTCCAATTCTTGAGAGCAAATACCACCGCACCAAGCTCCAAATCATGAGTCGTATAATTCTTCTCATGAATCTTTAGCTGTCGAGATGCGTACGCTATCACCTTACCTTTTTGCATTAGCACACATCCAAATCCTTGATTCGATGCATCACAATACACAACAAAATCATCTGGCCCATCAGGTAACGTCAGAATAGGTGCATTACACAAACTATCCTTTAGTGACTGAAAAGCCACCTCCTGCTCTTCTCCCCAAACATACTTCTTGTTCTTCTGAGTCAACAAAGTAAGGGGTTTAGCAATTTTCGAAAAATTCGCTATAAATCTTCGATAATATCCTGCCAATCCTAAGAATGAGCGTATTTCGAACGGCGTCGTAGGAGCCTTCCAGTTCTTGACCGCTTCTATCTTACTAGGATCTACATGAATTCCCTCACTATTCACCACATGCCCAAGAAAATGTACCTCCTCCAGCCAAAACTCACACTTTGAGAACTTGGCGTACAACTTCTCCTTCTCCAGAAATCCAAGGATTAATCTCAGATGTTCTCCATGCTCCTCCTTCGTCTTGGAATAAATTAGAATGTCGTCTATGAACACAATCACGAATTTATCCAAGTAAGGCTTGCAAACGCGATTCATTAAATCCATGAATACCGCGGGTGCATTTGTCAGCCCAAATGGCATAACCGTGAACTCAAAGTGTCCATAACGCGTCCTAAAAGCAGTCTTCGGAATATCCTCCTCATACACTCTTAACTGATGATAACCATAACGTAGATCTATCTTCGAAAAGAATCGAGAACCTTGCAGTTGATCAAGGGGATCATCGATCCTAGGAAGAGAATACCGATTCTTAACAGTTAACTTGTTCAACTCTCGATAGTCAATACACATCCGGAACGAACCATCCTTCTTCTTAACAAATAACACAGGTGCTCCCCACGGAAAGTGACTAGGTCGGATAAACCCCTTATCCTGAAGTTCTTGCAACTGCGCAAACACTCCTGCATCTCAGAGGGTGCTAAATGATATGGGGTTTCGCCACAGGTGCCGCTCCAGGAATCAACTCAATACGAAATTCAACTTGACGGATTGGGGCAATCCAGACAAGTCTTCAGGAAAAACGCCCAGAAACTCACACACCACCGGAATCTCTTCTATTTTACGTTCTTTGGCTTTTGCGCTCCTAAGAGACTTCAACTCACTTCCTACGCATTCTCCTTGTATCCGAAGTATAACACCACTCTCTAAAGGAATACGAACTACCTTTTCGTGGCATATGACCTCGGCCCTATGCTTAGACAACCAGCTCATCCCTATCACCACATCAAAATTTCCATGCCCAAAAGGTATCAAATCAATTATGAACGGGATACCCTCTAACACTATGATACACCCACGAATAATCTTGTCAACCTCCACCTCCTTACCACTAGCTATTTCAATCACAATACTAGGTCTAAGTTTACTAGGCTCATCATTCAATAGTCTAGTAAATGAACCAACTTAAATACCACAACATTAGCACCAACAGATAATCGAGGTATCAGCATATGATAGGTAGAATGGAATCTTACCACCCACACCTTGCTGCATACAATGATTTCCCAAACGGTTAAGAGAATACATCTCTAACCATACAACCATCATCAACATGATATCACATAACACCTACCACAACATATAACAACAAACATCAATCAATGTAATCATGGTCACAAGTCCACGTGTGTGATACCCTTATAATTATGTTCGCGACCATAGTTATAAGGCCTATTCCACACGTATACTTGCTTCCAAAACTACACATCTCAATGATAACGCACCTATATCACATAGCACCTAATATACAACAAAATCCATGCTATCATACTTGCAAGTCCACCTGTGTTGTGAAGCATGTATAATTATGTTGGCCACCATAATTATTTATGCTTCCTTTCACAAGTGTACTTCCTCCTATGACCACACTTCATGCAAACAATCATCTCACATGGAACAATTCCAACGATCATGGAACAATTCCTATGACCACTTTAACTCTATAATCAAAATCACTTAGGAAAAATCCCAAAATCCAACGGAATCTATATTCCAACACAATTTCCACATCAAAAACACAAAAGACATATCAAAACATAACGCTAAACAATAATGTCGCACGTGGCTCGAGCTCCATCCTAACATTTGTCTATCTTGAAATAATTCAACTACTCGCCGTAGACTCCAGGTCCGAATCCACTTCGTCTTCCTCACTTAGCCATCCATTTCGGTTTCCCTCGGGCTGTGGTAGTGGATGACTATCAAAGCCACTCTCAGGATTCCTTCTTTCCTCCTCTATATGGTCCACAAATCCATACAAATTACGGGGCTCAGCTCGAACTACTCCTCCATCTTCTATGAACTTGGGACACCTCCCAGGGTACCTAGTCGTGAAGCCGTTTTTATCGGTTACCTCCGTCTCGTACATTTGTACCTCCGTTCCACCCACGTTTACTAATGTCATATTTTCCTCAATCAGACATGGCCACATGATAACAAGAATCAAAATCCTCTTGTTAGCCCGTCTCAAACTACCAATCCTCTTGCAACCAGTAGCGACAACAATTGCCCAACAATATTTGCTACGCGTGAGAGGTGCCATGCTAAAAATGACACATATGATAGTAAGTATGAGGATCCAATAGACGTCTAAAACTCAATCGAACTACTCATAACCTCAAGAAGGATAAACACGTAAAGTACTATACTAACACATAGGCCCTAAATGCAACTATATGAGGGACTCCTAGGTTATAGTCTAGGTTCAACCACCTACTTCTCTATAACCAAGGCTCTGATACCAATCTGTCACACCTCGCCAATGGCGGAAACGCGAGTGCAACATCATGGATATCATCACAACACTTGGTGTCTAAATAGAGAAAATACTACATGCAAACAAATAGAGCAAAGTACAAACACAAAGTGTCGTAACAATACCCCAATATAAATAATCCAAATAAAATCTCCAAGGAATCTCCATTAAAACAAAGAGTTAAAATGAAAGAAAAACAAGTATCTCAAACAAAATCCATTTTTAATCAAACTAAACTCAATGATAAGCCATCCCCAATGCAATCTAGGTCTCTTCTAATCGCGCCCTTCTATCTTAGCCTTAGAATGCTCACCTGAAAATGATGCTTAAAACGTCAACATAATGTTGGTGAGATTCATAGGTTTAAGACACACAAAACACCTTTATCATCAGTCCACTGTGATTATAAAACATAGCATAGCAGGACAGCAAAGATATATAGTTATTATACACTAGCATGCAATCATAGCTTACGGGACGGAACGTGCCCACCGATCCAAATACCACCACAATTGGGACGGAACGTGCCCACCGATCCAAGTTCACAATAATTGGGACGGAACGCGCCCACCGATCCAATATAATTCCCCTTTCGGCCGGACATAATAATAACGAGTAGAGCCACTAGGGCATCTTCCCACTCGTATAATCACCACAAATAAACACCATAATAACATGTAGTATAAGTATAATAACAATTACACGTCCATGCATTTTATAACCACATAATCACAGTAACTCAAAAATAATTTAAACAAGCATCATCTCCATCCCAAGTTTAAAACAAAGTAAAAATATGAGACTATGAACTCACCTCAAATCCGCAGCTTCCAAGTTATCAACACACAAATCTATATCATAAAAATAACAATCACGTTACACGCGACCAAGCTAAAAGCCATAGTCCATGTAACACACATATGATGGATGTCTAAGGTTCATATAACCCACCTTGGATTACCTAGACTCCATACTAATCACCACCCAATACTTGATACTCACTAAATCCCTTTATTAAAACTTTCAGAAAATGCAGATTTATAGGGTATATTCACCCACATAAAATCACGGCGAATAACGCTTCACAACTCACACAAAAAATTAACCATGATCCTTCATAAGCATAAAAGCTTGTCCCAGAAGGCCATGTACTAAAAACCCACACAAGTACTCAATGAAAAATCAAACATGTCATCTATCCAGATTCGGATCTGATCGGACATCAAAAAGTTTTGACCTCTTAGACCCACTCACACAACTTATTATCGTCAAATTTTCACGTGGAAGTCAAATATAATATAGAACTTAATTCCCACAGAAGGCCTAACCCTAATTACACTTTAAAAGTCACCATTGACCTCAATACTTTTACCCTAATTCTGTCCTGATTTAACTGTTTTGACACCTTAACTTATAAAAATCGTTTGACTGCCTTCCCGACCTCAAAATTGATCGTGGTCGGACTTCTTGGAAAGCTCTTTCTCTGAACTATAATTTAGATATAAAATTAGTGATCTAACTCATCTTCATCTATTAATTACAATCGCATCTTTACAGCCTATTAATTCTGCCAGATTCATAACTCATTAATTAACATGTTTTAAACCCTAACTACTTCACCAATCATCATATTATTACTAATTAATGACCCTAACATGTTTAATATCATTAATTTACAGAAGCTTATAAACCCTAGATCCATCACAAATTGTATTACATGAATTAGAATAATTAATTAAACATAAGGATTATAAATTTACCTTAATACTTGAAGAATAAAACCCTAAAATAATTTTCTTCCTCTCCTTCTCTTATGGTTGGTCGATTTTCAGGAAAAAAGGGGAATGAGGGTTCTTGGTTTTGTATTTATAGGCTCCTAGGAAAGATTCTAGAGTAGGGTTAATTAGGTAAGTGGATTTCTAGTCAAATTTGATTTCCTAATTCTACCCAAACACCCCCTAATCGGCCGCCCCTTATTATTATATATATATATTTTTTTTTTCATTAAATTAATTATTACACTCAAAACCTTATACTCTTTATATTTTATAAAACCCCTATACTCAAATTTACACCCTACGCGATAAACCTTCAATTTTACGACAAACCTGAAAAATATCATTTTCAAAATAAAGTTTTCAAAAATAGATTTTTCACACTTTCCATAAATATACCCAATAAAAATAACCTCCACGTAACTTACTAACGCTCAAATAGTTGAACGGAGTCTCGTTACGCAAAACCACAAAATACCAAAACTATACAAGTCATTTCTACACCACAAAGGCGATCAAAATGAACTTTTCCCAAAATTCGCACTACTCAACTCATCAAGAAAATATCACATCAAGGGATTTAGTGCTAATATCCATACATAATACCCATAATCCACACACATATACCACCTATATCACACATAAGCACATAATACACCAAACAAAAATTAAATGAGTTGAGGCTATCGGTCAAACTAACCTGCTAAAAAATCACGGTTGTGACACAATGTGACTGAGATCAGGAG
This sequence comes from Artemisia tridentata subsp. tridentata, assembly GCA_021014915.2. Classification (NCBI taxonomy): domain Eukaryota; kingdom Viridiplantae; phylum Streptophyta; class Magnoliopsida; order Asterales; family Asteraceae; genus Artemisia; species Artemisia tridentata. The sequence goes on along the minus strand of CP139502.1, from coordinate 103,286,378 downwards.
TTTTCTTGGACTGACTGGTTATTACCGGAGGTTTGTTGAGGGTTTTTCTCGTTTGTCGTTACCGTTGACTCAGCTTATGCGCAAGGGAGAGAAGTTTGTATGGACCGACGAGAGAGAAGCTAGTTTTGAAGAGTTGAAGAAGAGACTTGTTTCTGCGCCGATTCTTACTCTACCATCAGGTTCAGGAGGTTATCAGATCTACAGCGATGCTTCGAAGAAGGGTTTAGGTTGTGTTTTGATGCAGCATGGGAAAGTGATTGCATATGCTTCTAGACAGTTGAAACCGTATGAGGCGAACTATCCTACTCATGATCTTGAATTAGCTGCCGTTGTCTTTCCTTTAAAGATCTGGAGGCATTATCTTTATGGTGAGAGTTGTGATATATTCACTGACCATAAGAGCCTGAAGTATATCTTTACCCAGAAGGAACTGAACATGCGACAGAGACGTTGGTTGGAGTTGTTGAAGGACTATGACACTAATATTCAGTATCATCCTGGAAAAGCCAATGTTGTGGCTGATGCTTTGAGTCGTAAGTCGGGAATGATTGCTAGTCTTGACTTTGAGCCGAGGATTCTTAATGACTTAGAGCTTATGGAAGTTGAGCTGTGTGTTCGGGGTCATGATGGTTTTTGGGCTAGCTTGAAGGTGGAGTCTGATTTGATGTTGAGGATTAAGGAAGCTCAGAAAGACGATGGTGAGTTATGGGCTATTGTACAAAATGTTGAGGATGGTAAGCAGTCAGATTTTCGTGTGGATGTGGATGGTGTTGTTTGGTTTGGTGATCGTCTATGTGTTCCAAATAATTCTACTCTCCGTGAAGCTGTGCTTTCTGAGGCACATAGTTCTCCGTTCTCTATTCATCCAGGTTCGACTAAGATGTACCATGATCTTAAGCAACATTTTTGGTGGAATGGGATGAAGCAGGATGTGGCTCTGCATGTGGCTAGATGTATGACTTGTCAGCAGGTTAAGATTGAACATCAACGTGCAAGTGGTCTCTTGCAACCTCTTGACATTCCTACATGGAAATGGGACCAGATATCTATGGACTTCGTTACCAGTTTACCTCGTACTCTTCGGAAGCATGACGTGATTTGGGTCGTTGTTGATCGTCTGACCAAATCTGCGCATTTTCTCCCCATTCGTGTTGATTATTCTGTGAGTCGTTTGGCTCAGGTGCTTCAGCAGGAAATTGTTCGGTTACATGGTACGCCGTCTTCTATTGTGTCCGATCGTGATCCTCGTTATACGTCTCGTTTCTGGAAAGGGTTACATAAAGCTTGGGGTACACGGCTTAGATTCAGTACGGCATTTCATCCTCAGACTGATGGGCAGTCGGAGCGGACAATTCAGACCTTGGAGGATATGTTGAGGTCTTGTGCTTTAGAGTGGACAGACCACTGGGATGATTACTTGTGTTTGGTGGAGTTTGCTTACAATAATAGTTGGCACGCTAGTATCAGGATGGCTCCGTTTGAGATGTTATATGGACGTAAGTGTAGGGCGCCGGTTTGTTGGAATGAGGTCGGGGAACAACTCATTGAGGGACCAGAATTAATTAAGATTACTAACGAGAAGGTGGCTGTGGCCAGAGAGAAGTTGAAGGAAGCTCGTACTAGACAGAAGAGCTATGCTGACCGTCATCTTCGTGATGTTGTGTTTAACTCTGGTGATCGTGTTTTCTTGAAGGTTTCTCCTTTTCGAAGCGTTAAGCGTTTCGGTATGAAAGGGAAGCTTATTCCACGTTATATCGGTCCGTTTGAGATTCTTGATCGGGTTGGTGAGGTATCTTATCGCTTGGCGCTACCTCCCCAATTATCGCATGTGCATGACGTTTTTCATGTGTCACTTCTTCGTGGGTATAATTATCATCCGCTTCATGTTGTGTCTTGCCCGTTCGATCAGATTCGGGAAGATCTTTCGTATAGTGAAGAACCTGAGGCCGTTTTGGAGCGTCAGGAAAGAGTCATGAGAACTAAAACCATTCCATTCGTAAAGATTCTTTGGAAGAATCATCCTGAGAGCGAGGCTACTTGGGAGACCGAAGAATCGATACGATCCAGTTATCCACATTTTTCTTTGTGACTTGGTACGTATTCATTTTGACTCCGCTTTCGATTTCGTATTTCTATTTCGATTTTGTATTTCAATTTCGCGGATGAAATTTTCTTTTTAGGAGGGAAGAATTATAACACCCTAAATTAAATGTGACTTATAAAATACGCTATAAATTAAAACTTGAGTTATATAACATGTTATGACTCGAAACCATACAACGTGAACATATAACCTAAACTAAAATATGAAATGATACAAGAACTTTATGAATAAAAGTATGGCACATTTAATAAGTTCCCTATAGGCCAAAATTAATTAAAATATGTACACAACTTAATTATAGAAGATAAGTATGAGATTATGGCTAAATTGGAAAGTGTAAATCATCCCTTAAACACTCCATAATTTCGGCACAATCCCCCTAACTCTTCTCCCCATAACCGATCATTATACTTCTCCAACAATAAACCCTAAACATTTTCTTCCTATCTCACTTTGTCGGCAAAAAAGAAAAAAAAAAACCAAAACCCTAAGAAAACTTGTGCTAGTCGATCACCAAGAGAAGAAGGAGAAGCAACAATAATTTGATCTTGATCTTATTCAATTCGTATCACGCATAAGGTAATCGAATACATATTAATCTAATCCATTTGAATTTGTTGATCAAAACCTAAACCGATCCTTGTGTAATTATTTTCTTGCATTCGATCTTGATCAAGAGAAGGAGAAGAGGAGTGTTGGTGATTTGATCATAGTTGGAATCCTTGAATTCTTATTCCATTCGATCTAATACAAGAGGTAACATGTAAACTCTAATCTATAACAATATTTCCGGATCAAAATATATTAATATGTGTTAATATGATTAATTATGTTATGGAAATCGGATTTGTATATGCAAACTAACCTGTCAGAAATTTGGTGCTACTTAAACGAATTTTAGATAGATGATACAAACATGAATTTTAGTGGTTCTTAGGTCTAAAACTGAATTCAATGAAATAGGGATCAAATAAAATTGGTTTGGTGATTTTTAGAGGTCTAGAAGGCAACCATTTGATTTTTAGAAATTCATATGTCAAAACTGTATTTCGGGTTTTGAAAATTCAGTCGTGTTTCATGATTTTTACTTTAATATATATAACGAATTAAGACTTGAAATTTTGGCAGGATGAAATTTGGTATTTGAGTTACGTTTTGTAATTTTTGTATATTTTTCTGAGATGTCTAACCTGGGTAAATAATTACATACTTTCGGGGTGTTCCAGCAGATCCAGTTCGGGTACATGTTGTGAATGTTGAATTTTAGTTTGTACTTTTACTACTCAATAAAATCTGGAAAAATTATGTAAAATACTTAAGACATATAGGTATATATGGGTAAAATTATAGAATTTTATGAGCTCGTTTAAGGTGTGTTAAAAATAGCTAAAGTTGGACCTGATTTTAATGTTAATTCTGAAATTAAGTAATTACTTGTTTAAAACACTTATAAGCTAAATTGCTACACTTTTAGAACCTAAATAAGCTAATGGTCATATTAAAAGTATTTAACTTATGTTTTGATCAATTATCATATTAACCTTGAACTTTGGTATAATTACAATAGTAACCCTAATCTTTGAATAATGATAATATGAAACCCAAACTATATGAATTAAACACTAAAACTGCTAATTTGGGAAATATGACTTAATTATGACCTAATTGAATGTATGAAACCCTAATTGGAATTTAATTACTTTAAATGATCAATTAAAATGACTTGTGTAATTAGAAACCCTAATCTCACATTTACTTAATTTGGAAAACCTATTTTGACTTGTAAAACTATAAATTGTGAAATAACATCATTTTATAAGTATATTAATATATGAAACTCAATTTTGACATTAATGACTATTTAAACCTTTTTAAATACTATTTACTATTTTTAGAAACCCTAAATTGCTTTTAAACCTAAAATGGCTAAACTTACTATTTTTGGAAAGTTACTAAATATGGAAACTTACTATTTTTGGAAAGTTTCTAAATATGGAAACTTACTATTTTGAGAAAGTTACTAAATATGAAAACTTACTATTTTGGGAAAGTTACTAATTATGGAAACCTGCTAAATATGGAAAGTTACCTAAAATGGAAAGAAAACTAAAATGAAACCTTTTATGATTATGAAACTACGAAACTTATAAATAAACTTATTATTAATGTAGATCGGGTGAAGAAGGAGTGATCATCTGCTTCCATTCATCTTATTGCTTTGATTTGTGTGCTTTGATAAGGTACATATATTCTTTCCCTTTTCAGTAGGGATATTTCTATCGATCCTATGCCTAATATGATTCCCTTATTTGACTCATGACTTTCATTGTATGATTGTCATTCTTATTGATTCATTCTGACATTTATTTAAATGTCTCTGCTATGCTATACTTATGCTTTGCCATGCTTATTGAGTTACTATCTTGTTTCTCTTGCCATGCTAGATTATTATTGTTGTATGCTATGATAGATCTGTGCCTGAGCTAACCTAATTGTGGAGGTACCATGACCATGTCTTGGATGGCACCCTAGGCATGACACTCCCGTAGAGGTGTGATAGATCTACGGCGTTCCCCCTTATGTTATGATTTATTGTGTACACTATTGGCCAACTTTATATGTGTGACCAGTCTAGTACTGACATACATACTTATGTTAGGGAGCGTATGGATGCATCCTAGGTTTTATGTTTATATGATTATGGTGACCAGGTGGTGTGTGCCTTACACTCCTTCTCACACTTTTATTACTTAGAGGTCTCCCCTCTTCATATACTTGTATTGCTTTAGTTTGATTTGATGGATTATGTATGTAGTTCCTATGGCACATCCTTATATGAACTTTTCCTTTATTTCATTATTTCTCTTGATTCATTTCTTTTCAGTTCTCATGCATTCTTGATTCTTAGTTCTCTTTAAGATTCGTATGACTTTCATGATTATGCTTTTCGTTTGTTATTCTTATTCCTTCGTTGCTTGTGCTTATTTACCGTTATGTTATGTTATATATATCTGTTCACTGGGCTTTTTAAGCTCAGCCGCATGTTTTCTTTTCTTATGCGGCAGGTAATAAGCGGGGCGACGGGCTTGGGAATGAGAGAGCATAGGACTTAGAGACCTATTTATTTATCATTTCGTTGTCCATTGTTTCGGACTTTCATTTCTTTTAGTACTTTGAATATTATTTTACTTTGGTTTTGTTTGGTTAACCCAGTATGCATTTGGGATTATCTTTTGATACCAGTCTTGATGTTTGAGACTTGGTTATTTATTTAAAAGACTTTCGCTTGCTTAATGTATGCTTTGTATGACACCATAATATGATATCTTGGCCTTAACGGGTCGGGGTGTTACATATTTGCACTTACAATCTCCCCCTTTTTGATGATGACAAGTATGTAAACCATAACATATAGTAAAATGTAAAAGTTACCTGTTTACACTCCCTTCTCCTCCTTTTGTCGAATCAAAAAGGTAGTTGAGCTCTCCCTTGAACTCACTCCCTACTCCCCCTTATTACACTACTTTCCTTTCTCCCCAGAAAGGCGAGCTTGCATCATCCCAGTGAAGTCTTCTACCACCACTGTTAAGACGACTCCATGCTATGTATTCAAATACCTCCGAGCTCCCCCTAGCTCAATGCTCCCCTATGGTGATTGAGTCCCCTTGTTTATTTACCTTAGTATCTAGCGGATCCATGGATCAAATTCTTACAAAGGCTTTTCCTTTATCAAGGGTTTGCTCCGTGCAACATAATATATAAAAGAATAGGAGCAACATTATAGGGATAGAATACTTTTAGCAAGAAATGCAAAGTTTAAACTATGTTAAAGTGTAGCTACAAAAAAAATGAATTTGATAAGGTATGTGAGCATATCAAAGTATGCTAGAGGTTAGACATGTGATGAAAGTGTGCTAAAAGGATAAAAGCAAAGAAGAAAGCCCAAAAAAGTTGAGCGACCAAAAAAAATGAATGCATATTGCAATTCAAAGACACTTGAGTGTCACAACCCGACCGACAACCTAAGGTGTAATTGTTCAATCAATCACACTAACAAGAAGACTGACACACAAAATGACTTCTTCCAAGTTGTCATTGGGAAGGCAAGTTCTAAAAAACCTTTTGAACGACATAATCATCTACCTAAGATAATTGATGTTAAGGATAGTTTGTTGATAAGACATACTCTAAATGAGGTAGATATATGTCACTAATATTATGACAAGTCATGTCATAATATAGACTCGCAGAAGAAAGAAAAATGAAAACGAAAGTGATACGCACCTAGATGCGAATGGAAATAATTCCATAAGACGGGAAAATGTTGGATTTGACCTTTGAGAAAAGGTGGGCAAAGACGGTTCAGATTAATATATCATTTGCACTGACAATGAGATGCATGATATATTTTAAAGGAGAAAAGGATGTGCATGTGATCCTATAGAGGGTAAATTTCTCTAACGGGGTTGAGGTAACAAAGTTCTAGAGTTCTAGTTTTTGATGATCCTAGTTGTGAGTTAGAGATGATTTGGTGTATGAAGGATTTTGTGTGATTATGTAGTTTATACACATTGGGTATAATGATTGTGAGGATTGAAAGTTATTGAACTAACTATCACTATCAAGAGTGAATGATAGTTGTGAGGTTTGAGTGTAATGATCGATGGGTTGAAGGTTCTTAAACTAAATATCCCTGTCAAGAGTGAAGTTTAGTTGTAAAGGTTGAGTGTGATGATGAATTATATTGATGTGAGGGTTTAAGGTGTTTGTATAGAACAAATAACTAGGTGGTCACAAAGAGTAGAGGTTAGGAAGCTAGAACCAATTTTGGTTTTGTTACTGAGGTTTTGCAAATTAGTGGGTACTTAGGAGGTGAGTGTTTTAGTAGAGAATTCTAGGGAATAAGAACCACATTTCTGTGTTCTTGAGAGTGTTTGGTGAAGGACTATATGAGTGTGTTTTCGCTTCCCCTTAATCGATAACCATCCGGACAAGATGTGTTGGAAAAAGAATAAAAAAAAAATAAAGAGGAAAACAAACGTTGACGGAAGCGATGAGCTTAGTAACGTTATGAAAAGTGGTGGATAGCATACAATAAACTTCACCTTTGAAGACATGTAACTCTTCTCAATCATTGTGAATATTCATAGAATATTCATATGATGAAGCATGTGATTACGTAGAAATGTGCTAAGGGTTAAGAAGATAGAATCTTCAAGGTTGTGGAGTTTTGATAGTACTTTTGAAACTGTGAGAATTGAAAACAGAATAAGCTGTCTCATCAGATAACGGTCCGACGGTACCATTAAATTTAGCGGTACCGTCACCTATTTAAGGGTACCATGACCTGCTGAGGTCAGTTTTGACCCAGAATTTGATTTCGACAAAGAAATTTCACATATGTTGTGATTTTTCTAGACCTTAGATTAAAGGAATTTATACCAAATAAATTCTTTTATGAATGAACCCAACGGGATTCGATGAACGTTGACCGAGAACGAGAGATGACATTTAATTGCATTTCGCAAATTAAATATACTTCAAATATTTCGGATGAAATGTTTAAGTTGTCATTGGAAGCTTGAGAGGATTTGACTCTAATCTAGAGATGTTTTAGATACATATAAATCAACAATTTCAGAGGATCTAACGAATAAATCTCGCTGATTTAGTGAGACTTTTAGACATGATGAAAGAATCTATTCCTAATAAATTCTTTGAGGGATAAATCCAACGGGATTTGACACGAGATTATTGAGAATCCGAGACGACTTTAATATTTTCAAGGAAATACTTAAATAGTCATTAGACGTGACTCGAAGGATGACTTCAACATTTCTAATGAAATATTTAAATAGTCATAAGACGAAATTCGGAAGATGTTCTTGAACACACGTAAATTATGAAATTTATGGAATGTGTTCCATCATTCCTAGACCTAGACGTAGAGAGTCGAAGGATTCTCGTTTGAAAGGTTTGGTTAGTATTTCGGCGATGTTGTCTTGTGAAGGAACTTTCTCGATAGAAATGTTTCCTTTTTGAATGTTATCGCGAAGGAAGTGATGACGTATTTTGATGTATTTCATACGAGAGTGCTGCACAGGATTTTGAAAGGTGTAAATCAAGACCTATGGTGCTGATTCACAGCAGGGTTGAGGATCTAAAAAATGAAGTATTTTATCGGCACAATGGTGGTAGATGTATGGGTGAGACTCGATTTGGAACATAAGGATGGCTTCAAGATGATTGAGGTTTGGTGTTCTTAGAGTGATTGATGGGATTTGTGGGATGAACATCCATTGTTGTTGTGAGATCGTTGCACGTCGGTAGGTAATCAAGATTGACGACGAAAAAGAAAGGACTCGAAGATATCAATCTTCGTATAGGCATATTGCCCGTTATTCGGAAGAAAAAGAGTATCAACGTACTCTTGGTGAGATAGGATGATACTTTTATTTTCTACCCTAAAACCGATAAATAATCCTCATTATCTATGAGGTGAGCTTGACACAAAACACGATGGCAAACCTATGGTGATAAAAGAAACTAACGGAATTGAATATACTAGGTCTTAAGAAGTGTATATTCACACGAGGATGAAAGGAACTACTAATCACTTATATAGTAACTCGTGAGTCCTTTGTCACCCGAAGGTTGATGTTAGCTTTTAGCTTTTAGATGAGCGTTTTAACGTATGTTGTTAAAAGGCTTGAATATGATATTTCGAAAATGACATTTGACAATTGCGATCGCAAGTTAAAATTACTTGAATATTTTGGATGAAATATTTAAGTTGTCAAACATACTCCGAGTTCTACTAGGCTTGTATCTAACCTTCCCTTGACAAAATAGTGTATCACTTGGAAGAAAGCGAAATGATGACCAAGGAATTAGGACAATTTCGCGACTACTCCTAACTTATAGATTTTGACACTAGTGTATGACTATATGACGTCTAAGAGTTTATAGGAATAGGCATATCTAATTCATTTTGTGTCAAAACAACGTAGTGTGGGTGCGCAAGAAAATCATCTAAAAAGCACATAAGGAATAAATGCAAATATCATGCAAAACATGATGATCATTTAGCATTTAAGAGCATGTATCATAGATATATATATATATCAAGAGATAAAACATCGGAATAGCTAAAAAAACAAACTTTCTAATAAACATGCATTCAATAATTAGGAAAATAATCATTGAGCATTAAGAAAGCATGAAGGCATTTAATCATATCTCACAAGAACATGTTATCACTTTGAAACACATATGTGGGATGCAAGTAATCTAGGTTCACTAAGGAGAATCCTAATTCCCACTTGTTCAAAATGCAATCCTAATGGGAGATAAAGTTCACCGATGTAAACTATCTTTAGTCAAATGTAGGAATGAAAATTTTTCAAGTTAGAGAATGAGTATGAGACTATCACTAGTGGTGCTCAATTCAGGCTAAACACGACCACTTTTACGGGTTATACCACGAACCCAACTTCTCTCCTGAAAGCAATTCAACCGTTAGGTCAAATTGAATATCTAGTGCGATAGGTTCTCCAGTACTCATTCTCATGTCAGAAAAATTTAAATTCCTATATTTGTCTATCGAAGTATAGCAAAGATGATATTAGTTTATTTCACTAATACATGGCCTAATATGACTTAACTAACCATATTTTGAAAGTTGGTTAAGAAGATGACATGTCTTACACAATATCCTACCAAAGGCATGCACAATGTTTCAATCTTGTGTTTGAGATTTAGGGGTTATTGAGTTTAGATGGTGCATCTCATGATCTCTTGGACGAAATTTGTGTTTGTTGAGTTGTTACATGTTATTTTAGCATGATTTGGTTTTATAGAGCCAAGAGATGCCTTAATGTGCTACAATGTAGAATCTACTACATTAATAGTGTTTCAAGAATGCTCCATTGCATATCTTGAGAAAAGAATCTAGTAAAGGTTACTTACCTCAATAGATCTTGTGAGTATTATACGATGTATGATTGAAATGAGGCATATTGTATCTTTCAACAAATACACTTTTCTAAGAGGAAACTTACCACTCTTACGAATGCTTAGTAAAACAAGTATTTTAGTGTATAACCAATTTTACTTGTTTATGCAATGACACATGTTGTATTGGGTTATTATTCAGATCTAATAACCTATATTTATTAACAAGATGCAATGTATTCTCTTATAACACAACTATTCATGTTACAAAGGGAATGAGATGCATATGATATAAATTATCCTTTGTCAATCTTTTGATAAGAGAAATACATGTGATTTTCTCAAAGATTGATGACGTACATAATAGTTAATAACATATTATGTGTGACACTTTTACTTGACATGTGATTTTGAGTGTTGAGTCGTTCATGAGCAAAGTTTACATATGTTATTTGTTTGCTCATATTTGGTTTTTCAGAAATGACACATTTACTAATTGCATTGCAAAGTAAATTACTTGTATATTTCGGATGAAACATCCAAGTTGTCAATCCTACTTAGTTGTGTATTTTATGCATCTTTTAAACATATTAGTTAAATGTTTGGAACACAACCATTGGACAAGAAGACTCAATATGGCATCTTCAACACAAGTGTGAGTTATGATCCGATGCATATTATTTTCGTCTTGAGAGGACGTCATTATTTTCATAACAACCGAGTGTAATTGAGTATGTAGATTCAAGATAATATATTTCATTATATTTTGTTGTTATCTTGAAGCTAGACAAATAATGACTCCAATTTCATGTCCATACTCGAAAACTTGTCAATTAGATTCGATGATGATATCAATCATAATTTGAATAATTAATTGATATGTACTCGAAATCTTTCTTGACCCTAACGATCACTCCTTTTAAAAGAAAATAAAAATTTAAGGAATGTGTTCCATTTATTCTAATACCAGTTGTATGTGTGACGTTAATAACATATTAACTTACTATTTCGAGATTGTCATTTATTTTTATGTGCGAACACTATTTATTATTAATTATAATATTCTTAGTTTTCGATATATCATCAGTATAAAAATAACTATCTTAACCATTTTTATACAACATACGTAAAATACTAAATGTTTAAAACATTTTTTGTGTGTGTTAGATCAACGCAAGTTTATTACATTTTCTTTTACTTAAATACTAATGTATTAATATGATCTATTATCTTGCTTAGACAACCCATGATCAAGCAAGACTAGAGGATCTAATGTTTTAGAGATCATGTTACGGATTTAATGAAAGTGTTAAATATTTTGAGGTGATATATTTTTTGCACTTAAACTTTTGAAAAAATAATTGTGTAAGACAATATCTTTCGACACACATGATCAACCAACTTAGTTTCTATTACTAAGAAGGTTACTAAAGCATTTTAAAACTTGCAAGATTTCGAAAACACATATGCAAGAAAAGTGGTATATGCCTATATGCAATGCAAAATCAATTAAGCAAATTAGTGCAAGAAGTCTAGTCTAAGTCCTATTGACGCATAGACCGAAAAAGTAATAATCAAGACATAGCAAAAAGGCATGTAAAACGCTTGTGATAATAGATATAATTAGCTCAAGTAAAGATAACTATAAGCACTAAAAAAATATTAACTAACAATACTAGGACACAAAGAAAAATAATTAACCATTTAGCATGACACACAAAAATACTTATCGTCATTTTGTGTACTAAGTATAACAATGTATACCTAGCTTGACTTTATTTATTTTCTTGTAAATCAATTGGTTTCCTCTCCATTTCAAATATTTTTACCAAGTCACTTTGAAAATATATCAATGTTCAAAAGTTGAAACGCCCTTTTTCATTTTGGCCAATAATTTGCGCAAACGACATAACTAAAAAGATCTTTTGTTACAAATCATGGACTCTAGTATATTTTCACTTAGAAACAATTCATAAATATATTTTTAAGTGAAAATAGACTCAATTACGTTTAAAACGATAGGTGGCATGACTCCTACGGACTTACGGTTGATTTTATACTAATTTTTGAAAATTACCCAATTCTGAAAAACAGACGAATGTACCGTTAAATTTAGCGGTAACGCCCCGTGACCACTTATACCAAAAATTTTGAACTTTATACGCGAAAACGAATGACTAAACCGGACTCATACAAATTCTTCATTTAATGACTAGAACCTATAACATTTAACCTTTTAAACATACTTGCAAGAACATATAATCGAAGACCCTTCAAAACATTTCACTAAATTTTCTAACACAACCAGACAACCCTTCTGAGACCAAGATACGCCGTATCCTTTTTAGGGATATGCCGGATCAAAGCTGAGAGACAATACGCCGTATCAATCTGAAGTGATACGCCGTATTATCTTAAACTTCTGATACGCCGCATCTATTATATTAGATACGCCGCATCGACCCACTGAGAAAGAAAATTTCAAGAAAATGGGATGACTCGATACTGTAGCTACGATGCGCCATATCCCAAAAAGGAGATGCGCCGTATCACCTGATACGCCATATCTCAAAGGAGATGCGCCGTATCTACCCTGCACAACAGAAATTCTGGACAGACCTACTGTCCCATTTTTGCAATTTCGCCAGGCCCGCTCAGAAACCCGACCTCCCGGACTCGAAACTTGACGAAACTTTCCAGAATCCTTTAGTATGTCCGTAAGATTATTTTCATACAAAAACATCACCCGTTTGACCACCCGAAATAGTACCTCAAAATTGGACGGGTTATGCCTAAGACCCGTTATGACCCGTTTGCACTCCAAACCATTAAAAACACATCTTCTACCCATCATACCTGAACCACATACCTATTTTAACATACCAAATTTGTTCCAAGGGTACATATCCCATTTACATTCCAAAATAACGAGGGAGGCTATTTACCAAACACTCCCTTAAAACGTCTAGAACTACCAACATGTACCATAGAGACTTCATGACTTACACACATAGTTAAACCATAATTTAGACATCAAGACATGACCGTGAACTAACAAAATGACCATATGAGAGGAAATATACCCAAAACACGAAAAGACACGTCGGGGGCTTCCAACTTCAATATGCTTGGTCCAAAAGAATACGATCTTCTACTACAACTCCTTCAAGTACGAAGCTACTACTACATAATCACATAACCTTATCTTTACCTTTGCTCGATCCTTCGGTACCTATCAAGAAAACATTACAACTAAACACGTAAGCGAAACGCTTAGTAAGTACATGGCATAACAAGCTAAACATCATAAATCGTACATAACCATAACTAGTCTAACCACTAGTTAAGCTAGCGATATAGGGGCACTTACCTCATGCCAACATAGTCGGCCTAAACACGATCAACCCGTAAGGTTGAACCTCATCCCATAGTTAGCCCGACGACTAACTAAGCTACACTTAGTGATGGATCCATAACTAGCTAACGCACCCTATACCCTATCCTTCACCATTATCATGTAAAAAAACATGATAAAGCTAACACATAATCCATTATCATACATAATATATGATAAAGCTAACAATAACATGTTAATACCATATACTTACCTTGATTCTTAAATCACAACTTCACTAGCAACAACTTCCCACTTCTCACTTGCTTCCTATATCATAACCATCTCAAATTAGAGACTAATTAACTAGCTAATCATGAATTATCAACCTTTGATCATTATGATCAATTATCATACATGAACCCTAATTTCATAATTTAGGGAAAAGTACTTACTTGTTAAAGGGATTACAATTAAGGGTTCTCAAGGCTTCTTTGATCACTTCAAAATTATAATGTTGAGCTTAATTGAAATCTTGCTCTTCCTTCCTCTTTTTCTCTTATAAACCGATCTTCACCAAAAAGGGACCAAGGAGAAAAACCTGGATCTTTCTAAATTTACCTAGACTAAGACATTTAATTAATGAACTTTGCCTAAATGGCAATCTTAGCCCTTCTAGTTCTATTCTTTCTAACTTACCACTCATATATTTATTTATCTAACCAACTCATAACACTTAACTCTTAATATACATAACATGATATATATACATATATAGTACCTCATCGGGATACGGGTGTAACAATTCTCCCCTCCTTAAAATAAGATTTCGTCCTCGAAATCTACTCTTGAAATAAATGAGGATACTCATTCCTCATCTTCTCCTCTAGCTCCCATCTAATGCTTGTACCTTTACGATGTCTCCATTGCACCTTCACTAACGGAATTTCTTTGTTTCGAAGTTGCCTCACTTTCCTTCCTAAGATCGCTTCCGGTTCATCCTTTTGTGAAATCAATTCTGGATCAATTTCTATATCGTCTAACGTGATCACACTAGCCTCGTCCGCTAAACAATTTCTCAAGTACGACACATGGAAAGTATTATGAATACCTCTCATTTCTTGGGGCAATTCCAACACATAAGCCACCTCGCCAACACGTTTCAAAATTTTAAACGGCCCTATAAACCGCGGACTTAATTTCCCTTTGTTTTTAAACCTAAAAACGCCCTTCCACGGTGAAACTTTTAGCATAACCATATCACCTACCTCGAATTCTATTGGCCTTCTTCGATTATCGGCATAACTTTTCCACCTATCTTGTGCCGCCTTAAGTCTTGCTCGAATCATCTCAACCTTTTCCGTCGTTGCCAACACTATATCCGTGCTAGCCAATTCCCTCCTTCCCACTTCTTCCCAACATACGGGCGTCCTACACTTCCTACCATAGAGCATCTCATAGGGTGGCATGCCTATACTAGCATGATAACTATTATTGTAGACGAATTCAACTAGGGGTAAATGGTCGTCCCAATTTCCTCCAAAATCAATCATGCAAGCTCGAAGCATATCTTCTAAAGTTTGAATCGTCCTCTCGCTTTGCCCATCGGTTTGAGGATGAAAAGCCGTGCTCATATGAAGTTTAGTACCTAACTCTTCTTGGAAATCTTGCCAAAAATTTGAAGTGAAATGCCCGTCTCTATCGGAGACTATAGATATAGGTACCCCATGACGCGCGACTATCTCATTAACATAAACCTTTGCTAACTTATGAACAGGCATATTCTCCTTAATCGGAATAAAATGTGCACTCTTAGTCAAACGATCGATTACTACCCAAATGGTATCATTCTTCTTTTTCGTCTTTGGAAATTTCGTGATGAAGTCCATAGTAATCTTCTCCCACTTCCAAACTGGAATGTCTAAGGGTTGGACTTTTCCGTATGGCTTTTGGTGTTCGGCTTTCACTTTCAAACAAGTTATAAATCTTTCCACGTACTTCACACAATCTCTTTTCATACCCGGCCACCAATAGTTCCTTTTCAAATCAAGGTACATTTTCGTAGCTCCCGGATGTATAGAATACTTTGATTTATGGGCTTCATCCAAGAGTAATTCTTTAATGTTGCTTCGAAAAGGAATGTAAACTCTTCCATACCGTGTCTTAATCCCTCGACTGTCTTCCTCAAGATGAGAAATGTGAGAAGTGATACGTTCTTTCTCTCGATTCTCTTCTTTTAACGCTTCCTCCTGAGCTAACTTAATTCTATCGAAAAGATCAGATGTAATAATCATTCTCAAGGAGTGAATCCGTGTAACATCACTTCGACCCTGACGACTTAGCGCATCCGCTACAACATTCGCCCTACCCGGATGGTAGCGAATTTCACAATCATAATCTTTCAGCAAGTCTAACTACCTACGTTGCCTTATATTCGGATCCTTCTTATCAAGAAAATACTGAAGACTTCTATGGTCGGTGTATATTATGAACTTCACACCATATAAATAATGTCTCAAAATCTTCAAAGCAAAGACTACGGCCGCAAATTCAAGATCATGAGTCGGATATATCTCTTTGTGCTTCTTTAGTTGTCTTGAAGCATAAGCAATCACTTTACCCCTTTGCATAAGGACACATCCAAGACCGGAATAAGATGCATCACTATAGACCACCATGTCTTCGGTTCCCTCCGGTAACACTAAGATCGGTGCTTCACACAACCTCTTTCGTAAAGTATGGAAGGCTTCTTCTTGCTTCTCGCCCCACACAAAAGGAACATTCTTCTTGGTGAGTTCGGTTAACGAAGATGAAATTTTGGGGAAGTCTTGAATAAACCGTCGATAATAACCCGCGAGTCCTAGAAAACTTCGTATTTCACCAACGTTCTTCGGCGCTTGCCAATTCATCACGGCCTCGACCTTTGACGGGTCAACTTTAATACCATCGGGATTAATAACATGACCAAGGAACTGAACTTCTTGCAACCAAAATTCACATTTCGAGAATTTAGCATACAATCTTTCTCTTCTCAACATTTCAAGGATTTCTCGAAGATGTAGTTCATGTTCTTCCTTGCTCTTAGAATAGATAAGGATGTCATCGATGAACACTATAACAAATTTATCCAACATCGGTCTACATACACGGTTCATGAGATCCATGAAAACCGCAGGCGCATTCGTAAGACCAAAGGGCATGACCGTAAACTCGTAATGTCCATAACGGGTCCTAAAAGCTGTCTTAGGAATATCTTCTTCTCGAACCTTCAACTGATGATAACCCGAACGGAGATCAATCTTTGAAAACCACTTCGCACCTTGAAGCTGATCAAATAGATCATCTATTCTTGGCAAAGGGTATACATTTTTCACCGTGACTTTGTTCAATTCACGGTAATCAATGCACATCCGCATACTACCGTCTTTCTTTTTAACGAACAGAATCGGAGCTCCCCACGGTGAGCTACTAGGGCGAATAAAACCCTTATCAAGTAACTCTTGGAGTTGGCTCATTAGCTCTTTCATTTCGGATGGAGCAAGACGATAAGGAGTTTTGGCAATAGGAGTAGCACCTGGAACAAGATCAATACGGAACTCAACTTGTCTGTCAGGTGGAATACCCGGTAAATCTTCCGAAAATACATCACGGAATTCATTAACAATCGGAACATCGTCGATACTTCTCTTCTCAAAACTCGTATCTACCACGTGTGCCATAAAGGCTAGACAACCACGTGATAGATATTTTCTAGCCTTCATTACGGAACAAAGTTTTAACTCGCCTTCCCTCTTATCACCATAAATCATCATTTCTCGACCACTAGGATTCACAACTCTAACGATCTTTTGTTTGCATAGAATGGCGGCATTGTGTTTGCTAAGCCAATCCATGCCAACAATAATATCAAACTCTCCAAGCATTATAGGGATTAAATCGATCCTAAAAACATTCTCATCGATCTCTATTTCTACATCACGATACACATTTGACACTACCACAACTTTACTATCGGGGATTTCAACTTCTACATGTATTGGAGGCTTATCTAACGGGGTGGACAATTCTTTACTAAAGTTATAAGATACAAAGGACACGCTTGCACCAGAGTCATACAAAACACGAGCGGGTTTAGAATTAACGAGAATTATACCTGTGACAACATCTGAACCCGACTTCGCTTCTTCGGCACTCATCTGATAAACACGAGCTGTAGGCCTCGAAACCTCAACCTTTTCTCCGTTAATCGATTTAAACGGCTTCGCTTGCTTAGGATTGGCCTTAGGACATTCACTTACCTTATGTCCTTCTTCGTTGCACCCATAACATATTACCAAAGGCTTGGTGCAATCCTTGCTAATATGGCTAGTATCTCCACATTTATAACATCCCTTCATCCCAGATTTACATTCTCCCATATGGTTCTTACCGCATCTATTACACTTAGGAGGTAACTTCCCTGTGTTGTCCTTCTTTGTGAAATCGAACCTGCCTTGCTTACCAAATGCTGATGGTTGATCTTGCTTCCTTTTTAAGTCCTTCTTCTCTTTGCCTTTCATTCTATCCAAGTCTGCTTCACGAGTACGTGCCCTGCTTAGAAGATCCTCCATGTTGGCGCACTTGAAAGGTGACACTATCGTACGAATTTCATCCTTGAGCATCCTTTGAAATTTTTCAACTTTAAGCCTCTCGTTGTTAAGATACTCTGGGCAATATTGTACCATGTCACAAAACTTTCCCCACAACTCATTCACCGATTCATCAGTTTGCACAAGGGAATGGAAAGCTTCTCTTATCTTATCAATTTCCTCCGCGGGAGCATACTCCTTCATGAACACTTCCTTAAATTGATCCCACGTGCACGATTCTCTCCAAGCACTACCTTTCTCGTTTGCCTTGCCTTCCCACCATACTTTAGCCCGTTCACGAAGGTAATTAGTAGCAAAGTTCACCTTATCCTCTTCTATACAACGACTCGTACGAAAAGCCCCTTCTATATCAGTAATCCATCAAGAACTCTTTAACGGATCGAGAGTCCCCGTAAATGTGGGTGGAGCACAAGCAATGAAGTCACGATAAGTGGATTTCTCCCTCCCCACTCCAAGTCTAGCATTTGAATCACTCACTAACTCCCCACTCTTCTTGAGGTTCTCTATCTCTTCTTGAAATATCTTTCGCAAATTCTCGGTTGTTTTGTCGACATAATAGGGCATAACTTTCTCGATAGCCCTTCCTACTCTATCGGTCACCAAAGTATCCAATTCTTTCAACTCAGCTTTCGTAAAACTTTTAGGGTTAAGATTTTCCGGTAGTGGCATTGACTTGACACTACTAGAATTTCCCTCATCATTTGAATCATCATCATCATGGCGGGAGGAGGTCGTCCTTAACACCTCCTTATTTCGGATAGTCGCCATCTTTTCTATTAACTGAAATTTAACAATTCACATTATTAAGCAAAGTCACAATCATAGTCGATGCATGAATGACATATCTATCATTATACTAAACACCCTAGAGTTTATCATCCATGTATAGCCTAAATGATTTCAATCTCACATATGTGTCATATTTTTATCACTACGGTGGCCAGGCGTAGTCATAAAAATACTTGACATATGTGTTCCCGAAATCACCCAAACAATACACAAATAACAAACACCGATACTAAACGCGTCTACACAAGGCCTAAGTCTAGGAAATCCTAAGGGGAAATCCTAAATCTCTTAGACCGAAGCTCTGATACCAAGTTGTAACGCCCCATGACCACTTATACCAAAAATTTTGAACTTTATACGCGGAAACGAATGACTAAAACGGACTCATACAAATTCTTCATTTAATGACCAGAACCTATAACATTTAACCTTTTAAACATACTTGCAAGAACATATAATCGAAGACCCTTCAAAACATTTCACTCAATTTTCTAACACAACCAGACAACCCTTCTGAGACCAAGATACGCCGTATCCTTTTTAGGGATACACCGGATCAAAGCTGAGAGACAATACGCCGTATCAATCTGAAGTGATACGCCGTATTATCTTAAACTTCTGATACGCCGCATCTATTATATTAGATACGCCGCATCGACCCACTGAGAAAGAAAATTTCAAGAAAATGGGATGACTCAATACTGTAGCTACGATGCGCCATATCCCAAAAAGGAGATGCGCCGTATCACCTGAAACGCCGTATCTCAAAGGAGATGCGCCGTATCTACCCTGCACAACTGAAATTCTGGACAGACCTACTGTCCCATTTTTGCAATTTCGCCAGGCCCGCTCAGAAACCCGACCTCCCGGACTCGAAACTTGACGAAACTTTCCAGAATCCTTTAGTATGTCCGTAAGATTATTTTCATACAAAAACATCACCCGTTTGACCACCCGAAATAGTACCTCAAAATTGGACGGGTTATGCCTAAGACCCGTTATGACCCGTTTGCACTCCAAACCATTAAAAACACATCTTTTACCCATCATACCTGAACCACATACCTATTTTAACATACCAAATTTGTTCCAAGGGTACATATCCAATTTACATTCCAAAATAACGAGGGAGGCTATTTACCAAACACTCCCTTAAAACGTCTAGAACTACCAACATGTACCATAGAGACTTCATGACTTACACACATAGTTAAACCATAATTTAGACATCAAGACATGACCGTGAACTAACAAAATGACCATATGAGAGGAAATATACCCAAAACACGAAAAGACACGTCGGGGGCTTCCAACTTCAATATGCTTGGTCCAAAAGAATACGATCTTCTACTACAACTCCTTCAAGTACGAAGCTACTACTACATAATCACATAACCTTATCTTTACCTTTGCTCGATCCTTCGGTACCTATCAAGAAAACATTACAACTAAACACGTAAGCGAAACGCTTAGTAAGTACATGGCATAACAAGCTGAACATCATAATTCGTACATAACCATAACTAGTCTAACCACTAGTTAAGCTAGCGATATAGGGGCACTTACCTCACGCCAACATAGTCGACCTAAACACGATCAACCCATAAGGTTGAACCTCATCCTATAGTTAGCCCGACGACTAACTAAGCTACACCTTGTGATGGATCCATAACTAGCTAACGCACCCTATACCCTATCCTTCACCATTATCATGTAAACAAACATGATAAAGCTAACACATAATCCATTATCATACATAATATATGATAAAGCTAACAATAACTTGTTAATACCATATACTTACCTTGATTCTTAAATCACAACTTCACTAGCAACAACTTCCCACTTCTCACTTGCTTCCTATATCATAACCATCTCAAATTAGAGACTAATTAACTAGCTAATCATGAATTATCAACCTTTGATCATTATGATCAATTATCATACATGAACCCTAATTTCATAATTTAGGGAAAAGTACTTACTTGTTAAAGGGATTACAATTAAGGGTTCTCAAGGCTTCTTTGATCACTTCAAAATGATAATGTTGAGCTTAATTGAAATCTTGCTCTTCCTTCCTCTTTTTCTCTTATAAACCGATCTTCACCAAAAAGGGACCAAGGAGAAAAACCTGGATCTTTCTAAATTTACCTAGACTAAGACATTTAATTAATGAACTTTGCCCAAATGGCAATCTTAGCCCTTCTAGTTCTATTCTTTCTAACTTACCACTCATATATTTATTTATCTAACCAACTCATAACACTTAACTCTTAATATACATAACTGATGCGTGGTTTTGCAACCTTACAACAGGTTTTACCTCTCGAGGGATCTCAAGAGGCTTACAACCCCACCAGGCAGTGTACCTGACCGATGTAGTATAGTGTAGTGGTAAGTACGGGGGATTGATCGTTCTCCACAGGGAATAGTGTTCGTTAGGTATGAAAAATTACTCTAATAGGTCTTAGGGTGAGAGAAGATTCTTTTTATGTTTTTATATTTTTATGAAAGCAAGTAAAATCTCGGGTTTGAAAGAGTGGGCGGAATTAGTTGCTAGTCAACTAACCCAAATTACTACGAATACAAATTAAATAAAATAACAGAAAATGAAAATGTTGGTGAAAACTTATGTGGAGGGAAATGTGTTTACTTAGATTTCCTTACTCCCTAACTATCTTTTACCGGTTGATTAGTGTGTATTAGTCGCGTGGATGACGGGTGTATTCCTTAATACCATTCGTGGGGTGGCGTACGTACTTCCCCAACTCTACAAGCTCCTACTTCACTCCTATGTCGAGCCGGCTAGGAAGCTCCTAACATGGGATCACTAGAATTCGCTTGTGCATTAAATACAACCTTAAAAACCTTTAGTACGCATTGGTTCATGTTTCTTAAGACATTCAAGCAAGTTACCGAATAGGAAGTTAGCCAGTTTTCTTAAGCCTAACATAGATGAACAATCATCCAATACAACTAACAACACACTAATAACCAATAATCAATAGCTAGGTTTCATTAGATCTAAGCAAACACAAGATAAATCTAGCCTAACATGTTAAACAAAAGACAAGAATAAGATAGAATCAAACAACACATAGACATATTGAATGATTAATTGATAACTTATCTTCAATGTAACATGGAAGATCTCAAGGCAAAAAGCCTTGAAAGAGCTGCCAAATTCGTCCTAGGGTTTTCACACACAAAGTTCCCCAATAAGTTCCACACTAATGACAACAAATTAGAAAACTATATATAGACTTTTGGATCTGACGGCGTCACGTTATGGAGTGTGACGCCGTCACCTCGCCGCTTTTAGGGTTCTCGGATGACCTTCTTGACGCCGTCCCTCTTTAGCTCTCCAAAATCCGTTCTGGCTTATCAAGGCTTGACGCCGTCAGACTATGAATGTGACGCCGTCCCTCTTTGAATTATAACGTGACGACCTTGATCAAATTAAAGGGTGACGCCGTCAGAATTTCCATGCAATTTCTCTGGCTTATCATGAGTAAATTTCACATCCACCACTTTTGCCAAGCCATGACGCCGTCCAGGGTTAAATATGACGCCGTCAAAGGTAACTTCCAGCAAGATTTTGAGACTTTGTCGTTTTCTTCACTTTTATGCTCCAAAAACGTCCAAAATGCTTCCTTTTCCAGATTTCTTCTCAAAAGTACCTAAAATGACAAAAGGAACGATTTAGGGCAATATTTGATCAAATAAATACGATTTAGGGCTTAAATGACCCCTTAAAAGCGGTACACTTTTCGCTTCATCAAATACCCTTACACTTGAGATTTGCTTGTCCTCAAGCAAATGCGCTTTTATTCTAATCAAAATACAAGTTATGGGTCATTTAATGCTAACATAAAAGTAATTACAACAAATATTCGTTCCACTTTAATCATAATAAGCACGGAGATTACAAACTAGCACCTCACAAGTAGTGTTTAGATACTCACATCTCTCAAGTGTCATCAAAATAAATCTCATAAATGAAAACGGATAATATCTCTCACTACCTGTCATAGCAAATAGATTACCATAGGCTTGGGAAAGGATCAAAAACCTCCTCCACTAGGCGTAAGCACCTAAGATAAACTATCAAAGAGGGCTTTTAAATGGGTTATAATGTTAGGTGTAGGGAAAAGGAAAACACGGTTTTGTTGGATAAAGGATATTTTACTGGTGGCGAGTTAAAGATCTTGATCAATTACATGTACTATACAATGTTGCTAAGCCAAGACTCGACTCAATCTTAAGCTAATGAAAGAAAATAACAAAAACATAAAATGAAACGGGATGGTAGTCCGTATGTTTTTTCTACTTTTTCTTTTTCTCATTTTTTTTTTTTTTTTTTTTTTTTGTATTTTTCTTGATTTTTTTTTCGATTTTTTTTTTTTTTTTTTTTTTTTTTTTTTGCATACACTTTTGCCCTACCATCCAAAATAATACATCATAGGGGCATTGCATTCCCCTTACACTTGAACTTTTACATAACTTTACAAATAACTATTCTAATGACTCGAATTAAGATAATTGAAAAACTTGGAGTACTTTTAAAACATTTAGCACATATGGGGGTAATAAATGATGATCTTCCCCATTACTCCATTACACTAGTACTTTACCCATGAGTCCCAATCGTCCCAAAACAATATGTACAAGGATATGACTCGACTTAGCAACCATGTAATCAACTAGATAATTAACTTGGGTTTAAACAAATGTTGTCACAAAAATGCACTAAAAATGAGTGCATACAAGGTAGGCTAAGGCGATTTGGGTGTACATTTTAGTGGGGTGTAACAAATTCTTCCTTTAAGTAAAATGCTTTAAGGTCGAAACGAAAAGATAGGCTCTGAGGGGTGTACTAGGGGTATCGTGTACTAAAAATGAGTACAACGCAAAGGGTGTGGGAGAATTACTTGACCAATGTAGCCAATGTAATTATAACAAAAACACAGGTGTAAAACAATGGGTTAATCCTAATGCCTCTTATCATGTAGTAAATCTAACTACACGAATGTAGTCTCACTTGTGGCCTCGGAATGGTCCTAACGCAAGTTCTAGAATCTAAGTGCTACCGGTACACACATCATAGCAAAATGATTTTCCTACCAATTCTAGGGGCGAACCTCACATATTTGGGGGTGGAAAAAAAAATTTAGTGGTACGGTTTTTGTGCTAGTCATATAACTCCTATCCGTGAGACGCTCATTAAGATCAAAGTTTCACTCCTATATGTTTAAAAAAAAATTAAATTTGGCACTAAAATTACCCTAACAGGTATTTATCTCAGTTTTATTACACATCCACTATTAATCAAACAAAAATCAAGCGCAATTGTATTCTCTAATCGTACTTTTACCCCCCCTTACACTTAAGATGAACATTGTCCCCAATGTTCAAATAACAAGATGTAAAAGTATAAAGTAAAAGAATGAAATCAAATACTCCCCTGATTCGTTCGGTGGATAATGAAGTAACATGGTTAAATCTTCTTCCAAGAGAATGTAAAAGCTCCAAGACTAATGCATCGCCAAAAGCTTGATCCAAAACATTTCCTTGTCCAAAATAACCTGTTAAACCTGAGAAAACAAACACGAAAACCTGCATAACATCGGCGGGATAAATCTATATATATAAGGATATAATGCTTGTGGAATGATAATTTTGCAGATTCCTGGAGATTATAAGTTATAGATTTAATAAAAACTTTTTATGAAAACAAAACTTTCAAAAATTTTCAGAAAATTAAACCTGACGCCGTCAGGTTGTAACTCCTGACGCCGTCAGATATGATCTGACAGAATTCTCATGTTACGTTTCCGGAAAAATTTTGTAAAAACCTATACCTTACTTCCTGGAAATCCTGCAAAACATTATTATGACTCGATACAAGCATTTGACTCAAACAAATACTAATATGTATGTTAATTTATTATTATTATGATTCATGTTTATTTGTGTTCTAATAAACCGATTTAGATTTCCCTTACACTTAACTTTTGCAAAATACCTTTATATGTAGTTAAGACGAAGTTAAAAACAAAATAAAGCATTTTCACAAATTAGTTTTGAACATGAATCAATAATAATAAAATTTAAACATACATACGGAAACAAATAAAAACAAACAAACAAATAAATAAACACACAAAGCAAATAAAGTTTGGGTTGCCTCCCAAGAAGCGCTTTTCTTTATTAACGAGTCTTGTAGCTAGACTCAAAGTCACTCTACCCTATATAAGTGAGCTCGTCATCGAGGACGTCTTTAGGGTTAAGCTTGGTTTGAAGTATCCTATTGGTCCGCTTAGTACGATATATCTTTTCAAACTTCTCTCCATCCGGGTCATACAATGTCATCTTAATATGCCATGACCCATCTCCATCTTTGGGTGGTTTATCCCAATTCCACTTATGATCATCTTCCTCACAAGTCCACTTATTCATTCCTAGGTTAATTGGCAAAACTCCTAGGAAATCAATCATTTTCCTAAAAACTAGAGGGTCTTCAAATGGATCCAATTCGGTGTCCCTAGCTAAGAGTTGCTCTACCGTATGTGTTCGGTTCACAAAGTCCTCTTCTAGGTAAAATGGGCGTTGGGGTCCTATGAAGTCTCTATCAATCCAAGGTCCATATCTAGATGGTCTCCTATTTGATTCTAACCAATGTGGTGTTGGTTCCTTACTAGTATCATAGGCGTGTTTCTTAACATCATAGACTGACCAAGTATCTCCTTCTCCTACCGCTATCTTGGATTCCTTACAATCAATCATAGCACTAGCGGTCGCCAAAAATCCTCTACCTATCAACAAGGGGCATGTAGGGTCGCTAACCATATCAAGGACGTGGAAATCGGCTAAAATGGTTAGTTTTCCAATGTGCACTAACACGTCCTTAACTACTCCAACCGGGTAAGCAACACTCCCATCCGCTAAACCTATTATCACCTCGGTTTCTTTAAGTTTTCCTAGTTTTAGAGAGGTGTAGAGAGGTAACGGAAGTAAGTTAAGGCTTGATCCAAGATCGGCTAATGTGTCATAAGCCTCCGAATTACCGATCTTGCAAGGTAGAACAAATAAGCCCGGATCATCTAATTTCTTAGGTAGTTTGTTTTGAACGAAGGCGGTCCCTTTTTCGCCTAACTTGAGCTTCTTCTCATCCAACACATCAACAACCGGACTTTCAAGGTGGAGCTCCTTGAATTCTTCGTCAAGGTTTTGAGTGGGAGGTGTTTCAACTATGTTGTTGACCAATTTGGATGTCATAACTTCTTGGTCATTTGGAACGACTTGGGTTTGTTTGAAACACGTGCTCATGGAATTGACCGAATAATATTGTGGACAAGAACTAGGGGACGAAACCGATGAAATAGCGTTGACGTTTAGTTTCGGGTTCTTGACCGTGTTGCTAGGGAGTGCTCCCATTTCTCGGTCATTGAGGGCTTTCAACAAGGTGTCAATCTTATTGGTCATCTCGCTTTGTTTTTGTTTGAAATCGGCTTCAAAATTAGCTAAACGAGCTTCTTGAGATGCCATAAATTGGGACATCAATCCTTCAAAGTTATTGGTACTACCATTGCCGGAAGGATTGTTGTTGAAAGTACGGTTCGAGTTGGAACCGCTTGATTGAAAACGATTAGGTGGGTTGGAAGAATTGGTTTGTTGCGCGTTTTGGTTTTGTTTCCACCTAAGGTTCGGGTGATTTTTCCATGAGGGGTTGTATGTATCACCGTAATGGTTTCGCTCGGGTTTGAAAGTGTACCACTTGTCTCCCGCTCCGTCGGTACGCGAGGATGCGTAGTCCACAAAAGCTTGTTCGGGGAGTTCCATGCAATCACGAGTGTCGTGGGGACCACTACATAATTCACATGAAGAAGTGATTGTGTTCACTTGGCTTGAAGGTTTAGGAGCCTCGTAGGATTTCATGAGAAACTTGACTTGGTCTTCAAGTTCTATGATCCTACGGTCGGAAGTGCTTGAATTGTTCGAAGGCAAAGATATTGCCTTGACCGTTTTATTCAAATCACGGGGATCACTCCAACTTTCGTTGTCATAAACAGCAAGATCCTCTAGGAGAGCCCATGATTTTTCCGCACTTAGATCACGTAGCTTACCACCGGCCGATTGGTCAATGGTTTGCCTCGTGGAGAGATTGATATGGTCATAGAAGATTTGGACTTGGAGCCAAAGTTCTATGCCATGGTGAGGGACTTTTTGGAGTAAGTCCTTGAATCGAGTCCATGCCTCATAGAGAGTTTCGCCTTGACATTGTTGGAACATCAAGATATCATTCCTTAGCTTGGTAGTTCTTCCCGGTGGGAAAAACTGAGCAAGGAAACGAGTGGTGAGATCATCCCAAGAGGTGATGGATCCTGCGGGTTGACGCTCTAGCCATTGACTAGCTTGGTCCCACAGAGAGAATTGAAAGAGACGCAATCGGGTCGTCTCTCGGGTGGCAACATCAAGGTCTATAGAATCAACAATTTTGAGAAAGTCCTTGAGATGTTGATTAGGATCTTCGGAACGAAGTCCATGGAATGCGCATCCGCTTTGCACCAACCGGATGGTGTCGGATCGCAAGGGTGTGACATTGGCTCCTTGAGTGAGCTCAATGGTGTTTCGATAGCCATGGTGGCTAGGACGGGAGTACTCTCCTAAAGTACGGGCTCTAGGAGGTGGTGGTTGTTGTTGTGGTGGTGGGATGTTGGGATCAAGGATATTACCATCTTCCATGATGTCGAATGGTAATGGTTACGAACAAAGAAACGAAGAAAATAGATAGACTAAAGAAAACCTAGAAAAATAAAATAAAAATCTCACTAGAAAGGAATCTAGTGAGTAGACCTATAAAATAAAAATTCAACCTAAACAATAACTATTCCCCGGCAGCGGCGCCAAAAACTTGATGCGTGGTTTTGCGACCTTACAACAGGTTTTACCTCTCGAGGGATCTCAAGAGGCTTACAACCCCACCAGGCAGTGTACCTGACCGATGTAGTATAGTGTAGTGGTAAGTACGGGGGATTGATCGTTCTCCACAGGGAATAGTGTTCGTTAGGTATGAAAAATTACTCTAATAGGTCTTAGGGTGAGAGAAGATTCTTTTTATGTTTTTATATTTTTATGAAAGCAAGTAAAATCTCGGGTTTGAAAGAGTGGGCGGAATTAGTTGCTAGTCAACTAACCCAAATTACTACGAATACAAATTAAATAAAATAACAGAAAATGAAAATGTTGGTGAAAACTTATGTGGAGGGAAATGTGTTTACTTAGATTTCCTTACTCCCTAACTATCTTTTACCGGTTGATTAGTGTGTATTAGTCGCGTGGATGACGGGTGTATTCCTTAATACCATTCGTGGGGTGGCGTACGTACTTCCCCAACTCTACAAGCTCCTACTTCACTCCTATGTCGAGCCGGCTAGGAAGCTCCTAACATGGGATCACTAGAATTCGCTTGTGCATTAAATACAACCTTAAAAACCTTTAGTACGCATTGGTTCATGTTTCTTAAGACATTCAAGCAAGTTACCGAATAGGAAGTTAGCCAGTTTTCTTAAGCCTAACATAGATGAACAATCATCCAATACAACTAACAACACACTAATAACCAATAATCAATAGCTAGGTTTCATTAGATCTAAGCAAACACAAGATAAATCTAGCCTAACATGTTAAACAAAAGACAAGAATAAGATAGAATCAAACAACACATAGACATATTGAATGATTAATTGATAACTTATCTTCAATGTAACATGGAAGATCTCAAGGCAAAAAGCCTTGAAAGAGCTGCCAAATTCGTCCTAGGGTTTTCACACACAAAGTTCCCCAATAAGTTCCACACTAATGACAAAAAATTAGAAAACTATATATAGACTTTTGGATCTGACGGCGTCACGTTATGGAGTGTGACGCTGTCACCTCGCCGCTTTTAGGGTTCTCGGATGACCTTCTTGACGCCGTCCCTCTTTAGCTCTCCAAAATCCGTTCTGGCTTATCAAGGCTTGACGCCGTCAGACTATGAACGTGACGCCGTCCCTCTTTGAATTATAACGTGACGACCTTGATCAAATTAAAGGGTGACGCCGTCAGAATTTTCATGCAATTTCTCTGGCTTATCATGAGTAAATTTCACATCCACCACTTTTGCCAAGCCATGACGCCGTCCAGGGTTAAATATGACGCCGTCAAAGGTAACTTCCAGCAAGATTTTGAGACTTTGTCGTTTTCTTCACTTTTATGCTCCAAAAACGTCCAAAATGCTTCCTTTTCCAGATTTCTTCTCAAAAGTACCTAAAATGACAAAAGGAACGATTTAGGGCAATATTTGATCAAATAAATACGATTTAGGGCTTAAATGACCCCTTAAAAGCGGTACACTTTTCGCTTCATCAATAACATGATATATATACATATATAGTACCTCATCGGGATACGGGTGTAACAAAATTTAGCGGTACCGTCTGTATTTAGTGGTACCGTCTGTTATATTTAACGGTACCGTGACTTGTTATTACAGTTTTGTCAAAAAACAATTTTCTCATTGCAACAAGTATTTGACGTAACGAAAGATGTAAAACTTAATAAACTAGATACCGAACATCTAATATATATTAAGTAACCTTTCCGGACTAAGAAAAACATTTACTAAAATACAATTACTATAAAACAAGGAGTTGTCCCAAACGCTCCTTTCAAAACCTCATCACTTTACGACTCTTTCTATAAACGTGATCGGACACTTACAAACTCTATTATTTTATTGGTTTAAGAAAACCTTCAAGCTAGTAGACAAAGTATACTTAACAACAAAACTTGTAAGTATTAAGCAACTAAATACTTTTCATATTTTATCACCTTCATGGGTAATTTGATACATGGATCGTACTCAATTTTGAAAACCATTTGTTTTAAAATTTTGAGCGACGTGGCTCTGGCACCAATTATGGAAACCGTAGAGGGGGGGGTGAATACGTTCCCATTTAAAATCTTAAAAACTTTTGTATCAAACACCCGATCAAGTGTGACATAATATGAAAAGTGTCAACACTAGTCGTACAAGAACTAAAGATAATATAAAGCAATAAGTAAGGCATGTCACATTAACACAAACTTAGACATATTAGTAATAACATGCCATGACACAAACACAACTAACATAATATAAGCAACAAACCACACAAATATAAATGCAATGCAAAGTATAAATGTAAAGTGGTAAATGCAAGAATAAACGTAAAGAGATAAGTAAAGAAAGCGCAAACCGGACACGAAGATTTATAGTGGTTCGGTCACGAAGCTCCTCTTCGCCCTACTCCACTCCCCGAGTACCCAACTCGAGAGTTACTCCACTAATCAACAAGCTCCCTTCTCAGCGGAGAAAACCATACAACATTGCTTACAATATTTTCCGACACTAAGCTAGATGTCGAGTTATTCTTCGGGTACAACCAAACCCGTTATGTTTTATGGCCCAACATAACAAACCTTGTGTTTTAAGGCCTAAACACATAAACCGCGTCGCTTACATTATTTTCTGACACTAAGCTAGATGTCGAGTACTAATCTAGCTAGTACCAATCTCACTCACGATCTACCCGATCCTCACAAATCACACAAGCTACAAGATCTACATGATCTACACTCGATCTACCCGATCTACTCATGATCTACCCGATCTTCACGATCTACACGATCAACCCTATCTTCACACGATCTACCCGATCTACTCACTATCAACACCAGCTACACAAGATCTCCCCGATCTCTACAAGATCACAATGATCCACACAAGATGACTAAACAAGACAGTGACAACTTGATATATGTCTAGATACAACAAGTAAACAACAAGTAATGCAAGTGCACTACAAAATGACTCTAACACCTTGTATATTCTTGATACTTTGTGTTCTTCTCTTGGACTAATAGAGGAATGAAGGTGATCTTTGGTTGGATGAAAGAATCACTCTTAAACAAAAGAAAAACTATCTAAATGATCAAAGAAAGTTATCTAACTAAGAAAGGATTAGACCAGAGAAAACTGACTGGAAAATTCAAGTTGGAAGTGTAAAATGGTCCACTATTTATTGGCAAAGAAAATTTGACCGTTACCGAGGGACGGTACCATTAAATATATCACGGTACCACTAAATTTAGTGGTACTGTGGTACCGTGCCAGACAAAAATGCTCCCATTTTTGTTTTTATTGGTGAAAGTTTATTTAGGGAAGTTTGGAGTTGTTTTGGAAGTAAAAATAGTTGTTGGGATTTTTAAACTTATTTTTCCAATTAAAACATTTCTTTTTAATTCAAAATAATTTGTAAAATGTATTTTAATGTTTTGTCACATTAAAAATGTAAAGTTTAGGAAAAAAAATTATTTCTTTGATCATCCTTCAAGTTTAAATTTGTTTGTTCATACCTTGAGTGATTTACGTCATGATGAAAATCTACGACTCTGTTGAGGCATACTTGATACGTCGAGAGATGTTGATGTAAGTATGCATTGATGATTTGTGTTTACAAGTAACTTGCGCATTTTACGTTATGCATTACATGTTACATGTTTGTCATTATTAAAACTGAATAAACCGTTTAGTTTAAATATCATAATATTTGCACTAACATTGTCTATCTTTGCTCCCGTTATCAGTCAAGACCAACTGAACGACACCTTAGTGAGGATAAAAGGATCCTTCGATACATAAAGAATACCATTCACTTGGGACTTTGGTATCCGAAGGATTCTATTTTTTGGACTAATAGCTTCTTTCAGATAATGATCACGCAAGTTGCTTAGATACTGGCAAAAGTACTTCGGTTGGTCTTCAGTTTCTAGGTGATAAATTGGTATCTTGGCAGACAAAGAAAAGAGATTACATCATTTTTTTCCATAAAAGAAAAATATGTAGCTATGTCTGCGTGTTGTGCTCAAGCCATCTGGATGAGAACACAACTAATGGACTATGGTTACGTATTTGACAAGTTCTCAAAATAAATGCTAGTTCGAGGGGGAGAAAAGAATTTTTTTTGCAACGATCCCAAATTAACCATGTTTGGACTTCAAATGGAGAAGTAACTAACCTTTAATGAGCAAACTACACAAAAGTCTTAAACTTAGGTAAAAGGACCTTGCATGGAAAATAAAACGGGCTCAGAGACTGCAAGTGTCATACATTCAAACTTGACTCTACACTTAGTGACACTAATAAATATTTCTACAAATGTTCTCAAAAGTATTACACATAATCGGAAACCTCAACAATTCAGACTAACAATTTTTTTGATCCTCGGTCCTATTTCACGATTATGAGTTTCTAATTTCTTCAGTGTTGTTGTCTAATCGTTCCCTAAATGTTTCAAATGATTTTGACGGTCAAAAAGGCATAATCAGAAACTAGGACTTATGTAATTATCGATTGGGGCATTTCTTTTTTAAGTGTTTTTTAGTCTAATTAATCAGTTCATATAGCTTTAGAGAACACTAAAGTATGCTCGATTGGTGTGTTTGCACGATTCGAAACAACATAGGTTTGAAATCAAGTGATTTAGGCTTTAAGATGTTGATGTCTTTGCTGCTACTACTAGGGCGTTTGTTTGTATAATGTTCATGCATTATGATGCTAACATGCGTGAAAAGTCTTAAATCATAGCCCCAAACCATGATAATAATTGGAAAATTACGAGTGAAAGAATGAATTAATCTGTGATATTGTGTTTTAATTTTGAGAATTCTGAGCACTTAGGAAGATTTAGAATGAGTTTTTGATTCATCTGTATGCTTGTTTGTGCCTGATGCATTTTATGTGTGCAAGTACATGTCATCCCTTTTAAAGTCAAAATATGTTTCGTCAAAATTTCAACTATTGTCAAAATGTTTCTTATGGAACATATTTTGAGGGGGATAAAAATGGTTGTTACAAATATATTTCATTCATGTAGTTGCATATTTTCAAATCGTTGAAAACTTGTGATGCTCATGATCTCTGCTACACCAATCTCACGTGAGTGTTTTTCAAAGTATAAAATTAAATAGATATTATCGTGCGGTGTTTGAGATCTTACGGCTCAAATGAGAGAGGTCAAAGGGCTAAATCTGTCGAAAGGCAAAACTTAAAAAAGGATTCAAATGATGAAAAATAAGTTTTTCAAACTCTATACTCTCGTCTTACACCAGTAAAGCAAGTGTGGAGACCAAAGCAAAGTCATTCAAAACCTTTCAAATTTTCAAAATCTAGAATGCTTTCGCTGCAATATACGAATGACTCTGCTTTCAATATCCCAAATACCAGAAGATTTCCATTTATCTCAAAAACAAATTCTCTAAATGAAACACCGAGTTTCAACAACAAATGGAAATCTTCTTCTTCATATCTTAAAACTCCAAGAGTGACACCGGGTTTCTCAAACAATTTTCAACAAAAAAAATGTTTTAAAGTTCCATTATTCCACGAGTGTTATTTCAAAATAAAACACTAGTTTTCAGTCCTCGTTGGAATTCAACATCTTCAAATCAGATTGACACAACCTACAAATGGATTTCAAAATTTAGTAAACCCGTTGGCGCCATGCTTAAATGGGTTCCCGAGGTTGTCGTCTAATCTGATAATCAAGCAATGCCTGTAATAACTCGAAACATTCTTTGCAGTATAATACTTGATTGTGTTTTCTTAAACCTTGAGCAGAATCATTTCACGAATTTTCAATAAGTATTTTTTCAAAATACGATTCAAAATTCTGCTCAAGAAGACTATCTCTTGAATACATTTCCGTAATTGAGGGGAGTGTTTTGTTAAAAAGAAAACAAATTTTGTGTTAAAACAATGGCTTATGCACACATAACAGTGCATAACCCGAACTTTGTAAAGAAAGGACCCTAGGGTACGCTTCAGCGCCTCAATCCTGACTAAAGGAGCGAAGGTTTCTTAAGCTTGAGCAGACTTTACTCAAAATCTTTCAAGTTTTCTCAAAAGTATTTTCAAGATACAAGCATTCCCTCTCGTATTTAAAACCTCAAAAATTTTATTCACATGTTGAGGGGGAGTATTTGAAATTCTTTGTTCACAAAATCTAATGTTCTTGTTCAGTGATTTTAAGGACCTCAAGAAACATATTTTAATCAAAGTTTCAAAAACATCAATCATATGCTATTTTTGAGGGGGAGAAAATTTGTGTTTAAAATATTTTGACAAAAGTGTGGAATCTCGGATGAGCTCGACTCAGATATAACCAACGAATTGACGAAGCTGAATTGTCAATAATCGAAAAGACTTGTCCTGGACAGGTAATAATTTCAAGCTGGTCTAACCATTGATGTAAGCGGGTCTCGAATAGGACTTGTCTGAGTAGAGCGTACCGTTTCGAGAGATTCTCTTTGAATGTGACCAGGATGGGTAATAATTTCCAGATAGTCTAACCAGTGATGTAAGCGTGTCTCGAATCGGCCGTGTTCACTAAAAATCAATCAATTCAAAAGTGCAAACTCCATCCAACATGTGTAAATTTATCTTAAAAACTTATGAGCACATGTGAAGAGATGGTATTTCTGAAAAATACAAAACTCTCAAAGTGTTATCAAAATATTTTTTATAATAATAAAACAATTTGAGAGATTTTCACAAAAGGTTTTATGGCATGTGATCAATGAACCTAGGATAATCATGGAGTAATAAGGTAATTATGCTTAGGTTTATGTCCTATGATCCGCCAGAGCCGGTGGGATCTACCCAAGGAAAACACCAATAATTTAGTACTAGAAGTCCTTAGGTATGATTGAAAAAATGAGTAAAGTGATGAAAGGAGAAAGAATGGGTTGAAGAATTAAAAAGAAAAGTTAATGAGGGTGTGAAAAGAAATAGCCCTCCATGAAAACTTAGGGCCGAAACCAGGTCAATACATCTGCTACTGGTTATCACAAAGATGATACCGGTATTGAAGACAAGACGCCATGGACCTAGTGACGCATCGCACAACCCCTCCTAGCTACTCAATTTCCTCTCAAAAGGATCTTGTTTCATTTCTCATGGAGACTAACGCATAATCTATCAACCTCTCACTTCGAGATGTGTTGGTATTGAAAAGGTGGCAGTTTGCTCCATCCACCGCTGATGCATGCGTATATCATTGTAGAATAGATTATATTATCAAGTTTTAAATTTATATTTAGCCGACCTATCCTACAACACACACTAATGAGCAGTGTACCCGATCAATGTAGCTAGTTGGTAACTAAAGTGTCAAACACTAAGAGTGGAACGTTAACACATAGATATCTATTAGTATTTTAATCATAACTTAGTTCTAATGCCCTAATATAACGCAAGGGGGTTTTTCACCCTGAGAGACTGGCACTATTGTGTAGATTAGATAAAACAGTAAATAAAGCCAAGGGAACGAATAAGCGAATGGCAAACACGTACACAGATAGAAAACAGACACAGATAAGAGGTTGAGCTGATAGTAGGAAAACTTGTCACACGTTTAAATGCTTAGCTGTATAAGATGAGTGCTAAAATATATTCTCTCTCAGTGGAGTCTTAGTTACAGGCGTGTAAACACTTAATGATTACTAGGTTTGTGTATTATTTATCCCTTTTACAGGCTTACATTAACTATGCAAACGATGTTAATGAAGTAATTGCACGAGCCTACGTTGACAAGGCGCGATAAATCCTAATACGTAATCAAAGCACATGCATAAAGAAACCAAATAAACATTAAATACTCTTTATAACAGCTGGAAAATATTAAGTCCGATCAAATAGTGAAAAAGACACTAACTCAACCATTAATAGATTGCTAATACAAGTAAACGAGTTTTCCTATGAATTAAAGTACTAGCAGGACCTTCTTACTGCTATGAATTCTTCCTTTAGGTTGTATCTTGTGTTGCCAATTCGTTTGTATTCTTCTCCTTAGGGTTTGTGTTGCACTTGTATATATTGAATGTGGCTGTCAAATGGGGTTTATATAGTTTCTGTCAGGAGGGTCGATACAGCGCATCTAGGTAACTTCGCGTGGGGTCGAAGATTATAATATTCAGGAATATTAGTGCACCGTCATAAGATACGGCGTACCTTCAGTCTTCATGCGGTGCATGTTCTTCAGTATCTTGGATTATCTTGGTGAAGTCTTGAGATTGATACGCCGCATATCTGGAATGTCATGCGGCGTATCTGGAGTAAAACAAGTCGGATCTTCTCGTTGACCAAGGTTTCATATACGGCGTATGATCTAAATTCCATACGGTGCATGCTTCAAAGTCAGGCAATGGTCTTCATATTCGTCTAAGTCTTTGTGTACAGCGTATCTGTCTAGAATGATACGGCGTATCTTCCTTTAGTTTAGTAGACTTTTCCAACTTGATCCATTTTGCTCCTATTTACGTCCAAAATAGCTAAGTTTCACCAAACGCTTGTTTATAACTGAGAATTATAAAAGTAAGATATTAAGTATCGATTCTCATATAAAATAACATAAAACAAACGAATAACATAGGATAAATGATGCCAATAAAATGTACTTATTTGATATTATCAAATATCCCCCGACTTGAACTTTACTTGTCCTCAAGTAAACCTTAGATTTAAACTTATGAAAATGTATCCAAAATAGAGCTTAGGATTTATTTTTATAGTTTTAAGCATTCATTCGTTTTAATCATAATTGCACAACCAATCACCTCACGAAGTAGGAAAATGAAATCACTCAAATCACTCAACTAATTTATGTGGTAACATTTAGGTAATTCGCTCAATTGCTCGGTCGTGACGAATATTCTATCATAAGCTTGGCAAGGATACACATTCCCACTACTAAAGCTAAGGAGTGACAAGTCTAAAGCGGTAAATTGGGTTATGATAAGGCTTAAGGGTTAAAACTAGCTTTGTTCAAACATCTCCTGCACAAACTTAGTAGCTCGCTGGCGCGAGTCCTCGATTCCTCAAACAACGGATGGTCACTAGTGTGTTTCTCGGTTCGCTGGCGCGTTATTTTCATGACGGATGGTCACCAAGTCACACTCTAGATCGCTGGTGCGTCATTCGATTAGTCTAAAACTCGGATGGTCACTACCTTATTCATGCATTTGACATTCTCACTTAGCCATTACAATATCCGGATGCTCGAAAGCTAACAACGAATACAATAACTTGGTAAAAGGGTAGGGGATAAACATTGGGAAATACATAAATCGGTGTTAAATAAAACAAACGAAACAAATAGATTAAGTCCTAACAAGTGTGGTTAGCCACTTCCCAACCATCCCATGAATAAGACACAAATCATAGACTAACTCACGCTTTAACACGGAAACTCACGCTTTAGTAGGTAGACATGAATTAAACTCAATAATATCTCATTCAGAGAATAAACCTTAGTTGGTGTTCCCATAACGGCCAACTCCGTTTCAATCCATAAATATAATACAACAAGCAGTAGCGATATCTCTACTAGTACATAACTTTACATTGTTGGTTAATAATACGTACCAACTTCCTCTTTCTTTTTCTTTTCTCTTTTTTCAATTTTTTTTAAACATCAAATAAACTAGATGGTGTAAAATTTCACCACGTCACTATCACAATAAATCTGGATAATTTATCTCCATACTTTTCATAACTTTAGACATAAAGGTAATAGTAAAAGTAGTAAACACACGAAAATAAAAAATACAATATCCACTTTCACTCCATTGCATTGTGAAATTCCCGACCTAAACTAAGATAATAATTTACGCACACAAACACAGGAAACGCGGGGAATACACACTTTTACCAAAAGTGACTAACCACGAACTTAAATCTATAGGGTACGCTAAGGTGTAAGGGTGTAACGAAACATTTTTAATATTGGTGTAATAAACGAAAGGAATGGCTCTGAGGGTTTTTCTAGGGGTATCTTACTCTAAAAATGAGAGTAACAAAGCGTTTAACATGGGGTTAACTAACCAATGTAGTTAGTTAATAACACAATACATATATAGTCTATTTGGGTGTAATCATAGAAATTTACCAAATTAGACAAAGCACTCCAATTATATCAATAATAATCATTATGGTGGTCTCGAATAGTATACAAGCCAAGTTCTAAAGTTTACTACAAGTCACCGGCACACTCATATATTTGTGGAATTTGGGTAAAATATTGGGAAACGGAATAGGTTTAATTCTCACAATATGGAAATAATGGTTATGTGTGCGGTCATGCAACTTAGATTTAACAAAAACATGCTAGAAAAATTTTAAATTTAAGCATATTAAGCACATATTAAGCAAAATTTTGAAAATAAGGAAAAGTGTCGTTCTAATTCTCCATCCCCCCACTTAAGATAAACAACATCCTCGTTGTTTAAAATTGAAATTAAAAATAGGAAATAGAAAGAATTAGAACGGAAAACTCCCCTTAGATTTGCTCGGTATGATCCTCCATTATGCGTTTGTGAGCAACTTTTTATTTTCTGTGTGTAAATGGCGTTCAAGCCTCCATGAATAGCGTACAACACACAAAAAATTTTAGAACGTATGTAACCACAACTTCATTGTAAACAACCTGTATTAATTTGAAAATCACAACTAGTGAAAATCATGTTAATAGTTGGTTAGTAAAAATAAACCTAAAAATAAAAAATAAAAATCTGAAAATTTCATCAGGTCAGTCGATACGCCGCACCCATGGTAAGGGATGCGCCGTATCGAGCCTGGAATAAATACGAGTCAGAAAATCTGATATAACGCATCCTTAAACATAGATGCGCCGCATTGAATCAACTGACAGATTCTTCAAAATGCAGAAAATTAAAATGCAGAAAAATAAAGGATAGATATGACCTGTGCAGTCGATGCGCCGCATACATGGGAAGAGATGCGCCGCATTAATGTGTAGGTCTGACAGACTCGGTAACAAAAAACAGTAAAGATAAATTCGGGTTGTCTCCCGGTGAGCACTTTTCTTTATTACAGAGTCTTCAAGTTAGACTCATCTTCAGCTCCCTCATCCTTAACCTAGTAATCTGGATTACATCTTGACCATACTTGATTTCCATGTTATGTTTCTTTAAGATTTGTAAAAACAAAATTCTATCCCTCTCGGGTAGTGATCACAAAACAATAGACGGGAAATGCTTGTTATTACCCATGCACAAATATTACAAGTGGGGTGGTAGTTCAACAAATAAAAGTTGTTGATATCTGCAGACGATACGCCGTATCCATAAACCTGGGTACGTCGTATGTTCTCTTCGTTACGAACACTCAGACTTTTATTTTAGAAAAAATATACGCCGTATTGATGAGGATCAATACGCCGTACGTATTAGTTTTTAAATATGCTTATATATAAAAATAAGTACACCGTATACGCAGAAGCATATACGACGTACGTCTGTTACGTTTCAAAATACAAGCTTCTTGACATTAATGCACTGTATCGTCAAAATTCGATGCGCCATTTCTCATTTATTTAGATAATTCAAATATGTTTTTAATAAATGATAGATACGTCGTATGAGAAAAACTCATGCGCCGTATGGCGTTTAGGGTTTTGAAAAAAAATCGATTAAAAACAGGGTACGCCGTATCTAGAGGGATAAATACGTCGTACTCGAATTAATTAAATAAGAGACGCTGTATATAAAATAAAAACGCAATACGCCGTATCTAAATAAATAGATGCGCCGTATCGTTTAGTTCAGCAAAATACAGCAGATAGTAACAATGTAGAAAAACGAAAAACAAACAAAAATTACAGAAAACAAACAAACATGAAAACAGAAAATATGCAGAAAAATACAATGAATGCAAATAATACAATAACAAAAATACAAATAAAAACTAAAAAATTAAAAACTAATTCATTTAATTCTAAATTAAAATATTAAAAGATATCGTTGTAGAATAATTTTATTATCAAGTTTTAAATTTATATTTAGCCGACTTATCTTATAACACACACTAACGAGCAGTGTACCCGATCAATGTAGCTAATTGGTAAGTAGAGTGTCGAACACTAAGAGTGGAAAATTAACACCTATATATCTATCAGTATTTTAAAACTAAGTTAGTTCTAATGCCCTAATCTAACGCAAGGGGGGGTTTTTCAGCCTGAGAGACTGGCACAATTGTGTAGATTAGATAAAATAGTAAATAAAATTAATTGAACGAATAAGCGAATGGCAAACACGTACACAGATAGAAAACAGACACAGATAAAAGGTCGAGCCGATAGTAGGAAAACTTGTCACACGTTTAAATGCTTAGCAGTATAAGATGAGTGATAAAATCTATTCTCTCAGTGGAGTCTCAGTTACAGGCATGTAAACACTTAATGATTACTAGGTTTATGTATTATTTATCCCTTTTACAGGCTTACATTAACTATGCAAATGATGTTAACGAAGTAATTGCGCGAGCCTACGTTGACAAGGCGCGATAAATCCTAATATGTAATCAAAGCACATGCATAAAGAAACCAAATAAACATCAAATACTTTTTATAACAGCTGGAAAATATTAAGTCTGATCAAATTGTGAAAAAGACACTAACTCAACCATTAACAAATTGCTAATACAAGTAAATGAGTTTTTCTATGAATTAAAGTACTAGCAGGACCTTCTTACTGCTCTGAATTCTTCCTTTAAGTTGTGTCTTGTGCTGCCAATTCATCTGTATTCTTCTCCTTAGGGTTTGTGTTGCACTTGTATATATCGAATATGGCTATCGAATGGGGTTTATATAGTTTCTGTCAGCAGGGTCGATACAGTGTATCTACTAAGTTGATACGGCGCATCTAAGTAACTTCGTGTGGGGTCCAAGATTATAATATTCATGAATATTCGTACACCGTCATAAGATACGGCGTACCTTCAGTCTTCATGCGGTGCGTGTTCTTCAATATCTTGGATTATCTTGGTGAAGTCTTGAGATTGATACGCCGCATATCTAGAATGTCATGCGGCGTATCTAGAGTAAAACAAGTCGAATCTTCTCGTTGACCAAGGTTTCATATACGGCGTATGAGATAAATTCCATACGGCGCATGCTTCAAAGTCTGGGAATGGTCTTCATATTCGTTCAAGTCTTTATGTACGGCGTATCTGTCTAGAATGATACGGTGTATCTTCCTTCAGTTCAGTATACTTTTCCAACTTGATCCATTTTTCTCCAATTTACATCCAAAATGGCTAACTTTCACCAAACGTTTGTTTATAACTGAGAATTATAAAAGTAAGCGATTAAGTATCGATTCTCATATAAAATAACATAAAACAAATGAATAACATAGGATAAATGATGCCAATAAAATGTACTTATTTGATATCATCAACCGCTCACTAAAAATAAAACTCACTTATTGAGTCTAGAGCCACGAGATTCATTAAAAGATCTCTTAGGATGCACTTTCCAAAACATACGCTTGTGTTCACCAAAAAGAACACAAGTTGTATAAGAGTCTTTATTGAGATATTCGGATCTTACCTTACATATTATGGTAGTTACTTCATGTTTCAAACGGTCTACAGTTGTGGAATGATACTTCAGTATACTTCAGCGACTCACCTGAATTGTTGGTATACTTCGGTATATATGCGTAAGCCTTCTTGAGGGTATCCAATTTAGGAACAACCTTTGTAAGGATTAGAGATGTGTTTTCACACTATGCAGTCAATACTCTCGACGTTCGAACTTGCAAGTGCTGGAAATTCCGCCAAGAAGATTCCTTTCACGAATAAAGTCCTGATGACGTTGGTCTCTACTTGGATTTTATCCATAGTATTTGATAACTGTCCCTAACGGGATTAGGACAGCTGATGTGCCCGACCAAGGTGAATGGAATCAAGACATTCATCATTAAAACAATCGTAGTAGTATAATCTCTAAGAAAAGTCCACCGTGATTGATTGGTGATTATTACAAACCTTTACCATGCAGCTACCGATGATTGTACCTTGGAGGAAAATACCGTTACCATCATGATTCATTAACTCACACTCAAGATCCACAAGCTCATACCAACAAGATGAAGGTCTCACCAAAGATCAAAGCAAAATTCAGTTCTGAATGATTCTACGTGAAAGCCAAAGAATCGACAAAATTGAAAAGACAAAGATCAAAGTTAAGAAATGAGAACCATACGAGTATGAAGATTCAAAGTCAAAATAAGTATGAGCATGGTGGAAAAAGACGTAAAGACATCAGAAACAACGAAGTTGATGAATGCAAAGCAAAACCAACATATGATCACAACAACAAGAACAAAGAACAAAGAAGTAAAGACGTCAAAATCAGAAAAAGTTAAAGATCAAGTCAAAGAAGACAAAGATGTCAAACGACCTATGATGATGACCAACCCTTATGGGGAGATTGTTAGGAACACGTTATAAGTTAAATTGTCGGTCATTATTATTTGTAATAGGTCGTTAGTTAATATGGCTTATAACTGTTTGTTATTAGGATCCTAGCTCATATAGTAAGCCCATGGGATTCCTAGGATTCTTCTAGGTCCAGGGCAACGCCCCATCTCTTGTATGATACTATAAATACCCCCTCCCTTGAAGGGAGAGGGTGTTAGTTCTTGGTAATATCATTTTCATTTCTCTTAGACAAGTTCCTTCCACTCTCTTTCTCTCTCTAAATCTATGTTGTGGGTGATAAATATGGTGACCTAACACTAAAGCTAAATCGAGAGGTATTCTAATTATCTATTCTAATAATGCAAGGGGGTTTAATCTTTGAGATTGACACGAATTTGGTATTTTTAATTAACTAATTATTAAGAAATGCAAGTAAACAATGAATAAGAATGTAAAGTCGAGGTCTTATGATAGGAGAACGTGCTAGCTATATTCATATCCGGTTATAGTGATTCATCTACTAGTGTAATGACTAATGTGCTACTTCCATTAGTGAGTCAGGGAATGTAAATTGACATTCGAGGAGCATGGATTCGTCCTTGTGAGTATACTCCCTATCAATGGTAGACTAAGCCAGATGGTCACGGTTACCTAGCCATATGCATATCTACCCTTAACCCGATGGTCACAGTGTTAATAAGTATCAAGCACGCATAAAGTGGTTCAACTTTCA
Organism: Artemisia tridentata subsp. tridentata; assembly: GCA_021014915.2. Lineage (NCBI taxonomy): Eukaryota > Viridiplantae > Streptophyta > Magnoliopsida > Asterales > Asteraceae > Artemisia > Artemisia tridentata. The sequence continues at coordinate 103,243,451 of CP139502.1, read as the reverse complement.
ATTATAATCTATCTTGGCAATTACATACAAGTGCAAAATGGTCAAAATCGGTCAATCTTGCGGTTAAAATCGGTATTATTATTTTTATTTTTTTAAATTGATAAATAATTATGGACTTACGGTTTTTATTTTTCAAGGATGTTAAACTTTTTAGTTTTTTGTAGTTATTGACTTATTTTGTTAGGATATTGCTAATATATATTTTTTTTAAGTATATTCCTTTATAATTTATAGTACCCGCCGAGAAACCGATATATCACCACCAAGACCGATATGGCGCTTGAAGGGGGTCGACCGCCACGGTACCGCAGACTGATTTTTGCAACCTTGTCTATAAGGGTTCTCACGCTAACTTACTTGCCTTAATCATGAAATGACTAACCTAGGGATACGGTCGGCTTCTAATACTGATGGCAACTGCCGTGAAACTATGTTATTACGCATACCAACCATTATGATACGGACCACAAATCACATAAATGTATCTATAACCTATTGAGAGGATCAAACACTGAGAATGTGTTTAGGATACTTTGAGGTTATATTATCAAGTATGCGGAATCTACTTGACAACACTTAGAAGATTTATATTGATGAAACAGTAACTAGACAATGAATAATGAACATAGAGAATAACTTCAAACGATTCAATATTATTGGCAAATAATACGAGTGATCTCAATATCACTAGGGTTACAAAGACCTTGAATCTTCACAAAAACTTATATCTATATTTAACCTAAGACCTCCTTTTATAGACATAAGGAGTCTTTTACAAGATAAGTATCTACCCGTATATTTCTAACTAATTGTGATATACATATAATCTATACCATACTTATCTTTTATACGTCTTCTAAAACCTTATCATGTAGCAGTACCTTCTTTTACTACTAGCAGTACTAACTTGACAGTTTGTACTGTTAGTTTTTCTTCAGCAGTCTTCAGTTATATACTAACAGTTTGTACTGTTAGTATAATCTTCCAGCAATACTAAGTCTTGAACATTTAATTCCCAAAAATCCTCCCCTAAACTTGTGATTTACCTCAAATCATCAAGTTTTCTGAATTAAATGAGGATTGTGAGGACTCTTCCAAACACTACATTGTCAACCTTAGTCTTCTGGCTTTCATTTCTTCATGTAGTTGGAATATCTTCCTTATCAATTCTTTTGCTATCTCTGAATCTTCTTCAACTTTGAGTCTTGATGCAAGCATGACCATTAATATTCTTGCTCTTAGTGGGTAATCCTCTTACACTAACATGTATACTTCCACTCCTGCTTTAGTAGAAACTCTATGAACTCTACAATTGTTAAATAATCTCTATGTGGTATCCAGGTCATTAGCTTGAAATCTCCATAGTGTATCATTTGCATCTGGCTCATATAGCCTCTTCAGCTCTACACCTAACTCTTTATCTTTATCATCAATGGGATCTGTGGTCTTGAATCTCTCTTGAACTAAGCTCCAAAGCTTATCCAAGTCATCTATGTCAAAGGCTTTGATCAGATCTTCAAAGAACTTGTAGACTTCAAATTTTCCTCATACTCTGATGATTTTTCATCCCTTGATCATTCCATCTGTGTAAACCTCCCAATCAATGATGGGATGTTTGGCCTGAATGGGATCTACATTTAGAGCTTCTGGAACTACCACCATCATACCATGGATCTGTTCATCAGTCAATTTCTCTTTTTCTCCTTTTTCTTCAGTTGTTTCTTCTTGAACTGTTTCTTATTCAGTTATTTGTTTCTTGGATTCTCCTTATTCCAATTGCCCTGCTGCTCTTTTCTATCCTCTTCCTTCACTTGTTTCTAGATCACCTCTCAAGAACATCTGCATTCTCCTATGAGTATCAATGTATATCTTTTCTATTTCTTCAAAAGATCTTCCCTTGAAGTGGTGTTCTTTCCAGGTATCTTGGTGCTTTAGATAAGTCTTCATATAGCTTAACTGTTCTTTTCTGGTAGGGGGTTTCTTCTGAGCAGCTTTTTTCTTGCTTTGACTTTTTCTGATCTGCTCCAAAAGGTCATCAATGACTTGTTCTTGTTCTTCTCTTGTGAACTGTGACATTTCTTCTTCTTGTAGCTTGGCAGCTAGTTCTCTATCAGCAAGAACTTGAGCAGCTCTTTCTTCTTCTTCAGTCTAAAATTTTTGTTCAACCATAAATGTTGCCAATCTTTCTTCTTCAGCTGCCCTTGCTAACTCTTTTTCATGAAATCTCTGAGCTAACTCCTCATCTAGAGCAATCTGAACTTGGCTTTTCTTGGTGATCTTCTGAGATGGTTCTTCTTCTGTCATTATACCCTTACCCTTGTCTGTTCTTGATTTCTTTGGTCTTCTTGTATACACTGCACCAACAGTACCTTGAGAAATACCACCAGTACCTTCCAATGCACCAGCAGTACCTTCTTGTTCTGGATCAGTACCTTCTTCCATTTGCTCATCTGGCCTCCCTTGAGTACCAGAATCCTCTTAGACCAAAGTAACATTAGGGTCTTCATCTAATTAGGCAATCTTCCTCCCATGTTTGGAAGATTCCTCACCTTTACCTTCACTCTGACCATCGGATGAACTTGATGAAGAAGATGATTCAGTTGATTCTACCAAGTGGGCTGATATTTTCCTTTGAAGAGTCTTGAATGTCTTCTCTAATTTATCCACCTTCAAAACTAACTTGGTGTAGACTCTTCCAAAAACCTGCTTATGTGTTTTGAGATCAGCTTCCAAGGTTGAAACTTTATCAGACAATGTTTTACAGTATTCCATCAATTCATTAAGTATCTTACTACCCTCAGCACTTCCTGATGTGTGACCTTCAGGGAGAGGTGCATCATGGGGCAAAGACTCATAGTCCACCACATGGTGAGTATCTGAGCCACCAAATATTTCCGATTGGCTTGGAATTCCACCAATAGTACTGGTTTCAAAAGAACTTGGTACTGTTGGTGTTGCCATAGGTTGGGTCTTATTGATGTTACTTTCGTCCTGCCCAGCTTCTAAGCCTGAGACAGTAGAAGTAGCCCTTCCTATATTGACAATGTCAGCCTCATCTGCTACATGGGAAAGGGTAGGAACTCTGTACTGAGGTACATCAGAGCCCTCTCTGGATAAAGACCTATCAGGTGATGAGGTGGGTTATGAGGCTGATTGTTCTGAACTTGTAGGTGTGTGTTGGGAGTCAACTGGGCTTGTTGACCCTTCACCCTGTACCTGTAACATTGTATCAAATAAAGGAACCTCTTCCCCACTATACCCTTTTGAGGCCATCCTCATATAACTGAAAAGTTTTTGGGTAAGTTTGGGTATTGGATAAACATTTTTGTGAGGAAGAAGCTGGTGTTTTCTCATGTTCAAAATAGTTTGAATGAACCCGGGATACATCAAAAAATTTAATTTGCTATCAACGTTTTTCACCATTCCTTCAAAGATAAGTTTTGAAAAGTTAAAATTCCTATCAGTAGCTAAGCATATGAGAGCAGTTGCAATATTGCTACTGAACTGTTCCCATGAGGTTTTCTTAGGACTGAGACAGTGAAGGATGGTGTGGATCAAAAACCTCCATTGTGGGGCAAAACAACCTTTTTGAAAAGTTAAAGATTGTGATTGGATGTTGTACCCCATTCTGGTTAAAGTTTTTTAAATTTTAGTATTTGGCATAGCACTAATACCATTGTCATCATTTAGGTGGAGATGCCTCCTGAGTGATGATTCAGTAATAGTAATGGATTTGCCATCTACTGTTGCATTTAACTCTTTGTCACCATTCTCAATAGTTTTGACAGTAACAGTCTGCCAAAACTCTTTGATTTGGGAGACATAGATAGTGGGATTAAGAGTCAAGGAATACCTTATATGAGAAGCATTTAAAAATTCCACTATCTGATGGAATTGGGTATCCTCCTCTGCTTTTTCCAAATATGCAACCATGTTGGACTTATCAACAAAAGATAGAGATGCCATTATTTGTCAGTAAAAGTGGGATTTGACTGCTGGGATTAGAGTAATTTAGGTTAGAAAGTAGATGGAAGAAAGTGAATTGAGATATTATGAAAGACTTATGAGGGTTTATATTGGACCGACTTCAATTAAAAGATAACTTTTGATTGAAGAAAGGTGAATATAATAGATTAAAAGTAAAAATATCCAAAAAGGAAACCCTTAAGATAAGATATTGATCAGTAAAAATCTCAACAAACTCTCAACGGCTATTTTCAAAAAGCTGTTATTTCGCACCAGTACTAACGGTTATCCAGCAGTACAAACTTAAGCCTACCAGTACTAACTTTTTGCCTGACAGTACTAACTTTTTGAAAAAAATTTGACTTAGTAGTATGAACTCAATTTTGATTAAAAACAATACTGCTTACAACCATTTTGAAGGGATTAAATGTAAAGACAGACACTTAATTAAGATTTCAGTTTAATGTAACCTATGGTTGTGTGAGAACCAATGATTTCAGTTATACATAACTGTCTGTGATCAGATAAACTCATTCAAAGAGCTTTTTTGACAGGGTTTCCAGCTCGTGGCAAGTGTTACCTCTAACACAAATGTGCTAGATTCACTTTTGCTCGCTGTTCTCTCTACTAGATGTCCTTGGACTAACACATTATACTAAAAGTATAAAATGGTAGAGAGTGAGTTAGGTCAGTTGCTATCTGACTAACTATGCCATCAATTATAATGCAAAACATCATAATAAGATTTCAAGAAAGAAATTTTAAAAAATCAGTTAACTTAGGTATAAAGCCTTTGTTAATGGATTCCCAAATTCTGTCTATCATCAATTTACTATGTCAGTAACTATTCCACCATAAGCTGCTCACACAATGCACTAGTAATTCCTTTGTGCCCAAATGATCCATACCTACAATTTTTAGTCCAAAACCAAGAAAAAAATGACAAAGCATTTGCTTCATAGCAGTATAAACATATGACTAACAGTTCTAACAAACAGTCCTAATTTGTACTGGCAGTACAAATTATACATAGCAGTACCTATTGACAAGCCTAGCAGTACAAATCCAATTTAATGTACAAAAACACACAGATTAAAAACTTTAAGGGTTAAGCATTCCAATACTTGCTACCAAGTATTGAAACCTTCCAACATTAAAGGCTTTTGTGAGAAGATCTACAAAGTTTTGATCAGTATCAATTTTAACAACTTGAACTAACTTTTTCTCATTGCAGTCTCTTATAAAATGATGCCTAATTTCTATGTGTTTTATTTTAGAATGTTGCACTGGATTTTTAATAATGCATATTGTACTGCTATTGTCAATATATATCATGGTATTCATAAAATTATACCCATAGTCAAGCAGTTGATTTTGAATCCAAAGAACTTGACCACAGCAACTTGCAGCAGCTACATACTCAGCTTCAGTTGTAGAAGTTGCCACAATTGTTAACTTCTTATATTGCCATGATATGAGTCTGCAACCAAGGAACTGACAACCACCAGTTGTTGATTTCCTATACAGGCTAGCACCAGCATAATCACTGTCTGAGTATGCTACCAAATCAAAAGGTGATTCCCTAGGATACCACATACCCAACTTAGGTTGACCCTTAAGGTACCTAAAGATCCTCTTGACAGCAGTTAAATGGGAAGCCTTGGGATTGACTTGAAACCTTGCATAGGCACACACAGCAAATATGATATCTGGTCTTGATGAAGTAAGATACATCAATGACCCTATCATAGATCTGTAGGTGTGTACATCAACACTTTCTCCATCAGCATCTTTAATCAAAGGTTTCTCTGGATCAATAGGTGTGCATGCCACTTTAGCATCAGTAAATTGAAATTTCCATAGTATCTCAGTCACATATTTATCTTGACTGATAAATATGCCTTCAGTTGATTGCTTCACTTGCAACCCCAAAAAGAAGGTAAGTTCCCCCATGGAACTCATCTGAAACTTATCATGCACAAGTTTCTCAAATTCTAAGCACATCTCCTTCCTTGTGGATTCAAATATAATATCATCCACATAGACCTGTACTAGCAAGATATCCCCCTTGTTTGTCTTGATAAAGAGAGTCTGATCAATCTTGCCCCTTTGGAATCCATTCTCTAACAAATAAGAAGCCAATGTTTCATACCAGGCCTTTTGAGCTTTGTGCAATCCATAAAGAGCTTTCACCACCTTGTACACCTTGTCAGGATGTTCTGGATCTACAAAACCTAAAGGCTGAGAGACATATACCTCCTCTTCAATAATACCATACAGAAAGACACTCTTGACATCCATCTGGTAAACAGTAAAGCCCATGAAAGAAGCATAAGCTAAGAACAATCTTATGGCTTCAATCCTAGCTACAGGTGCAAAAACTTCTTCATAGTCTATTCCCTCTTCTTATGTATACCCCTGGGCTACAAGCCTTGCCTTGTTTCTGATCACAATCCCCCTTTCATCTCTCTTGTTTCTGAAAACCCATTTGGTTCCAATGACCCTCATACCCTTGGGTAAATCAACTAATACCCAAACCTTCTGAATCTTGAATTGAAGAAGCTCCTCTTGCACGGCTTCTACCCAGCTTGAGTCTTCTAAGGCTTTGAGGACATTTTTGGGTTCAGATTGGGAAAGAAAACATACAAAAAGACATGTGTTGGCATCTTCATGCTTTTTTTCTTCATAAACAGCACTAAGAAAGCCTTGTTGATCTGAAGTCATGGTCTGTCTTCTTGTCTTCACACCAGACTGTATGTCTCCAATCACATTGTCTAGGGAGTGATCTTTGTGTATCCTTGTGTGTGGAGTTGTGGGAACTGGATAGGTGAGTGGCAAATTGTTGATATCCACTTCATCTTCTGAGAAATCAGCAGTATTAGTATATGATGGGCCAACAGTATGATTATGTTGCCCAGCAGTACCAACTTGAGGCTCAGCAGTACAATCATCATTTGTACTTATATATACTCTTATATAATAATTTATAACAACATTTTCATGAGATATTCATATAATTTCATGTTTATAATATATAATATTTTGTAGATTTGAATAATATTACAAAGATCATTAAATAATAGCATTATAGTAGGATCTTAGGATCTCGATCCGATTTTACGATCACGATCTTGCAAAGACGAAAACGATCCTAGGTAGGATCCCGATCTTGAAAACCTTGATTTGTACTATTTTCTAGATTCTCATGTTCTTCAGCTCCATCTTCATTATTTCCATCTTCAAAACCTTCTTTGTCTTCATCAGGAGAAGGCTCACCATTCTTTGAAGATGAATCCACACTGTTCCATATTGGCATCAGTATATGATCTTGATCTTTCTCTTTTCCCAAGCTTGCTTCATTTGTTGCAACATCCTCTTCTGAACCTGTAAAATCATTAGAAAAGGTTCATGTAACAACTGGCACATAGTTCATTGATTGGATTAGAGTATCAAGGTCAAATAGCCATTTTGGACTTTCACCTGCAACATTAGATTTATTTTCTAGAAACTGAACATGCAGGTTTTCCTCTACTTTCCATGTTCTTGTGTTGTATACTCTAAAGGCTTTGCTATTTAGTGAGTACCCAACCAAGAAACCCTCATCAAATTTACCATCAAATTTTCCTAGATGGTCTAAGGTATTTAGAATAGTTACATGACACTGAAATGGTCTTAGAAAACCTAATGCAGGTGTTCTACCCCTAAATAGTTCATATGCTGTCTTGTTGTGAGGTTTAACTACCAAAATCCTGTTCTGCACATAATAAGCAGTATTAATTGCTTTAGCCCACAAAGTGGTGGGCAGCTTAGAGTCAACTAACATGGTTCTAGCAGCTTCTATTAGTGTCATATTTCTCCTTTCAGCAACCCCATTCTACTGAGGAGTTCTAGCTACACTAAACTCTCTTCTAATACCTTTTTCCTTATAGAACTCATCCATAACTCTATTTTTGAACTCTGTCCCATTGTCACACCTGATGACTTTTACCTTCTTATCCACTAAGTTTTCTATCTAAGTTATAAATGTCTTAAGAATGCAAGTGTCTCATCCTTAGATCCTAAAAAGAAAACCCATGTGAATCTACTATAGTCATCAGTAACTACAAGACAGTACCTTTTATGCATAATACTACTCACAGATGTAGGACCAAACAAGTCCATATGCAACATAAACAAAGGTTGAGTAATAGAGTTCTGGGTCTTGGGCTCACAAGAAGCCTTGTGTTGTTTGCCTTTGAGACAGGCAACACAAGTTTGGTCATTTTCAAAACGTTTCTGAGGCAAGCCTCTTACCAACCCATCTTTAACAATTTTATTTATGAGTTTGAAATTGACATGACCAAGTCTTCTATGCCATAACATGGACTCATCCAATGTGGCTTTTGAAACAAGACAAGTAAGAGCCTCTTTAGGAAAAATCTTCTTCATATCAACACTGTACATGTTGCTCTTTCTTGGAACTTTAAGTAGCACCTGACTTTCATCAGGCAGCTTAAAGTCTGGGGAAAGCACAAGACATTCAGTGTCAGTAAAAAGAACCTTGTTCTTTTTGTCACACATTTGTGAGACACTAAACTGGTTATACTTTAGCTCTTGCACAAAATACACATCTTCAAAGTCTAATTTACCGGTTTTCAATGTGCCTTTACCAGTAATCCTTCCACCTATTCCTCCCCCAAAGGTAACATATCCTCCATCCATTGGTTGAAAGTCTGAAAGATAGGACATGTTGCCTGTCATGTGCCTGGAATATCCACTATCTGCATAACCTTGATCTTCCTCATCATCTTGTGAATGTCCCTGCAAATAAAAGAAGGAAATTAGTTTCCTTGGGGTACCCAAGCCATCACTGACTTGGGTTTGCCTCATTCATCAATATAGTTAAATCTCTTTAATACAATTGATGCACCATTGGGTTTGATTGGTCTCCATACTCAACATGGTGAGGCCTTAATAGCATTTGCCCTTTTATCCCTAGCAGTGTTTTTAGGCTCACCAGTACTAACTGCTGGTCTAGCAGTACTAACTACTGGCCTTGCAGTTTTAACTTTTGGTTTCCAAACTTTGTTTTGAAACACTGCCTTCTTGTAAAAAGACATTTTTCCAGTTTCTTGTGCTGATTTTACAAAACTTGTGATTGGTCTAGCACTTGAAAATGTTGTTTTAATGTAAACAGTCTTAAATTGTCTGACAGTATTAACTGCTGGTCGAGCAGTACTAACTGGTTTGAGGCCAGACTTCATTAAAAGTGCCCTGGGAGTCATTCTATTAGAATTAGGATGAGATTGAGACCTGTTTAAGTTCACCCTATGACTTGTGTTCCCAAGTACCTTATTGTTCCCTGTAACCATCTTTCTCCCCTGATGGTTGTGACAAAAAGCCTCTAGGTGGCCAAAGCTTCCACAAGAGAAACAACCCTTGTTGTACATGACAAAGTCATCACCTAGTTGTTGTGACTTCAGGTTATTTCAATTCCTCTGGTTACCGTTTGGCTTGCTTGTGGACCTATATATCTCACAATATCTAACTATTTTCTAACTAGTTTTACATTAGTTGTAGGCTTAACAGTTTTATTACTAACCACCTTAGGAACATTGGTTCCTTCTAGCCTTACTACATCAGGTTTAGCTACAACCTGATCTTCATCATCAGATTCCCAATCTTTAATGAAGGGAGCATCTGAGTTCCTATCAGTTGACACATTGTCCTCAGCAAGAGATGTGTCACTTGCACTCTCAAAAGACTCATTAGCATCTACAGGTTTATTAGCAGTTGCATTTTCTTTAGGCTTACAACCATATTCTAACTTAGGCTGTTGAAACTCAGTCAAACCTGTATGCTCTAGATCAATTCCTGGGGGTGCAGGCACTCCTCTATGAAGAGGTGGACATGTTTTATAGCCTAACCCAGACTTAGCCTTATTAACCATTTGACACTCTATTATTTTATTAACACCCTTTGATGCATATTCCAAAGTGTCTACAGTTAATTGAATATTATCTTTTGCCTTATTGATTCTATCTAACTCAGCTTTAAGCAAACTAATCTCAGTATTTTTAAGAGTCAAGTCTCTCTTAAGAACAGCTATGTCCTCAGTAAAAACAGACTCATTGTTCTTATAATGCACAATTTGTTCTTCTAGGACTGCTAAACCTCTTTTATAATTAGACAAATTGTAATTTGTTTGGTTTAATTCAATCCTCTACTCATCATAGTGTTTCTTTAAAGTTTCATATTCTTTAAAATTAGTACAAGTTTTAGAAAAACTTTTAGCTGAGAGTACCTCTGAGTCAGAGAAGGCCATAAGTGCCATCTCAGCTGGTGCTTCCTCTTCATCTGCCATGAAGCTCCAGTCATAGCCTAGACCATCAATAGCCACCATAGCCTTTGAAGATGTCTCAGCTTCTTCCACTGCCTTTGGCTTGCTTCCATACCCCCTATTATTGCTATCCTGTTGCCTGGGTCTTCTACAATCTCTTGAAAAATGCCCTAACTTGTGACAGTTAAAGCATTCTACCTTAGACTTGTCAAAACCAGCAATATCATTACTACTGATGTTGATCTTCTTGCCAGTTCTTTAATAGAATTTCTTAGCCCTCATGCTACGAAGTGAAATATGCCACTTGAGATCCATCTCTTCCAATTCATCATCATTAATCACCTGTAGATCTTCATGTGTCAGCATTGACCCATCATTCTGGCTGGTCAGGAATGCACAATAGGAAGTATCACTCAGAATACCAGCAGTGCTAGTTGATAAGCTAGCAGTACTAACACTAGGGTTAGCAGTACTAACTCCTACAGCCACTTTCACATCATCTGGACTTGAATTACTAGGAGGTGACACAAAAGCCATATTCCCAGTGCTTGAACTTGAACTAGAACCTCCAGCTTTCTTTACATCCTGTTCAACAATCTTAAAGTTGTTGTATAGATCATTGAGGCTCATAGAGTCAATATCTGGCTTATTTTTTCAAACCACCACATGCATAGCCTATTCAGTAGGTAAACTCCTCAAGAACTTAGAGTTTAGGTCTTCCTGAGGGATTTCAACTCCAAGCACAGCCAGTTGGTTGACAATCTTCTGGAATCTGTTAAACATATGATTCAAAGACTCATTACTGGTAGCACTAAAATTTTCAAAGTTCTGCTTCAAAGGCGTCTTCTGGGTCTTCTTGGTGGCGTCATTACCACCATACCGAGTAGTGATTGCTTCAAATAATTAAGGACTTTGCATCCTTGTATTTGTTGAAGTTTAGGAGCTGATCATTGGGAATGGTCATCATTAGCAAGCTCCTAGCCTTGACATCGTTCTTCTTTTGCAGCTTGTCTTCTGCAGTCACTGGAGAAGTATTCACAATAGTCTTTTCTTCACCATTAACTGTTGTCACAGATGTTGAAGGTTTAAAAGAGTTTCCTTCTTCAATGATCTCCCAGAGTGCATAGTCCTGCACTTGGAAGTACTGTTCGATTCGTAGCCTCCACATCTCAAAATCATTTTGTTTCAGCATAGGCAACTTAGCAGCCATGTTAGTCTGTGTGGTTTCCATGTTCATTATCTTCAAAAATAGAGTTCTTCTAAATCAAAGTATCAACCTGGCTCTGATACCACTTGAGAGGATCAAACACTGAGAATGTGTTTAGGATACTTTGAGGTTATATTATCAAGTATGCGGAATCTACTTGACAACACTTAGAAGATTTATATTGATGTAACAGTAACTAGACAATGAATAATGAACACAAAAAATAACTTCAAATGATTTAATATTATTGGCAAATAATACGAGTAATCTCAATATCACTAGGGTTACAAAGACCTTGAATCTTCACAAAAACTTATATCTATATTTAGCCTAGGACCTCCTTTTATAGACATAAGGAGTCCTTTACAAGATAAGTATCTACCCGTATATTTCTAACTAATTGTGATATACATACAATCTATACCATACTTATCTTTTACACGTCTTCTAAAACCTTATCATGCAGCAGTACTTTCTTTTACTACTAGCAGTACTAACTTAACAGTTTGTACTGTTAGTTGTTCTTCAGCAGGCTTCAGTTATATACTAACAGTTTGGACTGTTAGTGTAATCTTCCAGCAGTACTAAGTCTTGAACATTTAATTCCCAACACCTATGATCTAGACAATAGACACAACACTTCAAGCAAGTAAACAAATGAAATTGAGCATGATAAACATAAGAGAAATCCAACGAAAATGCAATTAATCGAGTAATGAATCAAACAACTAGATAATCATAAACATGGATAACACCTAAGGGTGTTAGCCCATAATCTCAATAACAATACACAATTATTGAATCAAAGCTATACGAATGGAAATCATAATGAAATTGAAACGATAAATAATGATTAACAAAGGTAAGGGATACTCGAGATGCCCTCCTGGCGAGTCGTGGTGTTTCCTGCCCATCCTTGCCTCCTAAAATCGTCCTTAAGCTTTGTGGTGTGTGTTGAGAGTGTATTAAAACCGTAGGAATGAGCCCTTTATTTATACTTTTTTGTCAGTGACCCGATACGTCGTATGCACCTTCACGAATACAGCGTATTGGCCTGTTTGGCATAGGCTCCACTCATAAAATATTCCAATATAATCTTTTTAGCCATCATTGTATATAGCGTATGTCTAGATTTGCATACGCCATATTCTTCTTGTTCCAGATTGAGTTCATCTTTGGCTAATCTTCATGTATACAGCGTATCACTGAGGTTGGATACGCCGTATTCTTCTTTTTGACTTTATTCCTTAATCTTTAGACCAGGTTTACTATATGGCGTATGTTCAAATGGGAATACGCTGTATTCTTCAAAATCATTCAAGGTCTTGATTATGTTTAAGTATGATAAAATGGCGTATATAGTTAACACTGATACGCCATATAGGATGTCAGCTCAGCATGTTCTTTGACTTCTTCCTTTTAGCACCAAATAAGGCCAATTTTCGCTACTTTTTCATAATTGCTCCAAAAATACTAAGAATCACAAAAGAAAACAATTTAGTAATGTTTTTTATATAAAATGATAATAAATGAGCAATATGAACGGGATAAATGATGTATAGATATAATACTCATTTGATCACATCAAACAACTACCTTCCTTCTTGGATTAGTCCATTACTCTTTCTGGTGACTTAAGATCCAGCGTGCAGCGACTGTCATCCCCAATTGGATTAGTCCATTGACCTCTCTGGCTTCCATCGAATGTGACATTGTGTACTCAACACGACATCATGTTATTCTCTACAACATCTCAGGAGACCTCTCTCGCCACCGTTGCGCATCCAACACTTTTAAGAAATTTTCGAGAGCAAAATGAATGACTTACTTTAGTCCAACTTGAATCTGATACCACTTGTCATGAAGTCAATCCTTCTACCCCGCGTGGCATCCTTAATCCGATAAGGACCAACCATCCGTCCCGCGTATAATAGAGGTTCACTGGTTTTGTCATGCCTTGGACTCATCAAGGTAGCGACCTCGACTCCCTACCAGTGAAATGTTATATCGAGTCGTCTACTCGTGGAACATATTACACCCTTATCGTTGGGGTACTCTAACAAGACCAACATGAGAAACTAAAAACCCACGCATTCAACAACGCTTTCAAGCAGAACCCGACCTTTCAAAATTTAGCTCGTGGCATACTGACTTATTTCATGTCTACTTTGAAGTTGGTATGTAGAGTCTCAGGGTTTACGGTTTACCTGCATAATGTTATATGATAGAACCCGTATGATATGATTATTATTCATGCACAAGAGACTACATGGGCAAACTCTAATGGGTCATAAACCGCAATTGGACTTAGGCCATCTTACTTATCATCTAATACTCCTCCGTAGTTCGTGAGGCAATATTGCGAAAGCTAGGACTCGAGAGAAAACTTAAAACATTAAGCTATTTTTTCAAGATATCTGACACTAAAGGGAGGCAAATCTTTAAGCAGCAACAGTAAAAGAAAAGAAAAAAAACAATAGCAAAAGCAAAGCGGAGATAAATTGTGTTTATTTCTTTGGCGGCAATTAGATTCCAGTAGTGTGTGGTTGCGTGTTCGGCTGTCGACGGAGGTGATTTTAATTAGGTTTTGTGCAGAATTCAAAAATGAGAGAATGACACTAACGGCGTCAGTTAACTTCAAACGAATTAAAAGGTATTGCCAAAATAGTACACAATTAGAGTTTTGACCGAAAATTTGCAAATTTTTTTATAAGGGGATATCATTAGGGAGTTTAGAGGTGGTAGATTGAAAGATTTAACGAAGTGGCATAAAGGCGCTCATGGCGGCCGACTATGTCTCAAGATTAGACCGCTCCAATTGTTGGGTCCACTACGGCACACGCGTTCATGCAAACCATGAAGGACATGAACAACAGTTTTAGCAAGTGAAGAAAACCGATGAACATCAATATTGTTGAGGTTGGGTTTGCTTGAGAACGACACAGGCATGCTAATAACACCATTTGTAAATTTCAACTTTATAAATCTTATTAGAAATGAATCAAATATTTACAAGCGATAGCCTACAAAAAAATACCCTGGTTGATGACAGATTCTCTCCAAACTCAAACAACAAGAGGCAGCTAGCTTTGCGTTGTTGTTTCTAGGAGAGGGGGATCCTAACTATAATACTTTGTATTATTTTTCTATGTTTGAATCTCTACTTAATTCAATTACAACCTTTGGTTTATATAGAGGGGGAAACAGTGGTTGCACATGGGTCCACAATAAATTATCCACTTGCTATAGATAGGCACGTGCCTAGTAGGCTAGTCTGAAGCGTACTTTCGGCTTTCCCGATTTGACAACTTATAGTTCCAATGCCTGTTTCTCGTATATCGATAAGCACTTGAACTTATCTTCTTAAGGAAGTTTCTCGCCCATGCATTCAGAGGTTGAGGTTGTAAAACTGAATCAAGTCTTCAGAGTCATAGAGACATTTGTCAGATCCTAGTGACCCTGGTGTTGTTTTTAGCTCCTTGTAAATCACTCCCTGACACTGCGTCAGTTTGCAAAATGTTTTCTTCAATTCGTATTTGACGTCCCTGAAGCCATATAGGTAGTTGAGCTTTATACAACACTCACAAATTTCTTTATCAGTAAGTATCACTTTCTCAATAATAATCAGAGAGACATGTTATCTGATAACTTATCAGGGAGTATCTCACTTCTGATAACTATCAGGTTTACATTGATAGTTATGAAGTGACATTCTCTCTGATCGTTATCAGAGACTTTATGCTCACTAAACTTCAGAAGGTGTATTAGGCTATTTTATGTATAAATACTTGTCAGAGACAATTGGGTCAGTTTTTCAAACCCAACAATACTCTAATACTATGTTAAATGATAGAATCCCGTAAGCTATGACTATTATTATTCATGCAAAAAATATATACCTCACATGAGCAAACTTTTATGGGCCATAAACCAAAATCGGGCTTGTGCCATCTAATTTATCATCTAATACATAGTCATTAATTGTGACACGGGAGACGTTCCTCGTAAAGAAAAGACATTTACCTTTCTTTTTTTTTTTTTTTTTAAGAAATAAATAATTTAACATACGTAGAAATCGGTGAGACAACAATTTCAATAATGAAAGTATATTTAAACATATAATCATAATTCTAAGCAACGTTTACAGCTCCCCATTATAACGCAAATGTTGAAGCAAATATTGAACACCACAATATAAAACACCCAAGGTACGAGTGTCCACTTCTAAAGCACCCATGATACGAGTGTTCTTCGTTTGTAACCTATAACTGCCTTTTTTATTTGAAAATTGGTACATCTATATATGTGTGTCAATGAAATATCAAATAACTAATTCAGAGTACAATGTCATTATGCTGAGTACATTGCAATAAGTATATGTTAATACAAATAAACCGTAAAAATGTTTATTTTTATCTTACGATCTTCTTATATTTTGTCGATAACAATCGTAAAATCATTTTAACGAGATAAATAAAATACGTAAGTTTTTGAGCCAATAGTTTACTAACTCATTTCACTAAACAAATAAACCATTAAACATGTCCAGTTAAATAGTTTATATAAAACCAAAACCATTTTTGTAATACACTTATAAGTAACATTTGTTACTTACACTTTTATAAAATACATAGTTAAATAAACATGTAAGTAAATAGTTTGGACTATCCATAACCCAAAGCCCATGACCCATGACCTATAACCCATAACCCATGGCTTATGTGCATTACATCATGCATGATATCAAAATGGGTAAACTTCATAACCCATGACCCAAATTCCATGACACATGACCCAAAGTCCATAACCCATAACCCAAAGTATGCTTTGCATGACATCATTTTGGGTACCCATGACCCATAGTCCATGACCCATAACCTACGTTGTAACCCAAAATCCAGACTGGACTGACCGAGTTGCCGGATCCCTTGGATTACATTGGCCGGATCTCTCTAGGAAGGGATCTGGCGGATCGGCTGATCAGAGACCATATTTGTCTATAAATAGTGAGCCATTTCTTCATTTCTCTTTACCACTTTCACGCACATATTCTCTCTGTATTATTGTTTCTCTAACTTCAGATCTTAGGATCATCCATGTAGCTTTTTCTTTCAGTGATTCTCTAGGTTCCTCTTAAAGGCGAGATCATGATGTTTGCATAGAAGACATACAAGCTTGAAGACAAGAGTTACTAGGCTTCATCATCATCTCAAAACCACTGAAGTGACTCTTGTAGTTGATTCCTCTTTGTATCCCATAGGCGTGTTGTGATAGTTGGTGTAGTTGGGATTGGTTCTTCCATTGTAAAGGAACCCGGTATCTAGCCTTGTACCAGATAAAGTGTAGGCGAAGTAGGTTTGGTTCTACGTTGTAGAAGAACCTGATAAAGTGTAGGCGACGTAGGTTTGGTTCTACCTTGTGGAAGAACCCAGTATTTAGCTTTATACCAAAAAGTATGTAAGCGACATTGGGAAGACTTCTCTGCCAAGAAAAAGAGCTTGTGGCGTATAGTGATTACGAACTCTCGAGTTCGGTACTCGGGGAGTGGAGTAAGCCAAGGAAGGTGACCTTGTAGTCGAACCACTATAAATATTCGTGTTATGGTTATTTATTTCTTTCTCTATCTCATAGTATATTCTATTCACATCTAACTATCAATATCCACACACACCAAAAT
This sequence comes from Artemisia tridentata subsp. tridentata, assembly GCA_021014915.2. Taxonomy (NCBI): domain Eukaryota; kingdom Viridiplantae; phylum Streptophyta; class Magnoliopsida; order Asterales; family Asteraceae; genus Artemisia; species Artemisia tridentata. The sequence continues at coordinate 103,226,282 of CP139502.1, read as the reverse complement.
AGATTGACATAAGTCGATCTAAAAGTTTTAAATGAAGTTTTAATTAGTAAAACTATTCAACCCCCCTTCTAGTTTTCTATAGTATACTTTTATTTTTTTTATTTTTTTAATGAAAACATGTACACTTTTCCCAGTAGTGTGTTTCTTACGTGGTTTTGAAAACTTAACCAGCCCAATAGGTTAAATTAGAAGTCGATTGGTTTATCAATTTTTATATACCTAGGTGAATCAAAGGAGATCGAACCGCTTCGAACCAGGAAAACCAAGCGAAAACTAGATTGTGGAATCTCACATTGGTTGTCCCCTGAGGAGATGCTAGGTTCATAAGCAACATTTGTCTTACCATTAATCAACATGTTTTGGACCAATCGCGGGCAGATCCTGTTGGGAATTAAATGTCTTCAGATTTAGTACTGCCAAGCCAAGACTTAAGACTGTTCAAGATTAACACTACCAGTACTAACTAGTTAGTACTGCTGCCAGAGTATTAACTGAAGACTACTGAAGAACTTACTACTGCTGAAGGAAAATAGTACTGCTAAGAAGATAAAGACGTGTGAAGTGATATGTATTAAGTTATTCTGTGTATATTCTATTTAGTTAGAAAGATACGTATAAGTTTAATATTATAGAAGATTTGTAGTTATCTTGTAAAGAACTCCTTAGTGTATAAAAGGAGGTCCTAGATTAAGGTGATACATACGTCTTTTTTATATAGCTTCAAGGTTGTAAACCCTAGTACTACACAGAGTACTCGTATTATTGATATAATAATATTGGAGCATTTTGGTGATATCATTGTTCATACAAAGTTTACTGTTTCATTGATATTGTTTACATTCTTCTAAGTATTAAAGAGTAGATTCCGCATACTCTTTAGTATTCACAAAGTTTCTAATACAAGCGCGTGTGTTTGGGATCAATAAGTGGTATCAGAGCTTAGGTTCTGAAACTTTGATCTAGAAGAAACTAACAAGAAGAAACAAGGAAGAAATGGATCTAGAAACTACTCAAACCTCTACTACTGCAAAATTGCCCATTCTCAAACAGGGTGATTATGATATGTGGAGGCTCAGGGTTGAGCAATACTTTCAGGTACAAGACTATGCTCTATGGGATGTTATAGAGAATGGTAACTCATTCAAACCAGTTGCTAAATCAACAACAGTCGATGTTGTCACAACTACAATAATACCAGGTCCTGTAACTACTGATGAAAAGACCCAAAAGAAGAATGATGTGAAGGCAAGAAGTATGTTGTTGATGGCACTTCCCAATGAACATCTGATGACCTTTAATCAGTACAAGGATGCTAAGACCTTGTTTGCTGCTATAGCAGCAAGATTTGGAGGTAATGAAGCCACAAAGAAGACTCAAAGACTCTTCTGAAGCAAATGTATGAGAACTTTAGTGCTCCAAGCACAGAGTCTCTTGATTCAATCTTTAACAGACTTCAGAAGTTAAATTAATAAGGAAAACTATTGATGCTATATCTTGTAGAGTAATATTTCAAAAAGAAGAGATCTCAATTTTGAAATTCCCTTCTGAAAGCTAGTCTGACTTCTTAGAAGATTTTAAGAAGATAATTGAATCTTCATGTTGGTGGTCTTTTGGTCTGGAGGAATAAATCTGATCTAGACATAATGAGCTTTGATGATCTTTACAACAATTTCAAGATTGTTGAACAAGATGTTAAGAGAACTGCAAGCTCAAGTTCAATCACAAGTTCTCAAAACATGGCTTTTGTGTCATCTCCTAGCCCTAGCAGTACTGATGAAGTTAATACTGCTAGCACTCCAGTTAGTACAGCTTGCACTCAAGCTAGTACTGCTGCCTTAAGTGATGCTACTGTTTATGCATTTTTGGCCAATCAATCAAATGGGTCTCAGCTTATACATGAAGACCTTGAACAAATCCATGAAGATGGCTTAGAAGAAATGGATTTGAAGTGGCAATTAGCATTGTTGAGTATAAGGGCAAAAAGGTTTTTCCAGAAGACTGGTAAAAAGATCACTATCAATGGGAGTGACACAGCTGGATATGACAAGTCCAAGGTAGAGTGTTACAACTGTCATAAGTTGGGACACTTTGCAAGGGAGTGCAGAGGGCCTAGGAACCATGATAGCAGAAACACGAACCAAGAAAGCACCAGAAAGAATGTGAATGTGGAAGAAACTTCTTCCAAAGCTATGGTGGCTATTGATGGGCTTGGTTTTGACTAGAGCTATATGGCAGAAGATGAGGTCCCTACAAATATGGCTCTTATGGCTCTTTCAAACTCTGAGGTATACACTAACAAAACTTGTTCAAAAACTTGTTTAAAAAGCTTTGAAACTCTTAAAACTCAGTATGATGATTTAAGAATAGAGTTTAACCAATCTGAGTTCAATTTAGCTAATTATAAAAGAGGGTTAGCAGTTGTAGAAGAGCAACTTGTCTTTTACAAAAAAAATGAGACTATTTTTACTGAGGATATTGCTGTTCTAAAAAGAGATATTTCATATAAAGACTCAGAAATTAGTGTGCTTAAAAATGAGTTAGAAAAGCTTAAGCTAGAAAAAGAAAGCATTCAAATTGACATAGAGAGATTTGAACATTCTTCTAAAAGTGTAGAAAGGATCATACAAAGTCAGGTTATTGACAAACTTAAGAAAGGTGTAGGATATAATGCTGTTCCACCTCCCTATACAGGGTTATTTGCACCCCCAAAGCTTAATTTGTCTGAGCCTGAGATTGAAAGCTATGGACCTAAGACTAGTCATAGTGTTAGTGAAGTAAATTCTAATGAGGTTAGGGAATCTTCTGATACCCCATTGGTTAAGGAGATGGTGTCAGATGATAAGTTAGAGAAGAAAACTGCTTTTCCTAATATTGCTAAGATAGATGTTGTTAGACCAATACAACAAGAAAAACCAGTTAGGAAACTAGTTAAGTATGCTGAAATGTACATGTCACAAGGCCCTAGGGGAAACAAAAGAAACTGGAATAATCCGAAGTCCCAACAGCTAGGAAGTGATTTCGTGATGTACAATAAAGCTTGTTTTATCTGTGGAAGTTTTGCCCATGTGCAGGCTGGCTGTAATTACCATCAAAGGGAAAGGATGGTATCTGGGAATACAAGGGTATCTGGGAATACTTATACAAGGGTGAATTAAAATTATTTTGCTAAAAAGACTCACCCTAGTGCTCACAAACACATGGCTCCAAGAGCAGTTTTAATGAAAACTGGCCTAAGACTATATAATACTGTTGGGCATGTTAACACTGCTCATCCCAAAACTATAGTTTATAGTGCTAGACCAATGTCATATTTTCCTAAATCAGCACAATCAACTGTAAAGAGACCCTTTCAAAACAAAACAACATTAACCAACAATAATTTATGTCAAAAGGTTAATACTGCTAGGCAAGTAGTTAATACTGCTAGGCCAAATTCAGCAGTAGTAAATGCTTTTAGGGCTAATGGGAATAATGTTGTTAAGGCCTCAGCATGTTGGTTTTGGAGACTGTTAGGAATTAAGCTTAAGCAGTTAGTACGGCTGAAGATGGAAGTTAGTACTGCTGATGAGTTTTGAAGACAAAGAGCAATTCGTACGGTTGAATATAGAAGTTAGTACTGTTTATGTTTTTGTGAAAGATAATTATAGAAAAGATATTGTGTATATCTTATACGATTAGGTTGATAGTTATCTTGTAAAGGAATCCTTAGTCTATAAAAGGATTGCCTAGGTTAAAGTTTATGTACGAATGTTAGAAACGAATTAGTGCGTATTGTTTTGTTAAGATTCAAGGTTGTAAACCCTAGTGATAGGAGATCACTCGTATTATTCATTAATAATATTGAATCGTTGAAGTTGAAGTATATTGTGTTCCTTTTTCATTCATTGTTGATTCATTCATACAAAACACAAACAAACAAATCTTCTATGTGCTAGCTAGTAAATTCCGCGTGCTATACTAGACATCATTCAAAGTATACATCTAACACAAGGAGTGTGTGTAGATCCGGTCAGAGACCTACCAAACTTGATAGTGCATCAATTACTTTGAAGAAACATAATTATATTGATGCACGAGGCAGATCTAAGTCAGTAATGGCTTGGGTCCCCAAAGGAAACTAATTTCCTTATTTTTATGTGCAGGATCATTCACAACAAGAAGATCAGGGATATGTTGACAGTGGATGTTCCAGGCACATGACAAGTAACATGTCCTATCTCTCAGATTTTAAGGAATTTGATGGAGGATATGTTGCCTTTGGGGGAGGAGCCAGAGGAGGAAGAATTACTGGTAAAGGAACAATTAAGACTGGTAAGCTTGATTTTAAAGATGTGTACTTTGTCCAGGAGTTAAAGTTTAACCTTTTTAGTGTCTCACAGATGTGTGACAAAAAGAACAGTGTTCTTTTTACTGACACTGAATGTTTTGTTCTGTCACCTGACTTTAAGTTAGCTGATGAGAGTCAGATTTTACTTAAAGTTCCTAGAAAGAACAACATGTATAGTGTTGATATGAGGAATATTGTTCCTAAAGAGAGTTTAACTTGTCTTGTTGCAAAGGCCACATTGGATGAATCAATGTTATGGCATAGGAGGCTTGGTCATGTAAATTTTAAAACCATTAATAAAATTGTTAAGGATAATCTTGTGAGAGGTTTACCTTTAAAATGTTTTGAAAATGACCAAACTTGTGTTGCTTGTCTTAAGAGGAAGCAACACAAAGCCTCTTGTAAGACCAAGATTCAGAACTCTATTACTCAGCCTTTATTCATGTTACATATGGACTTGTTTGGTCCAACTTTTGTGAGCAGCTTAATGAATAAGAAATATTGTCTAGTTGTCACTGATGATTATAGCAGATTTTCTTGGGTTTTCTTTTTAGCAACTAAGGATGAAACTAGTGGCATTCTTAAGAGCTTTATTACTGAGATAGAAAATCTAGTTGATAAGAAAGTAAAAATAATTAGGTGTGACAATGGAACAGAGTTCAAGAATAGAGTTATGAATGAGTTTTGTGAACATAAATGTATTAAGAGGGAATTTAGTGTAGCTAGAACTCCTCAACAGAATGGTGTTGCTGAAAGGAGAAATAGGACACTGATTGAGGCTGCTAGAACCATGTTAGCTGACTCTAAGTTACCTACTACATTTTGGGCTGAAGCAGTTAATACTGCTTGCTATGTGCAGAACAGGGTTTTAGTAGTGAAGCCTCATAACAAGACTCCTTATGAACTATTTAGAGGTAGAACACCTGCTCTAAGCTTCATGAGACCATTTGGATGTCATGTTACCATCCTTAATACCTTAGATCATTTTGGCAAGTTTGATGTAAAGTCTGATGAAGGGTTCTTTGTTGGGTACTCTATGAATAGTAAGGCTTTTAGGGTATACAACATTAGAACTAGGAAGGTAGAAGAAAACTTGCATGTTGAGTTCTTGGAGAATAAGCCTAGTGTTGCAGGAGATGGACCTAAGTAGCTGTTTGATATTGATGTTCTAACAAAATCAATGAATTATGTACCAGTTGTTTCATGTACAAACTCTAATGATTTTGCAGGTTCAGAAGATGGTATTGGTGCAGGTCAATCTAGCATGGAGACAAGGTCTAGCCAAGACTACCTTTTGATGCCTCTATGGAAAGATGGTTCACTGTTTTATTCATCTTCAAAGAATGCTAGCAATGATGAACCACAATATTCTAGTGATGCTGGAAAGGAAGATGATGAAGGTGTTAATAAAGAAATTGGAATTGATAATCAAGAGAGGCCTGAAAGCAGTACTCATGATGTTAATACTGTTGGGCCAAATGTTAATACTGCTTGGCCAAATGTTAATACTGCTAGTCAAACAGTTAATACTGCTCCACTTGAAGCCACACATGCTGATTTCTTTGGTGATGAAGTGGATATGAACAACATTCCTACCACATATCTAGCTCCTTCAACACCAAATACAAGAATCCATAAAGATCATTCACTTGATAATGTGATTGGTGATGTGCAGTCTGGTATAAAGACAAGGAGAATGACAAAGCCTACAAATGAATAAGGTTTTCTTAGTACTGTTTATGAAGGGAAAACTCATGAAGACCTTCATACTTGTTTGTTTACTTGTTTCCTATCTCAGGAAGAACCCAAAAGAATTGCCAAAGCTCTAAGTGATCCATCCTGGCTAGAAGCAATGCAGGAAGAGATTTTACAGTTTAAGCTACAAAAGGTTTGAGTTCTAGTGGATTTGCCTAAGGGTAAATGGCCTATTGGTACAAAATGGGTGTTTAGGAACGAAGAAAGATGAGAGAGGCATAGTGATCAGGAACAAAGCAAGGCTGGTTGCACAGGGTTATACTCAAGAAGAAGGCATAGACTATGATGAAGTTTTTGCCCCTGTAGCAAGAATTGAGGCAATAAGGCTGTTCTTAGCTTATGCTTCTTTTATTGGATTCATGGTGTATCAGATGGATGTGAAGAGTGCTTTCCTTTATGGTATAACTGAAGAGGTATATGTTACTCAAGGTGGTGAAAGCACTTTATGGTTTGCATCAAGCTCCAAGAGCCTGGTATGAAACCTTGGCCAAGTATTTATTGGAAATGGGTTTCACAGAGGAAAGATAGATCAGACATTGTTTATCAAGAAGCAAAAAGGGGATATTTTGCTTGTCCAGGTCTATGTTGATGACATTATCTTTGGCTCTACAAAGAAGGAGATGTGTTCTGAGTTTGAGAAACTGATGCATGATAAGTTTCAGATGAGTTCTATGGGAGAACTCACTTCTTCTTAGGGTTGCAAGTAAAGCAGAAAGAAGATGGGATATTAATCAGTCAGGATAAATATGTAACTGACATTTTTAGGAAATTTAGATATACTTATGTCAAAAAAGCTAGCACCCCAATGGATCTAGAAAATCCTTTGCTCAAGGACTTAGATGGTGATGATGTTGATGTTCATCTCTACAGGTCAATGATTGGATCATTGATGTATCTTACATCATCTAGACCAGACATTATGTTTGCAGTATGTGCATGTGCCAGATTCCAAGTTACACCTAAGGTTTCACACTTACATACTGCGAAAAGGATTTTTAGGTACCTAAAAGGCCAACATAAATTAGGCCTTTGGTATCCTAGAGATTCTCCCTTTGATCTAGTGGCATATAGTGATAGTGACTATGTTGGAGCAAGCTTAGATAAAAAGTCAACAACAAGAGGTTTTCAGTTCCTAGGATGCAGGTTGATATCATGGCAGTGTAAGAAGCAAATTGTGCTTGCCAATTTTACAACTGAAGCTGAATATGTGGCTGCTGCTAGTTGTTGTAGACAAGTACTCTGGATTCAGAATCAAATGCTGGATTATGGGTATAATTTTATGCACACCATGATTTATATTGACAATAACAGTACTATTTGTATTATTAAGAATCCTGTTTTACACTCTAAAACAAAACACATAGAGATTAGACATCATTTTATAAGAGACTGCAATGATAAAAAGTTAATTCAAGTTGTTAAAATACACACAAATAACAATTTTGCAGATTTACTTACCAAAGCTCTTGATGTTGGAAGATTTCAGTACTTGGTTGCAAGTATTGGAATGCTAAATCCTTAAAGTTTTAATCTCTTTGTGTCTTTGTAATGTTTTGTAAAGGATTAGTACTGTTAGATGTTAATACTGCTAGTGCAAATTAATATTGTTGTGTTAAACTGTTAGTCATACTTCATACTGTTATGAAGAAAATGCTTTGGATTGTGTTTTCTTGGTTTTGGACTAACATTTGCAGGATAAGCAAAGCAGTATGATTGGAATTGGTGCTTTGTGTGAGGCACAAGTAGTGGCTTGTTTGATGTAATGATGCTGATTAATGATAGAGTGGATTTAGGAATCACTTGACTAGGGTTACACCTGAGTTGGGAGGTTCTTTAAAATATTTTTCTTGAAATCAGCCTATGTCTGCCAATGAGCCTAATGAAGCATCTGGGCATAGGCCATACTAAACATGAATTGATGGTTTTTAGTTAGTTAGATAGTAACTAATCTAACTCACTCTTTACCATTCTATCTTAGGATAGTGTGTTAGTCTACGGACATCTGGTTTAGAGAACAGCGAGCAAACGTGAATCTAATACATTTGTGTTAGAGGTAACACCTGCCACGAGCTGAAAACCCTATCAAGAAGGCTCTCTTAATGAGTCTATCTGATCACAGACAGTATTTATACTGAAATCATTGGTTCTCAAACAACCAGGGGTTAAATGCAACTCAATTAATTAAGTGTCATCCTTAACATTTAATCCCTTCAAAATGTATAAATGCAGTATTGTTTTAAAAGGAAAATGGGTTAATACTGCTGAGAAAATATTTTTATAAAAGTTTGTACTGCTAGGGAAAAGTTTGTACTTTTGGGTAAAACTTAGTACCGCTGGGTAACCGTTAGTGTAGTTTAGGGAATAACCGTTTTTTCATTCTAGCCATTGAGATATTTTTGTCAATTAGTTCGCTTATAGGTTTCCCAAATTGGATAATTCACAATCTTTCTTTAACTTATAAGATTTCTTTACGATAAAGAAAATATTTATTAAGTCAGTCCAATCTAAACCCTAAGTGATATCTTTATAATCTCAATTGGCTTTACCAAACACACATACTCTCATAAATGATCATTACCCAGAACCCTAATCACACTTTTCTCTTTCAAACAATCTCAATGGCGAATTTGGAATTCTATGACAAACACAACATGGTTGCCTACTTGCAGAAAACAGAGGGAAGTCAAGGATTTCACCAAATAGTAGATTTTCTCAATACCAGTCACATCAGGTATGCTCTTATAGAGAATCCTACTATTTATGTTTCTCATATCAAACAGTTTTGGCATACTGCTAATGCCAGAACACTTGATAATGGAGAACAAGAGTTAACTGTAATAGTCGATGGAAAAGTCATGACTATTACTGAGTCATCTGTTTGGAGGCATCTCAAACTAGCAGATGATGATGGTATTAGTTCCTTTCCAAATACTGAAATTTTTGAAAACCTTTCCTTGATGGGGTATGTGTCAACTTCTGACAAATTGACTTTTCAAAAAGGACACTTTTCCCCCTCAATGGAAATTTCTCATTCATACCATCCTACATTGTTTATGTCCAAAGAAAACTGCTTGGGAACAATTTAGTAGCAATATAGCAACTGCTATTATTTGCTTGGCCAAAAGGCAGCAGTTTAATTTCTCAAAATTGATTTTTGATGGTATGGTGAAAAACTTGGATAGTAAATACAAATTTTTAATGTATACAAGATTTATTCAAATGTTTTTAAACAAGCACAAGAACTTGCTTCTACCTCACACAAGCTTATATAGAACTCCTACCATTACTCAAAAACTTTTTAGTAATATGAAGATGATTTCTAAGGGTTATACTGGGGTAGAAGTACCATTGTTTTCATCAATGATTGTGCCAGATCAAACTGTTCAGGGTGAAGGATCAACAATCTCAGTTGAGTCCCATCACACACCCACAATTGCTCCATCAACCTCACAACCTCCAATTTCACAAACCTATAAGAGAAGAATCAGACAAGAATCTGTGGTTCCTCAGCCCAGATCTCCTACTCATATTCCTGTAGCAGATGAGGCTGTTTCCTTTGATGAGGATGACAGAATGGGGAGGGTCGCCACTACTATCTCTGGCTTAGAAGCTGGACAGGACAGTGGTAACATTCATAAGTCCCAATCCATGGAAACACCAGGGCCCAGTGATTCACCTCTCCCAAGAGTTAACACACTTGGAAGTGATGAGGGCAGTTTGCAACTCAATGAATTGATGAAAATATGTACCAAACTGTCAGCCAGAGTCACTAGCTTGAAGGATGAACTGAAGCAGACCAAGCAAGTATATGGAGTTGCTTTGACCAAACTTATCAAGAAGGTGAAGAAGTTGGAGAAAGCAGCTAAGACTAGCAAAGCTAAAAGGAGAGCAAGAATGGTGGTCTCTGATGATGAAGAAGATTTGGAGGATCCTTCCAAATAGGGGAGGAGAATTGATGATATTGATCAAGACCCTGAGATTACATTGGTACATGATGCAGAGGTTCAGGGGAGGTATGGTCATGATGATATGGGGTTTGATATGGATTTTGATGTTGCCAAGGATGTTTCTACTGCTGAACCAGTTTGTACTGCTGGTGCATCAGTTAGTACTATCAGTCCTACAAGTTTAACTGTTGTTAGTGCTGCTGAAACATTGGTGAACATTGGAAGAAGTGCAGCAAAAGATAAGGGAAAAAGTGTGATGCAAGAGCCTGAGCAACCAAGAATCAAGAAGAGAGTTCAAGTACAGATGAGCCTTGATGAAGAAATGGCTAAGATTTTTCATGAGGAAGAACAACCACAGATTCAAGCTGATGAACTTTTAGCTCAGAGAATTTATGAACAAGAAAGAGCAATTTTCAATGAAGAAGAAAGAGAGAATTCACTTTAAGAGCTGTTGGAGGTGATTAGACAGAGTCAGAAAGCAAAAAGGGTTGAAGCAAGAAAGAGTAAATTATCAACTAGAGCAGAAAGGAGGAAGTTTATGACTTCTTATTTAAAGAATCAAGACAACTGGACTGCTAGTCAACTCATAGGTAAATCATATGAAGAGATTGAAGACTTGTACAGTAAGGCTTACAAGAAGATTCAAGATTTTATTCCTATGGAAACTGAAGAGGAGAGCAGAAGAGTTAAGAGAGCAGGCATATCTTTGGAATCAGAGTCTTCAAAGAAACAAAAAGTCAGTGAAGACTTACCTACAGTAGAAGAGCAAGAAGAAGGTTTAACTAAAGAAAGGTTACAACAGATGATGATCATTGTTCAAGAAGAAGGAATGAATGTTGAAGCTCTACAGACCAAGTATCCTATTATAGATTGGGAGATTCAAGATGATGGACTGATAAAGAGTTGGAAGATCATCAGGGTTGGCAATCACATTGAAGTGTATCAACACTTTGATGATATGCTCAAAGCATTTGACAAAGAAGATCTGGTAAAGCTATGGGAATTAATCAATGAAAGATTCAACTCAACTGAGCCTACAGATGATAAAGACGGGATGTAATGGGTAGAGTTGAAGAGAATTTTTGAGCCAGATGAAGATGATGAGATGTGGTTGTGTCAGGCTAGTAATCAAGGCTTAAAATGGACTTTGTACAACTCATGTGCAGTTCATCATGTGTCTACAAAAGCTGGAACAGATATCTACATGATGGTGGAGAAAGACTACCCACTGTCAAGGGGATCACTTACATTGATGTTGGCTACAAAACTTGTTGTGGATGAGCATACAGAGATGGCAAGAGAACTTCTGAGGAAGATTTTTATGCAGGTTGCAAGATCAGGAAGATGAAGTGTTTGGAAGAATCCTCTCAAATTCAAAGATTTAATTCAAGAAACTTGATGATTTGGAGGTAAATCACAAGTTTAGGGGAGGATTGTTAGGAATTAAATGTCTTCAGAGTTAGTACTGCCTAGCCAAGACTTAAGACTGTTCAAGATTAACACTGCCAGTACTAACCAGTTAGTACTGCTGCTAGAGTATTAACTGAAGACTGCTGAAGAACTTACTACTACTAAAGGAAAATAGTACTGCTAAGAAGATAAAGACGTGTGAAGTGATATGTATTAAGTTATTCTGTGTATATTCTATTTAGTTAGAAAGATAAGTATAAGCTGAATAGTATAGAAGATTTGTAGTTATCTTATAAAGGACTCCTTTGTATATAAAAGGAGGTCCTAGGTTAAGGTAATACATACGTCTTTTTGATATAGCTTCAAGGTTGTAAACCCTAGTACTACACAGAGTACTCGTATTATTGATATAATAATATTGGAGTGTTTTGGTGATATTAGGGATGAGCAAGGTACCAAAATGGTACCGAACCCGTACCGAATTAGTGGTACCATTTTTTTTCCGAGCATTAAAAGGGGTACCGGTACCGTACCGTACGGGATTTCGGTACCGGTACCGGGAAATCGGTACCTATTCGGTACTTCCCCTTTTTTGCACATTATAAAACTTCAAAGTAATTTTCAAGCTCAATCTTACGAGATAGCATAGAGTAAATTGAAATCATGAAAGCAAATGAGAAGAGTTGTAGGCATAATGCATGAATTATAAGAGAAATAGTTCTTTCATATGTTTGTTTTAGACTTGTATGTTTTTATATATACATTGTTATGCACATATTAATAGAAAAAACACTTATGTCCCCCTCATACATTGTTATCCTCGTATATTGTATGACTAAGCACTGCATTAATTCAAAATTGCAATATTATCATGATATTAACTTTTGTGTTGTTTTCTTCTAACATTATGTTACTAGGGTTACAAGGAGAAGATTGTAGACATAAGAGAGGAGATATTACGTAAAAGGAGGGTTGGGAAACTTCCTGGTGATACCACCTCTGTTCTAAAATCTTGGTGGCAATCACATGCCAAATGGCCATACCCTACGGTAAGTTTGCTGCCTGCGTCTCTTTTGCTGTTACTTGAAATCAGGAAAGTAAAGCATACTTTTGTGTTCATGTCCGCGTATTTGCTTTATATGCATCAGATAGCACATACTAAACATGATATGAGCAAACCATTCGGCATAACGTGACATAGGATGTACTTTAACTCTATTTTTATTTTTTAAGTACCTTAACTTAAGGCCAAGAAGAAGAAAAAAAATATGGAATTCGGTACCGAATCAGGATTTCCCGAATTAGTCCCGTACCGTTCCCGAAAGGTACCGAATTTTTTTTGCCTTATTTCGTGGTACCGGTACCGTACCGTATATCGGGAACTGGTACCGTTTCGGTACGGTCCCGGTACGGTCCCGGTTCGGTTCCGAGATTCGGTTCAAAATGCTCATCCCTAGGTGATATCATTGTTCATACAAAGTTTACTGTTTCATTGATATTGTTTACATTCTTCTAAGTATTAAAGAGTAGATTCCGCATACTCTTTAGTATTCACAAAGTTTCTAATACAAGCTCGTGTGTTTGGGATCAACAGATCCCATGAAAACTTTTGAAGTTAAGTGTAGTTAAGGGATGGTTGTACGAGGTTAGGTGACTTCCTAGGAATTGCTCAAATGGTTGCCAAAAAAAGTTGTGCGGATGAGGGTAAAGCGGACAATATTACAGTTGTTGCAGGGGGGAGTTACACAAATTCACTTTCTCGATACCTTCAGCTCGTCAGGATTTATGCCAAAACTTGCAACTCGCTGGAACGAGTCAAAATTCAACAAAAGTCTCAAAAATCAGGCCAAAACCCATTCATTATCATCGGAAACCTTCACATCCTTCTCGAAAGTTGCAAATCTCAGGAAAAACAAACAAAATATTAATTGTCGCCGAAATCTTCTCCAACGATTCGTTAAACTAAGAGCATCTTCATTGCAAAGTAGAGTAATGACTTTTTTTTGCTCAACTTAGTAATTGCAAAACTTTTTAGTGGTGGAGTGAAAGCTTTTTTTTAACAATGACTCGAGCTTCCTAAGTATTTAGGGCGTGTTTGGTATTGGGGTTTCGTATGAGTTTTTGTTTGATTTGATGTTAAACAAATGTTTGGTTGAATTTATTTACTATGGGATTCACTGTTAAGAATCACAATATTGCCAAAATCGAATCCTTTGTAGTAGAACGGATTTGTAGAGGATTTGATGTAAGTGGTGGGCCCTGTCCTTTTCATGTGTCTCTCTCTCTTATTTTCTTTTCTTTTTCAATCATAACATATTTTAAATAATAGTTTTTATTATAATTTTATTATTAAATTATGGGTAAATTGCAAATTTGGTCCCTAAGGTAACACAAATGTGCAAGGATCACACCGAGACGAATTTTGTTGCAAAAAAAAACATTAATGTTCCATATTTTTGCAAAACAACCACTGAGAGGCACTGTTCACTAACGCTCGTTATTTTTCTCGTTAAGTCCACGCGAAATGACTAAGATACCGTCTTCTTCTTCCCCACTTTTAGGGACATAATTTGCAATTTACCCAATTTTTTTTTTTTTTTTTTTATTGGAAGCCACCACATCACAAACACAGCCACCACCACCACCCTCATCTACCACCATACAACCAACACCACCACCCTCTAGTGGTGGTGGTAAGGCGGTGGTGTTGAACAACTTATAGATTATAATTGGAAAAAAAAAAACAAAATGTATACTCTTAGACATGATTACTCGAACTCGAGACCTTCCATTTGAGGGAGATAAGTTTTAGCCATCATGACAGCAATACACATACGGTATACATATGAATTCAAATATTCAGTTATTTATTGTGAAACAGAGGAAACAAATTAATGAAAATTTTATGGTTGTCAAATGTTACTGGAGTAATTCTACTCCACTCAGTAAAGAACCAACTTCCTTGTTCACATACATTTTGATTATATCAGTTGGATAGCAACTTAAGATTATAACTATGGATTATTTAGAGATTTGGTGAATGTTGTGTAGAGCCTCATTGTGAGAATCGTTTAAAACTCGAGATTTGTTAGATCTCATCTAGGAATAACAATAACAACGATAATAATATGCAGCGGAATTAAACAAAGAACATTTGTTATTGTAACAAGGTTTTCTTCATCATCATCATCTATAAAATCACAAACACAACTAACAGCCCCAATTCTATCAAGTGTAGAACGGTTACTCAACAATAACAGGGATCAAAGATCCTTGAGGCTGAACTAACATAAAACCCTAGGTGTTTTCACAAGAAAACCCACGCCTAGACACACACAATTTACTAGACGTCTACATTTTCTGTGCACACAAAAACCTAAGACCCTGTATCTCTTTATATAATAGAGACACCTAGGGTTTACAAAGACTTCTAACATTATTCATTTTAAGCCCTTGTAGTTTCATTCTTCTTAATATTGTTTTGTACTTATTAACTCAATATAAAACCCAACAAGTAAGGAGTAGAAGTATTAACACTTCAAGTCGTACTGATCACCATCTATCCTTCTAAGTCGTACCACATGATCAGCATTAAAATTTTCAAAGAGTAGTACTAAAAATATACTAGCAGTACTAACAAGTAAGGAGTAGCAGTATTAACACTTCAAGTAGCAGTACTAATCAAACGATCAGTATTAATGATGTAACGGGCAGTACTAATAAACAGCTTCAACTAACAGCATTAAGTTCTCTTCAAGCAGCATTATAATCCAAGAGCAATACCAACTTTAATAACCATTCGTCTCAGCAGTACTATCTTTGAACAGTAGCACAAAATAAACGCAGCAGTACTAACTCGTAACAAGCAGTACTAAAAATTCAACTAGCAGTACTAACAATTTAGTAGCAGTACTAAGTTTTCAACGAGCAGTACTAACTAATAAACTTCAACGAGCAGCAATAACATATCAGTATTATTAATCGACAAGCAGCATTAACGTTTATGAGTGGAGATATAAAACAAAGCAGTAACCTCAGTCTCCAAAGCAGTAGAGTTACTTCCATGAGTTGGTCTACTCCCACAAAACGTAACACCAGTAATCACAGTCTGTTCTTATGCGTATCTCTACTCCCTGTTCTAGTAACCATCTTGGATCGACATTCATAAAAAACACCAGTATAAATAATGAACAGTAGCACCAAATCTTAAAACAAAACGACTGTTAAGGATATTTTTTTTAAGTATCCAGACGACGCTTTTTAGTGTCACTAACATGTTGCTAAATTCGTACCTTCAAACCAAGAAGCAGCAGCAGTAGAAAATTTCAATTAACCCACTTAGAGTATTAGGATTTAAAGAATAAAGGAATAACCACGTTTGCTCAGCATGTATCCCATCATTAATCGGTTTTAACATTCAAAACCCTAAAAAACTGATTTGCTTGAAAAACCCTAAAAACCCATTGACAATACCTTCTCCAAAGCTACTTCCATCGACTTAAAACCTTGTGAATCCCTAGATCATGAGCTCCCTGAGCTCTGATACCACATGTGAGAATCGTTTAGAACTCGAGATTTGTTAGATCTCATCTAGGAATAACAATAACAATGATAATAATATGCAGCGGAATTAAACAAAGAACAATTGTTATTGTAACAAGGTTTTCTTCATCATCATCTATAACAATCGGAAACACAACTAACAGCCCCATTTCTATCAAGTGTAGAACGGTTACTCAACAATAATAGGGATTAAAGATCCTTGAGGCTGAACTAACACAAAACCCTAGGCGTTTTCACAAGAAAACCCACGCCTAGACACACACAATTTACTAGACGTCTACATTTTCTGTGCACACAAAAACCTAAGACCCTGTATCTCTTTATATAATAGAGACACCTAGGGTTTACAAAGACTTCTAACATTATTCTTTTTAAGCCCTTGTAGTTTCATTCTTCTTAATATTATTTTGTATTTATCAACTCAATATAAAACCCAACACTCATGAACTTAAATTTGAATTAGCATGGAAACTTCATTCCAATCCAAGAGTATTGGTGATGAAGTATGCATCGACTGAGAAAATGTTACGACAAATAACATAAAGAGGAAGAAATTAAGCCGAACACGACTTCATTTAGTCTAGAAGATCCAAACGATCTAGAACAACATACTATCGTTTAATCCGATAACATGCATTGTTTGTTATAAGAAGCTTATAGGGCAAGAGACAATAGAGGAAAACATATAAGATTTTCAAAAGATTACCATCAAGGCAAATACCATAATCACTTGATAGAAGCTTATATAATAGTTATAATCGTTAAAAGACAAAGAATCAATAATTAGCAATGTTTCGTTACTTGATAAATAACCTAGCAGAGTGTGGTCAACAAATCAAGGCTGACCAAGAAGTGAAAGCTTGTATAATGTCTGGCTCTGAGCAATCTCGATTCTTTCACGTGGATCGTTCAATCTTTCATCTCTAAGTGCCTCAAGAATTGCTCGTGAATCTTTTTCCCTGAAGGTAATGAAACCATAAAGTATGGCGTCAATTAGTATTCACTTTAACATTTGGACATTTGGTAACCGGTTAAATTACATGTAAGGTGAAACAGCTTTTATGAGGCAACTTGTTTACATAAAAAGTTACCTCTTTATTAGTATCTTGTATAGCGTCTTTATGATGGGGCACAACTCAACAGGTGCAACAGACTTCTTCTCATTTGGATGCAATACACTCAAGCTTGATTGACTTAGAAGCTCAAAAAATGCTCCCAATGCAGACACTCGCTTCAGTGGCTATTATAATAGCTGTCCTAGTGGCTGCTCTTTTCTTTATGGGGTTTTTCTCAATATATATCCGTAGATGTTCGAATGATGTTGGAGCGAGTGTTGGAGCGAGTGTTCGTGCAACTCTTTCTATGCGTCGAACGGGGAGATTAGTTGCTGCTTCACATGGTCTCGATTCAGAAGTACTAGAAATGTTTCCGACTTTCGTGTATTCTACTGTGAAAGGTTTGAAGATTGGTAAAGAAGCTCTGAAATGCGCTGTTTGTTTAAACGAATTTGAGGATGAAGAACCGATTCGTTTGATACCTAAATGTGATCATGTTTTTCATGTTGAGTGTATTGATGCTTGGCTTGAGAATCTCGTTACTTGTCCTGTATGTCGATCGGATCTTGCTAGGTCAACTCAAGTTGGTAATAATGATCTAGAAGTTGATGAGAATAATAATAACCAAGCGACGACCGTCATGGAGGAGGATCAAGTAAATAGTAAATTACACTTCGCTACTAAAACTTAAAAAGGAATAGCCAAATGGGCCAATTTGGTGGTGGTAGAGGGTGGTGGTGGTGGTAGCTGTGTTTGTGATGTGGTGGATTCCAATACAAAAAAAAAGAATTGATTAAATTGCAAATTATGTCCCTAAAAGTGGGGAAGAAGAAGAGGGTATATTAGTCATTTCGCGTGGGCTTAACGAGAAAAATAATGAGCGTTAGTGAATAGTGTCTCTCAGTGGCTGTTTTGAAAAAAATTATGAAACATTAATGTTTTTTTTGCAACAAAATTCATATCGGTGTGATCCTTGAACATTCGTGTTACTTTAGGGACCAAATTTGCAATTTACCCAAAAATTATTATATAAATATATTCTCTCTCTGGCTATCCTTCACTCTAAACCAAATCTAAATCCAAATCCAAAGCAAATTCTAAACCCACCTATAAACCAAACGGGCCCTTATACTTGATGAATGACTTTAGCAAATGACTAAATGCATTATAGGATGCTCTACGATATCGGTTCGAATTCAAAACACTTTTTTCTTTTTCTTTTTATATTACTCCCTCTGTCCTAAAATCTTAGTCATACTTTTAGTTTGACATGTCACAAAATAATTTTTCACTTTTAATCTCAATCATTTAAGAAAGAGTTTGTGGGTAAATATGATATATAATTCGGTGAAAAATGTGATACACTCACTTTTCTTAAAATACGTGTTTTATTGGGACAACAATTTTAGGTAAAGGACTCTATTTTGCATCTCATACCTTTCGAGCGCGGATATCTTCCTATAAAGTACTTGGGTGTTCCCCTTATTTCATAAAGATTGCTATATAAGGATTGTGAAATCCTTATAGAGCGTGTTCGCAAACGAATTGGTGATTGGAAAAACAAATGGCTATCGTTTGCTGGAAGGCTACAACTTGTAAAATCGGTGTTGTCTTCTATGCACTTGTACTGGGCCTCGGTGTTTATTCTTCCAGCGGGTATTGTTCATGATATTGAGCTGCTTATGAATGGTTTCTTATGTGTCAAGGAGACATGAAGCGTGGGAAAGTGAAAGTTTTGTGGGATGATGTGTGTCTTCCGAACTATAAAGGGGGTTTAGGAGTTCCCGACTTTGCTTTTGTGGCCCTAATGTGAAGACTTCCCAGCAGGTCAACCAAGCTAGTATTACTCTCACATGAGCACGCTTAACCGTATGGGCGATTAACCGTTAGACTACAAAACGCGTTGTTGTCGTATAAGGCGAATGTTAACATATGTCCCAGTATCACTCCAAGTCACGACCAATGTGAGATTTGCCTATGGTATTATATTCACCCCCCCCCCCCCCCTTAGGGGAATCCCGTCCCGGGATTAAAGTTGGGTAACAACCCTGTCTAAGGGACTCATCGTCCTTGAACGACGATGAGGTTTGCCCCACATCCCGAACGGTTAGGAGTGGCTCTGATACCATATGTAACACCCCGTCTTATAGACCACAATATTGTCTGCTTTGCCCGTAGGCTCACGGCTTTGCTTTTGTGGCCCTCATGTGAAGACTTCCCGACATGTCACCCAAGCCAGTACTACTTTCACACGAGCACACTTAACCGTATGAGCGATTAACCGTTAGACCACAAAACGCGTTGTTGTCGTATAAGACGAATGTTAACATATGTCCCAGTATTATTCCAAGTCACGCCAATGTGTGATTTGCCTAGGGTATTACAAGCTTCTTCTTATTTTGTGTGGCAAGAACGAAACAATAGAATTCATGGAAAGGGTGGAAGACAACCTGATGACGTTGCCAAAAGTATAGTTGACACGATTCGCTTAAAATTGGCAGCTATTCGGTTTAAAAAGAATGCCCGTGTGGAGCAAATGAAGAGAACTTGGAAGATTGCTAATGTGCAAGTGGAAGTGAGCTAGAAGTGATGTGGTTCAAAGGCTTAGTTTAATGTGTATCTTTTGTAGTCTTTGTATCACGTTTGGTTAGTTTGGTTGTTATGCTTTGAGCATGTTCAAAGTATATTTTTTATTTATTTAGGGTGACTCATTATGCCCTTTTTGTACCAAACATTATTACTCAATATATTTCACCGGGTATAAACCCTCTAAAAAATAATAACTAACCTCCGTCCCAAAATTATTATCTCATTTTACTTTTCGTCTCTACTTTTCAACTTTGACCTTAAGTATTTTTTTTATATTGCATAATACTTGATACAAAATATATGAATGGATTGGTTTTATAATGTATTTTCATTTGTATAATTTTTTTCAAAAATTGTATAACACAAAAAAAATATTTATAGTCAAAGTTGAGAAAGAAAGACCAAAAAAAAATCAATAAGGGACAATAAATTTGAGACGAAGGAGTAATAATTAAAAAAAAAAATTAAAAAAAAGAGAGTAATATTAATATTATACTATCACACTCATAACTCCACAACCACATATTTTATTTCAAATAACACCGACACCAATACAAAAAAGTGAAAAACACATACTTTATTCATACACAATAATTAAACCAATGTTATTTTAAAGAAAAACTAAATTAAAATATATATAAAAAAAAAAAAAAAAAAAAAAAAAAACCTAACAAAACCAGAACAACAACAAAGTAACGTGAGCTACTTGATGTCTCTCCCTGTCTCTCTTATATATACACACCTAACAACACCCCAACAGAAAAACACACACGAACAGCGAATCACAATCTGATCGGAAATTTCATTGCATTACATTTTGATTTGAGGGTTTTTTATTTTCAGATCTGAAAGTTAAATTAGGGGTTTGACAGATTTATAATACGCATGAGCTGGTTAGGTTATAATCCTTCATCATCATCAAATTCTTCTTCAAATCACTTTCTTCTTCTTCCTTTTTTTATACACTTGTTACCCAATTCTTTTGATTTCCAATTCGATAAACCTTTAGATTATAGAAGTAGTAATAATAGTAATAATTGTCGGTTCATTCTTTAATCATCATGGCTTCACAACAAGACAAGACTAATCAACAATTGAAACAAGGTAACCTTTTTTTTTTTCTTTGTTATTATTTACTTTTGTTAAATTGTTTTATTTGTTTGTGGATCTTTATGTGTTAGAATTGCTAGTTTACTACTAGTGTTTGTTTATTAGTATTAGTGTTATTATGCAATAATGTAACTTACTTTCGCCTTTTTTTTCCTTGCACGTAAGGAAAAAAAATGTTTTTTTATTTATTTTTACCATCGTATGTAACATACTTTCGATTTTTCACCGTTGTATATAAGTAACCTTTTACTGTGTAAGGTTTGCGCATCGCCGTATTATGTTGTTACCTACGGTAGAAGGTTACTTACATACAAAGGTGAAAAATTGAAAGTGTGTTATATACGATGGTGAAAAAAACATTTTTTTTTCTTACGAACAATGATGAAAAGGTGAAAGTGAGCTACATTTAGGTAACAGATTAGATTAGATATTTTTGGTTGTAAGAGACTTAGGTTGTGTTTGGTGCGGAGCATTTATGAGCAGCATGGTGTATAAAAGCGGTCTGAGGCGGCGCCTCGAGGCGAAACGGGCATAAAACGATTATGAGGCGGCGCCTCAGGGGGTGTTTTGGAACGTAACGCCTCATGGGACCTGAGGCGGGCGCCTCGGCGCTAGTCGGCCTCCCACCGCCCCGATTAGCGGCAAATGAGCCAAATTAGGCGGTCAACGCCCGCTAATGCCGGCCAAACTTCAGATCTAGGCCAATTAAAGAGAAAATAAGTGGTGGCTGTGTTCAGAATGACGGTCAACACCCGCGAATGGACCAGAGAGAGGGTGAAGGGGAGGGTAAAGAGAAAATAAGTGGTGGCTGTATTATCAATGTATAACCCTAATTGTTCAACCCTAATAATATAGTGGTTTTTTTGGCCCATTAAAAAGCTTATACAAATATACAATAGGCCCAACAAATAACTTAGTAGACTTTAATAAAAGCTTACACAAGTATTTTTGGCCCATTGATTATGAACTTTATTTGATGTTTAGTATTTTATTTATAAGATATATAATTTCTATATTTTTTTTTTAATTTCACCTCGACATTACGCCTCGGTTCGCCTCGAGGCTCGTTTCCGTACTTTTAAACCTTGAGCGGTGAAGGGTGAGAGCGTTGAGCATTGTGATCTTTAAGGCTCGTTTGGCAAACACCAAGTAGCTTTATCTATTTTTTCGGAATGCTCATTTTTCAACGTTCTATTTTTGCCAAACACACCCTTAACCTACGTACTAGTTTGGCAAATTAGCCGTGGCGGAACCAGAATGATAAGTGATTGGGTGCACATTTTTTATTCTAAATTGTAGAAGGAAAAATAATGAACAAAAAGGTACGATTTCATAAAAACAATTGAGTTTATTTTTCACTTGTAGATGAACTAACTAAGAAAGTACTACAAACACAAATCCTTTAGACCAGGTGCATTTGGGAAATTTTGAGGTTTCGTATGAAAGTTAACACTACGAAACAAAATTTCATCGGGACCCCTCGACACCCCTTCCCCGCATTGAGAATTAGTGATGTGTGTCGGTGCTGCGAATATGTGTAGTTTGGGTAGTAGAATTTGTGGTATCCCACATAAGATGACAAGTCGTTTTTATAGGTCGTCCATTTGTGCTCTACGTGTCGTTCTGATATAAATTGAAATTTTGTTAAATTTTTTATTGTGGGATGGACGAGACCACTGCCACCATGTATTTATTGATTGCCAACTGGTGGGGGTAGCTATGAATATGTATATTATTGTTCTGAAGTGGTCCATAACACATCATTAATGTTATTGGAGTAGCAAATGTTGATGAAAAAAAATAAGTGTACTTTTTTTTTGCATACATCCCCCCGCACACATATATTTGCACATGCATGTATTCGAGTTACATTTGCCTAAATTATCAGCCTAAAAAATGGCTAATATATTCAATGTATGACACATATCTTAATCTAGTTGTTAGGCATATTTTAGGTTGATGTTTTAGGCATCTGTATTACTTTAGGTATTATTTAATTTTGTTTATGAATATATCATTTCAACCATGTAAGTTTGTATAAGTTACTAAGCTGTAAACCTGTTATGGATAATCAGGTTCTCATCGATGTCTATCCTGAATAGTTGTAATGAAGCCTAAATCTCATGCCTGACTTAATTGGTCATGACAGAAGATTGTAAATTTATTATACATATCAGTATTCATTATCTGAGTAATTTGATAACGATGTAAAAGCATCAATAAGGTGAATTGTGGTATTGAGAATTTGTAGTTTTGTAAGCCAACAAAACATGGTTCCTTGGTAAGGAATAGTAACATGTGGAATTTATAGCAATTCCTCTGCATGCATCTAATTCTGTTTTCTTCTTTAAAATATAGTGATTTGCTATTCAAATGTTGAACCAACGCGTTCAGCCTCACCATCTGTTATTGTGATTGGTAGTGGCTTTGCGGGTATATCTGCTGCTCGTGCGCTTCATGATGCTTCATTTCAGGTATTAAGAAGAAATATTTATCTGCTTTAGAAATTCTGATGAAGTGATGATAATATCATTTTTGAACATTAGCCTTAATGCCATTTTTCTTTCAGGTCACGGTACTTGAATCTCGTAACAGAGTTGGTGGTCGGGTTTGTACAGATTACTCATTTGGTTTTCCTGTGGACTTAGGTGCATCATGGTGAGAACTGAGAAGACTTGATGATCTTGATTGTCTTATCATAAATAAAACCATCTTTGAGTTTTTCACTAATTGCATGTTACGTTAATCTTGCAGGTTGCATGGGGTCTGTAATGAAAATCCCTTGGCACCAGTCATTGGAAGACTTGGATTACCATTATACCGAACTAGTGGTGATAACTCAGTGTTATATGATCATGATTTGGAGAGGTAGTGAATTTTATATATTCATATGTAATGTATGCTCTTAGCCTCTTAGGTCTATCTGATGTTAGGTTGTATAATAGTAGGAGGTGGGTGTATTGTTGCCGCTTTGTATTTTTGATTTCTATAAGCAATGCCAAATGTGTCTTGTTAGTTCTTAGCCTTTTAGCATATTTTTTTGTCTTTGCTGGTTCTCCTGTAGACATCAATATACATATACTTTAATACGACAATAAGTTCTTGATGTACTTTCAAAGGCTGATTGCTCAAAAGTGCAACTAACTTTCCTAAACAGAGCTTTTATTGTATTTTGGGTAACTGGCAAATGTGATGCATGGAACTAGTAAATTAAACACAGATGGGAAGTTACTATTATGGCACCAATTGACCAAAACTGGAATAACTGAGAAGTTGGTTACCTTAAACTGGAAAACAGTTGAATGTTGGTTATTGGAAATAGTAAAGATTTAGAGTTTCCTTACCTCTAATAAGCAAATTTGTGAATTTTTTGCGATGATTTACTTATATACTATGTTTTCTAGAAGAGAAATTTAAGGAAAGTTGATTAAGCAGTTAAACCAAGAAATCGTGAAGTTTCACGTTATTGATGTATTTTCCTTCAATGTTCTTCAGCTATGCGTTGTATGAGATGGATGGGAATAAAGTTTGTCAAAAGTTAGTCGCAGAGGTTGGAAAAACATTCGAGGTCATATTGGAAGAGGTACGTCTTCTCTCTTTCTCCCTCGTCAATTATTTGGCTCAAAGTAGCATATAACAGTTTACTTTATTCATTATTGGTTTCGGTTTGCTGTTTTATGAATTGTAGACTAATAAAGTGAGGGATGAGTTCCCTGAAGACATGTCTATACAACGTGCAATATCAATTGTGTTTGACAGAAACCCAAACCTAAGGTATAACTATCTCTCGGGTGATCTTCACCATTATCCTGTTATAGGAATGAGCCAAGTCACCCGATGTCTGTTTTTGTATGCATACAACCTCTTATATAATTCGTTCTTATAAAGTTAAATTATCAGTGTACAAAATGATATTTTGGGTTACAATCCAACCCGGCGGCTCTTTTTGACATGAATTAAGGAAATACTTGTTTCAACCTTAATCTGTTATCCTACCCGCTCAACCTCTTATATTATCGGCTCTAAATTGTATTTTTTTTACAGGTTGGAGGGTCTTTCTCACAATGTGTTGCAGTGGTACTTGTGTAGAATGGAGGGCTGGTTTGCTGCAGATGCTGAAACCATATCGCTTAAATGCTGGGACAAGGCATGTATTTTTTTATTTTATTTTTTAAATCATCTCATTAGCTCTTTCTAGATTTAAGTATATCATTTTAAGATTCCACCATCTTATACCTGATTTATGATGCGCAGGAAGAATTGCTTCCTGGTGGCCATGGACTTATGGTTCGGGGTTATCTTCCAGTTATAAATACACTTGCCAAAGGCCTCGATATCCGATTGGGTCACAGGTAACATCTGATCCAAGTTTAAATGGGTTATATTTATACCATCTACAACAAATCTGATTATTTTTGGGTAAAATCATTAATTATCTATATGTGCTTCAAACTTGATAGACTACTATTTTATGTCCCAACTTTTTATTACAAAAATGTCCCTTTTGGTAATTTTATCGGTCAATCTTATAAATATCCCAGAATTTTCCAAATACTATGAACATTTTGTCTGGTAACTTCATGAAGCAGATGCTCACCCAAACACTATTTTCTACACCTGACTTACAGCCGGTTATGTTACTCTGATTTATTCAGTATCACATTATACTGATTGAAAACAACACTTGTTTTGTGTCGATCAACTTATATCCTCTTTCTTGTCTTTGTTTCATGATTTCTACAGGGTGACAAGTATAAATAGACGTAAGAATGGTGTAAAGGTAACTGTTGAGAATGGAACTACGTTTTTTGCTGATGCAGCAGTTATTGCAGTGCCGCTTGGTGTTTTAAAGTCAAAAACTATAAAGTTTGAACCAAGACTACCCCAATGGAAAGAGCAAGCCATAGAGGACCTTGGGGTTGGAATAGAGAACAAAATAATATTGCATTTTGACCGAGTTTTCTGGCCAAATGTTGAATTTCTAGGAGTAGTATCAGAAACTTCTTATGGATGTAGCTACTTTCTTAATCTTCACAAAGCCACGGGCCACCCTGTCCTAGTTTACATGCCTGCGGGACAGCTGGCAAAAGACATTGAGAAACTTTCAGATGAGGCAGCTGCTAATTTTGCTTTTATTCATCTCAAAAAGATTCTTCCTGATGCTTCTGCCCCGGTAAGTTGCATGTGTAAATGATTTTTTGTTAAAATTTCAAACTAAATTTATAAATAATCGGCTTGTCAAATATCGGCCGGGTCATGCCGGGTTGACAGATTTAATACTTCTGTTTAAGTTTCCATTGGAGATAAATATACCCCAAAGTGACACATTCAACACCAGCACTTAATGTCAACATTTTTTTATGCAGATTCAGCATCTGGTTTCACATTGGGGCAGTGACATAAATACGCTAGGATCATATAGCTATGATGCAGTAGGAAAACCCCATGATCTGTATGAAAAGCTAAGGAATCCAGTTGATAACTTATTCTTTGCAGGGGAAGCAACAAGCGCCGACTATCCGGGCTCAGTACATGGGGCCTACCACACTGGTCAGATGGCTGCAGAGGACTGCAGAATGCGGGTCCTTGAACGTTATGGCGAGGTTGACCTTTTTCAGCCCGTCATGGGTGAGGACACCCCTGCTTCTATTCCTTTACTGATATCTCGTTTTTAAATTCAAATAAGGTTTGGTGTAATGGTTAGGGTTCTTGTTTTTGTGATTGTGATGCATTAACATAGAACCATCGCAAAGATGAAGGAACCTTTTAAATCAGTTGATAGTATGCGGATTGCTCTATGGACGTAAATTGTTAAGGTTTATTGAATGATGGTTGTGGACTTCTATAATTATGGAATATCGTACTTTGATAGTATGCGGATAGTATATGGATTTCTTTCTTTTTTTTTTTTTTTTTTTTTTTTTTTTTTTTTTTTTTTTTTTTTTTTTTTTAAATTCTTTTTAAATGGTTTCATCCAACTTGCTACTCAGTATTTAGTGGTGTGTTATCTAAACTTGACAGACTATAAATGTTATATTATCAAAAGTTATCGATAATTACTTGATAACTATGTAATTAGTTGATGGGGTGTACATAGTTTTATTTGATTCTATGTTGTATGTTGGTAACATGTTTCTTTGGATGAAGAAAAAAAGTGATTTGAGAATGTAAACGCTGATATGAGACATGATGAAAAGGCGAAAATTTGGTGAAGTTGTTCCTTAATTGGTGAATCGTTCAACCAATTGTTTCATACGTAAACACATGGGGTCGTTGGTTTACCTCATCATTAGCGTTTTTGACCAAAAAAAAAATCATCTGATCAGAAGTTCCAACCATTTTAAGCAAATTGAGTTCATCACTTACCTTGAAATCAACTGTTTAGACTTTAGACTTGGGAGTTAATTTCACAAGGCTTTTTGAATGACCGAGCTTGATATCAAACTCCAAAGCCAAGATGGGGTTCGAATTCATATTGACATACATTTGCTTTGGCTATGTTTCCTGCCACAGGAGATTGTGGTCTTCAAGTTGGGTTTGACTTTTAAGCAGTGATCAAGAAATGGGACATCTTTCAAATGGGTATACTTAGGATGTTTGTATTAGCTGGTTTATTATGTGGTAATTAGCCTATCATGTTATGACCACACAATAAGCTAAGATAAGCATCGCCGTTTGCAGCTTTGACTAGCATAACTTATTTCATACACGAAACAGTTATATTCTTTTGATTATGGAATAAGCTTATACGTGTCTTAAATAACTTTAACTATGCACTCCTAATCTACGATATCGCATAGTTGCATCTCTCATTTGTCTTGTTCTCAATGTCAATTAACCAATCCTCTGCTTTAAAAACAAAATGTGTAAGACAATATATAGACCACCTAAAATTGACCTGCTCAGTTAATATTACTGCACGTAGTTCATTTTAATAATCAAAACCAAAATCTAACAAAATTAGTTAAAGCTTGCTACCTCTTAATGATGGAGTATTAAACTAGCATCCTCTAGCTAAGAAATTCATGATATCTAAAATTATATTTTACTTTGATTTGTGAATAAAACTGGCAATAATAACTATCAGGATTGTAGCGGTTTTGAAAAGTATAAGCTTTATGTTAAATAACTATGGTTTTCTATGTGACAAATACAAAAATAGAGATTCAGGCATATACTTTTTACTCTGATGTACGCTACTTAACTACAGTAATATTCTAATAACTATCTTATAACTTTTCGTTAATTATCCCTCCAGCGTGATTTGAACCCGACAGTTATCATGACTTTGAATATGTAATCGTTTTTTCCTCATCCAAACAAATACTAAGACGTCTTATCAACCAATCAAATAGAATATTGTCTCACTAAAGTTTTTTTTATTAGTTAAAATAAAAGATAAACAATTATTTTGAGAAGGATTAGTAAGGATAAAAATCAAATAAAAAGACAAATATCCGTACATTACGTAAAAAGATTTTTTTTTTTTTTTTCCAAAAAAATTCCACAAGATCAGGTATGTTGGTGCATGAAAAATTTGTGAAGGAAGTTTTTCTAAAAGTAGATATTTTTTCAGAAAAAAAATTATGAAAAAATACGTTTGTGCATTAAATCGTTTTTTTGTGCATCAAAAATTTGTTTTTGCACCCAAGTTCTTTTGACTTTTTTAATCAAAATAACATTGCGCATCTAATAAAAAAAAGTTGAAAATTTTGTGCATCAAAATTCGTTTTTTGTGCATTAAAAAAAACGTATAAAAACTCAAAATCAGAAAAACTTCTTTCACAAAAGTTTTATACACCAACATACCCGATCTTGTGGAATTATTTTAGATTTTTTCGCGAACTTTTTTAAAAAAAAATAAGTGTACAAATATTTTTCTTTTTATTTTAACCAGTAATTACATTATTAATTAAATAAATGAAAAATAATATAAGGGAAAGTATCAAACACATGAGCGATAGATAATGTTGTTCACCGGAGGAATGATGATGCTAACCGGCGGTGCTACGGTGTTTCATCACCGGCCGGCGAGTATACTATGCTTAGGTTCTAGAACACAAAACAACAACACTGGAGATCAATTAAGAGATCAACTTGATCACCTTCACTTTGAAGCTGATAACACTAGAGCTAAAGGTATCATAATAATAATAATCATCACATTACTAACTAAAACTGTTTATTGGTCGAGGATGTTTGTTATACCTCATTTTTTGGGCTTATGTAAGCTCATCTTAAAACGGATGAGGTGCTGGTTACCCTGGGAGTGTGAGTCTTTGACTAAGATGTACGCGGCCTAACCTAGGTATTTCTAATTAAAACTTTAGGGGCATATTCGCGCGGAACTCTGTTTTCGGCTTATATTTCATATGCTTGTCATAATAAACTTATATAAGCCCTTAAGTCCCAAATATAAGCACAAAAAAACAGATAAGCTCATAAGCCCCCATAAATAAGCTTAAACAAACACCCCTTTTCGATAGAATAAGGATATAGCTTCGTTTGACTGACAAAGCTTAGGAGAGCGTTTAGAAAAAATAAGCATTTTGTTACACTATAAGCAACCGCGATTTGTTATAGTTGATTATGTCTGCTTCTTTTAAGAAGGTGTAGTAGTTTACTTTTAGTTAGTGATTATGAAAATTTGTTATGGGTGATTGGCATTGCGTTTTGTAAGTGATTTTAGGATTATTGTTTTTTTGAGTTTGTAGAAAAGTAGTTTAGTCATTGGTTATATTGAATTTTTTCATGATTGATTACTAGTAAATAGTCAGTTTTGGATAATCAGTTTGGAGTCACTGCAACAATATTGTATATAACTTTTGGGTGTCATATTATGAGTAAATCAACCACCAACAAGGTGGCCTAGTGGTCAGGCGTCGTGGTGTCACAAGAGGTCTAAGGTTCGAACCTCACTTGGTAAACATCTAGGGGGTGGCCAGGAAAAGAGTTGGGAAACGGTCACGGGGATACCACAGTTAGGTCGTGTACATCTCTGTCAGACTTGCCCTCCCCGCCGTCTCCGTTAACCTGTTTATTTTACATATAAATCCTTAAAATAGTCAGAATTTGAGGAAGCCCTTAAACATCAGAAGCACATCCAAGCACAATTTCATGTAGCATGATGTTTTATTGTAGATTATCTGGCTCATCATTTAATATCACATATTCACTCTTAAAACGCAATGCCAAACACCCCCTAAACGAATTCATCCTTATGTGCTAATACAAGTAAGACATTACACCTTTTGTGAAAATAAGCATGGTGAGTATGGTTATCTCAGCTAATAAAGCAAGACAGCGGTTGTTGCGGTTGTCTGAAGCAGCAGAAAAGCTTCAACGACAGGCGGCCATTTGCGTTCAATCTGGTAAAGAAAATGATGCTAGAGATCTTCTTTATCAAAAGAAGAAGACTATGCAAACTCTAGAGAAGACTAAGAGTCGAATCGAGCTGCTTGATGAGCTCTCAAAAAAGCTGATCGAGGTTTGTACATCTGTTAGAACTTCCATGTTACCATTCATATGAAATTTATAAGCAGAGGCATCCGCTTATTGGTCATCAATTGAGGTGGGCAAATAGGCAGGTATGGGTAACATATCAAAGCACTTAATTTTTGTGCTGGTTAAAATGGATACTAGGTTGGCTTGCAAACATTTTATCTTTCAGAAAATCTTAAGAAAAGTTATTTATCGGGAAAATGTGATTAATAAACATATATTGTTACATGAATAATATAACTTTTTTTAGTAAAGCATTTTAGGAGGTTTTTATTTATTCAATTACACTTCAATTAACTTTCAAACCCTTCTACCCGTCTTCTTTTGGTTTAGCTGAACCATTTGACCCGTGCATGACCCAAATCGACCCATTTATTTGTTAATGCAGATAATGTAGATAAACTATCCTCTTACTTATTGACATTTACTCGATGTTAGGCAATATCTCAACGAGAAAGGCAACTTGTGGGGACTGTTGCTCTAGATCTCGATATCGAAAAAGAAGAGGTTGATTCACCTGTTCGGGTTGTGTCACCATCTTCTGAAGACCCCCAAAATGATTCGCCAGATACTAGTGATGATCAACAGCTGCAAGATAGTACAGACAATATTCCCATAGAACATGAAACAGAAAATCTTGATGGATCTTTGCAAGTTCCCATAAAACTTTCGACTCATGGCATTCAATCCATTGATAGTAATAATAATCTGGCCAGCAGCTTGACTGCCTTAACATCTTATGAAGACTTTTTAGACCATGTTGATAAAAAACTTAACGAAATTGAAGATGAGGTCTCCACGGCTGTGAAGTTCTCAACCTTGATTCTGGAACGCGATGAGCGCCCAAAAAATATGAAAGTGCAACAATTGATGGAAATTCTTGGCGCTGTCCAACATGTTAGAGAAAGGTAGTGTCTAAACTGTAATCATGATTAGAGGTGGCAAGATGGGCGGGTTGGGCTCTAAACCGATTCGTCTTGAATTGGTCATGCTCAAGTATTTAGTTAGTATGTTAATGTTATTCTGATTACGAAAACAATTTAAATCACAGTACTGATGATGTTGCTTTTGCTGATTCTTTTGTTTATGTGTGCTTGCAGAATTGCTGTCATGATGCCCACAGAAGCAGATATATAAATTAAGGGGTAATGGTTTCGATGCCTGCAGTTTTAGTACATAAATATAAAGCAGCTGGTTAGTACATGAATTTAAAGCTATGATTTTGTAGATGAAATCAAGTCTATGCCATATCCATCACTCGAAACTGAGTCCTCACATTCAACAAATTTTATTGGTTCTTATTTTGTTAGTCTCATCATCACTTGATATTTGAAAATTACGTTGTTCAAATGTTGGTGTCAACTTAAATACGTAAAGGTTTTGTAATTTATCTTGTATTATTTATTTATTTATTTTTTTTCAAATGAAGAGATGATTGTATATCTTGTATAGTAAGCGTTTAAAAGGGAACCTGATGTGTTGTCAAATTAGAGTAGTAGTTATATGTCTCCTTCGAAATTTTAACGTTTGTCGGGTTTTCATCATTCATGAGGTGATATTAACCTGAGAGGGAAAAAGTTGTGACCTGAGAGGGCATCCACGAGTTAGTTTAAGTCTCTTGTAATTGCAAAACTTTTTATTGAGTTTTCCGTTTGTGGATATGTCCGGAGCTCAAAACTTTGACTTGAAGATAAGAGTAGAACGATAAGCCTCTCACCGGATTTATGAACAGAATTAATTTTTGTTTTCACATAAAACAGCAAGGAAATCTGTGATGCTTTAACCACTTCATAACCCACTGCTTGACCCAAGCATCATCACACTTGTATTATTGCTCATTAAGACGCAAATACGTGATATAATGACCAGATTCAAGCATACCTGAATGAATATGCACCTCAAAATTTGTGGAAATTTCTGATTCGTCACCTTCGGATGCAAACATTTTGTTCCCAAATTGTGTTTGATGACGACCCACATAAGGTGTCATGTCTAAAGAAAACGGGAACAGTAAATGTCGGCCAATCTTTCATGAAGCTTTTCTTACCAAAGAGTGTTCAAATGTTTCAACTTTCAAGTGTAAACATAACATCAAGGGAGTCTTATTATCCATGGATTTGCGTCTGTGTGCAACTTAAGCAGTGTATTTTTTTTTGTCAGACCCGAGCTTTTCTGGTCTTGTGAAAAGTTCTAGCCAACAATGGCAATCTCCATTATCAGTATCAGAAACACCTGCTTCTCTTAATTCAGTAATTTGACACAAAGTTGATCCTCCAAAAAACCCAAAAAGTGCACATATAATGGGATTAAAGTTACGTTTATCTGTGTTTCTTGTCTCCCTTTTTTCTCGTGATCCTGTCGAGTGAAAACATAAAGAATTCATGAGCAGCGTCTTGCTGCTCATAACAAGCAAGATTCTCTGAAAGACGCCATCAACTGCAAATATAACTGAGATTCTATTGCATCAGTAGAAAGCTAAGACATAAAAGCGAAACAAAAGGGAAAATCTGGAGCACATGTTGACTTTATGCAATATTAAAGAAGTTTAAGTAGTTACATAGTACGAATGGCTTTCAATCTATTTGTTCTTCTTTGCCTTGGAATAAAAAAATATATTAATCTGCTTGTCATCCGTCATCCGTCATCGTATGTTTCTTTCTTGTTCAACATGGTTTGAAAACTTTATTTCAATAATTGTCCCACATAGATAGAAAGTAACAATGTTGAGATCATTATTAAGACCAAATGTTATTTATTGATATCAAGTAAACCAAAAAAAACCTACAAACAATAGTGTGTGGTATTTCTTTCTGGTTGACTTTTTACGTCACGTGTAATTGTCTATTTAAATTGAACAAGTTGGAGCTTGTCTATGAGTTGATAACTTTTTTTGTTGATCGCACTGAAAACTAGTTTCTTTATAAAGGCGAGCTCGCCAAGTAAAAAAAACATAACTTTCTCTTACAACTTTGGTAACCAAAATCGAGTAAACAAAAGTTACATGTTTAGATTAATTTAAATCAAAGTTTCATTTTCTTTCTTAACAAAAATGACAACCCATGCCGATTTTAGAACTAAACCGTGATTGCCTCGAGTTTTTGGAGTTTCTTAGCTAAAATTATTAGAAAATGAATGCTTAATAAAAATTGTCATCTTCTATAAGATATGATCCAAATTAATTATGTAAAACAAAAATTTTGAGGCGTTAAATTTTGAAGTCTTGAGGAGTTACTCACCTCGTTCACTCTCAAAGACAACATTGACCATATCGTCCATTTATATGTGAGAAAATGGATGGAAACTCCGTCATCATGAACGTGTTCGTGCAGTAATGAACTTTTATTATACTCAAAGCATATATAATATCTTTGAAACTCCTAGATTTGGTGGCCTTGGTCTTCAAAAATATTGGAAGTGTGCTTACGATCATAGTTGTCAGGATCTCGATCCTAATTTTAGGATCTTACGATTTTACGATATTGCAAAGCAAAAACGATCCGGATCCTACATAGGATCTTTACAAGCTTAAGATCTTATAGGATCCCGATCTTAACCATATGATCTTAAGATATAATCCGATCTGATCTTACATTTCTCAGATTACAAACTAAAATACTACAAATTTATGGGTTGTTTTTTTGTAGAATTCAAAAAACAACATGTTAATCTTTTTTAACATTTCATAATCATAGTTTAGGACAATATTTCTATGAAACATTCATAGTATTTCGTGTTTATAATGTATAATAATTTGTAGATTTGTATAATATTACAAAAACTATTAAGAAATAATATTAGAGTAGGATTTTAAGATCCGATCTTACGACCACGATCTTGCAAAGATGAAAACGATCCTGGGTAGGATCCCGATTGTTGAAGTAAAACCTTGTAGGCAGGTCCCACTTCTATGTTTCGTCCTTCGGGATGATTCCTTCGGACCTTGCTTGCTCCTACACACAATCGAAACACGCGTTAGGCTCGCCCTGGGTTTTATCCCAGGACCCACCTCCGGCGTAAGAATGAGTATCGGGTGATTATAATATGAACAGTGATATGAGAGTAACAGTAGTAGGTGTAAAATTGAATGCATATCATAAATGAGGTGTGGGTATTTATACTACCCACACCTACTGTACCTATTTACCTTGGGACTAAGCGAGTTGACCTATGCCTGACCTATTAAGTAGGTGTCAGGCCATGTGGGGAACACAATCCCGGGAAATCTGGGATGTCAGTGGCTGATGAGACTGCTTACTGTAGATGGCGGCGGTCCGCTCCGTAGGTGTGTCCGAAGGTGAGATGTCAGTCCGGATGAAACATGACGTCCGGATGTAAGTATGGTCCGGACGGAGTATGGCGTCCGGACACATACACCAACATGTCCCCCCCAGTATTGTAGCATCGGTTGAAGACTGATGGTGCAATACTTAAATAATATATTTACGCTTTTCGGTACAATATCGGTCCGGCATGTGTCAGTCCGGACACATACACCAACATGTCCCCCCCAGTATTGCATTACTAGTAGAAGACTAGTAATGTAATACTTGACGAATATCTTGTGGTTTCTCATTTTGTATTCTTCGGATATGTCTTTTATTTCTACGCCCTCGTCCGTATTTTGTTTATACATTTACTCCGGGAGCACAAACTTTCGTTACAAACAATGCATAGTTCCGGGGGCAGAAAATCATATGTATGGATTACATAAATGTTAGCTCGGTGGTTGAAAGGCTCGTCAAGCCTTGATGGGCTAGTTTAATTGCAGGCCCATAGGCCGAGCAAAATAGTATTTATTTGAATGTCAATATCGGCGCGCCACGCGTATGCTGACCATGGATATCTAACGTTCTATAGTTTGCCACGTCAGCGA
Source organism: Artemisia tridentata subsp. tridentata (assembly GCA_021014915.2). Classification (NCBI taxonomy): domain Eukaryota; kingdom Viridiplantae; phylum Streptophyta; class Magnoliopsida; order Asterales; family Asteraceae; genus Artemisia; species Artemisia tridentata. Next base: position 103,191,152 of record CP139502.1, on the reverse strand, counting down.
GTGGCAGGCTGACGTGACGTTTTCGCTTGTTTCTAGGTCTTTCCCTATATATATACCGGTTTGGCTCTTAATTTTTTCTCTTTTAACTGTGTATTCTCTTTCCTTATCTTCGGTGTTATACATTTTGCACGACTTGCTCAGCCGTTGAGAAATTCCGAGAGGTGCGTTACCTTCTTTTTTGTAATTATCTTTAGTACTTGTTCCATCGGCATCCTTTTAGATATGGCCGCTGAGATGAGTGAACGGGGGGATCTCCCATTAGTAAGTAGGCTTGGGCCTCAACCCAGTAGAATAGCGCCTAAGTTTGACATGCATGTACATACTTCCAAGTTGACGCAAGGTGAGCTGGACCGTGTGGTTGGGGAGTTCAGCGTTCCTTTAGACTTACATCCGACGCTTCCTCCGGTGGGCATGACCATGGATATGTTGCCGGAGGATAAAATTGGTGTTTATGTTCACCAACTGAGGACGGGGGGTGTCAGGATTCCTTTCTCAACATTTTTGCTAGCGGTGATAGGATACTTTCGGGTGCACATTTCTCAGCTGATTCCGATAGGCTTGAATATGGTAACCATGTTTGAGATCCGATGCTATAGTCTGGATGTGGTGTCGACCGTTCCCCTGTTTAGGGTTTTTTATAGGCTGTGTAAGCAGGGGCACTGGTTTTCTTTTGAGAGCCGGACGGGAGCGAATGCCCTGAAATGTTTTAAGGAGGTGTTGACCGGGCTGAAGAACTGGAAAGATTATTTCTTCTTAATAGATCGGAGGGCAATACCGCATGCTATGCCGTGGAGGCATAGGGACTCTAAAGTTACCGATGATTTTCCTGTGGCTTATTCTGAGAGGGACGCTGAGATGGTTGCGGAGAAAGTTATTTTCTTGAGGAAGCCTTCGGATGCTATTTTATGGATGACGGGGCTTGGTAGAGTTTTCGAGTATCCTGGATATAAGGGCGTTTTAAAGGATTCCGATGGGCATGGTAATACAAATTTTCTTAGTTATCATTCATAGGAGCTGTTTGTTTCTTGGTTTGGTCTTGACTTGTTTTCTTTCCTTTTTTTTTTTTTTTTTTTGTTGTTGTTGTTGTTGGTTTTTTTTTTTTTTTTTTTTTTTTTTTTTTTTTTTTTTTGTAGTTCTTTCCATGGCGGAGTATTTGGAACTTCCGGTGGAGATCGATGTGGAGGTTGGCAGGGGAGATCCTTTTGGGGAGGAGAGCGAGAGGCCGGTGAGAACAACCGAGCCTTTGGCACCAGGGAGTGCAGTTCCCGAGACCACTCCTTTACAGAAGGTAGTTGAGAGGCCGGATTTGAATGTGCTAACTGCTAGAGAAGAGAAAGAGAGAAAAAAGCTGGCAGCCGAGGACGAGGAGAAGAAAAGGAATGCTGAGGGGCCATCGGTGACTAAGAAGTCTCGGAAGAAAAAGAAGAATAAACGGAGGGAGGACGATGAGCCGTCGGACCGCACTCTTGATGTCTCCTCCCTTCGTCATATTGAACCGCAAGTGGTTGTCAACACTGCAGGGAACCAGGGTGGAGGAGTAGGGACGGAGGAGCAGGCTGAAGGAGGTAATGATAATCCGGAAGTTCAGGTATCCGAGCCTGAGCACACTGCTGAGACCAATCCTGAAGGGCAACCTACTCATGAAACTCATATGGAAAATCAACAATCTTCTTCTGATGGTAAGGAGTATCCTTCGGACTCCTACTCCCCCCCCCCCTTTTTTTGTATATATATATGTTGCGTTTATGCTTCCTCGTTGCTTTTGCAGATCATTCAGATCATTCCATACATTCCCCGCATCCTTCCACGGTACATCCGTCAGCCGGAGGAGGTAAAAACTCGCCTTGTGATACCCCTTGTTGTAGCCTTGTTTTCGTTGAGTAACTTTAGTCTTGTCACATATGAGGGTTCATTTGAGGGGGAAATTTTTGTTCCCGGCTGGTCTCTTCCCAACCATGTCCGGTTGGACTCCTATAGGGCTTGCCTGGAGTTGCTGGCACACCTCACACCTCCCGCTGAGAAGACTGCACTAAAAGAGCTGACCGATAACCAGCTGGTTTATCGGGCGTATGAACAGGCCGGAGGTGGGATAGCTATGCAGGCTGAGCTACTTCGCCGGTTCAATCAATTGCTTGATGAACACAAGGAGTTGGACCGGACTCATAAAGATAGCATAGTGGAGCACAGCGCGAAGCATGGCAGATATGTGCGGTTGGTTGGAGAGTTTAATGCTCTTAAGCAAGAGTTGGCTGATGTGAGATCCGGCATGTCGGAGCGAGAGGAGGGTTTATCTGTTCGGCTGGCTGAGATAGAGAGAGATAGGGATAACTGGAAAAGAACAGCTGAGTCTCACGCTGAGGGTGTTAAGAAGCTGGAGCAAGAGATGGGGAAGAAAGATGAAGTCCTGGGGAAGCTAGAGGGAGTAAATAGGGATCTGCTTGCTGAGGTGGGACGACTGGAGATGGAGCGTCAAAATGTTGTGAAGGATCTTCTTCCGACTGCTTGTCAACGGTTGTTTCGCAGCTCCGAGTACAAAGAAAAAATGGGAGGGGTTTACAGTTTGTCGTATACCGCAGGGTTCCTGGATGGTCTTGCCTACGAACGAAAGAAAGATGATCATGAACGACTTCTGGGTAAATTTGATAAGCTTAACATGGAGGCTCCCCGTATCTGGCAGGCGGAGTATCTGAAGTTGTTTGATGCCCAGTACCCATATATTCAAAAGCTTGCCGATTCTTACCGGCTGCCATTGGGTGAACTCATGAGTCTCTTTCCTGTCGTTAGTGCTCCTAAACCGAAGCCTGTAGCAACAGTCCCGCCTCAGAAGGTCGGAGAGTCTTCCGGCGTGAAACGCAATCCGGGCGAAGGTTCCTCCCATGTTGAGAATGTCGCGGATGGAGACTCTTGATTGTCTTATTTGTTTCTTCTTTTGGATGAATGTAATAATAATAATTATTGTGGACAGATGTTGTGTAATAATTCGTTTGTGACGATTGAAAAACGTTTGTTCTTAGACTTACTGAAATAATTGTTGCATACATTTTCTGCATAAACGTTTTGTTCATGTGCGTCTTCGGCGACGAGGTGTTTTTTAGGTCGGCCTATCTGATTCGGAGTATTTAGAACGTCGCCCAATATCCATACCTTCAGAAGCTTGCGGATTCTGCTCGTCTTCCATTAGGTGACCTCATGAACCTTTTTTCTTGATTTCCCTCCTCCAAAGCCGAGTACTGATGAGGCGAAAAGTGTACCGCTTTTAGGGGGTCATTTAAGCCCTAATTCGTATTTATTTGATCAAATATTGCCCTAAATCGTTCCTTTTGTCATTTTAGGTACTTTGGAGAAGAAATCTGGAAAAGGAAGCATTTTGGACGTTTTTGGAGCATAAAAGTGAAGAATACGACAAAGTCTCAAAATCGGCTGAAATTTACCTTTGACGGCGTCAGAATCATCTCTTGACGGCGTCATACCTTGGCAAGAAAAGTGGGATGTGAAATTTACTCATGACGGGCCAGTGAGTTAGCATGAGAATTCTGACGGCGTCACGCTTTAACTAAATCAAGGGCGTCACGGCTTAAATCATAAGGGGACAGCGTCACGTTCAATGTTCGACGGCGTCAAGCCTTGATAAGCCAGAATGGATTTTTGAAGAGCTAAAGAGGGACGGCGTCAAGAAGGTCACCCGGGAACCCTAAAAGCGGCGAGGTGACGGCGTCACAATGCATAAGGTGACGCCGTCAGATCCAAAAATCTATATATAGTTTTCTAATCTTTTGTCATTAGAGAGAGCTTAGAGTGTGGAATTTTGGGATAAAACCCTAAGACGATTTTAGCTACTTTTTCAGGGCTTCTTGCCTTGAGATCTTCCATGTTTCATTGAAAGATAAGTTATCAATTAATCATTCAATATGTCTATGTGTTGTTTGATTCTATCTTATGCTTGTCTTTTGTTTAACATGTTAGGCTAATTTTATCTTGTGTTTGCTTAGATCTAATGAAACCTAGCTATTGATTATTGGTTGTTAGTGTGTTGTTAGTTGTATTGGATGATTGTTTATCTATGTTAGGCTTAAGAAAACTGGCTAACTTCCTATTCGGTAACTTGCTTGAACGTCTTAAGAAACATGAACCAAACGCGTACTAAAGGTTTTTATGGTTGTATTTAATGCACAAGCGAATTCTAGTGATCCCATGTTAGGAGCTTCCTAGCCGGCTCGACATAGGAGTGAAGTAGGAGCTTGTAGAGTTGGGGAAGTAAGTACGCCACCCCACGAATGGTATTAAGGAATACACCCGTCATCCACGCGACTAATACACACTAATTAACCGGTAAAAGATAGTTAGGGAGTAAGGAAATCTAAGTAAACACATTTCTCTACACATAAGTTTCTCACCACTTTTCATTTTTGTTATTTTATTTTATTTGCATTTGTAGTAATTTGGGTTAGTTGACTAGCAACTAATTCCGCCCACTCCTTCAAAAACCGAGATTTTACTTGCTTTCATAAAATTATAAAAACATAAAAAGAATCTTCCTCAACCCTTAGACCTAATTAGAGTAGCCTTTCATACCTAACGAACACTATTCCCTGTGGAGAACGATCAATCCCCCGTACTTACCACTACACTATACTACATCGGTCAGGTACACTGCCTGGTGGGGTTGTAAGCCTCTTGAGATCCCTCGAGAGGTAAAACCTGTTGTAAGGTTACAAAACCACGCAATCAAGTTTTTGGCGCCGCAGCCCGGGGAATAGTTATTGTTTAGGTTGAATTTTTTTATTTCTATTAGGTCTACTCACTAGATTCCTTTCTAGTGAGATTTTTATTTTATTTTTCTAGGTTTTCTTTAGTCTATCTTTTTCTTTGTGTGTTTGTTCGTAATTTCCATTGACTCTTCCGTTCACCATTATGGAGTACGCGAATCCACCATACCACCAACCACAAAGGCCATTCTACCCTATTGACATCTCGAATTTCAAACAATATCGAGATGAACCCATATATGATGCATGGACTCGTTTTAGAAATTTACTCCGAAAATTCCCTCATCATAGTTTCGCTTTAGCATCCCTAACCCGAACCTTTTACTATCGTGTTGGCCAATATGACCAAATGCGCATTGAGGATTTTGCCAATGGGGACTTTAGGGAATTAAGTGCTGAAGAAGCATGGGATGCCATAGAAGATTGTGCCCAATATTATTATAGGGTAGACAACCCAACAAACGTTAGTACAAGTCAATTGAATATAAATTTCCTGGATCATGAAACAAGTTTGTTTGGGGATGAATACATTAGTGTTGAGATACCTAAGTGGTTGTCATGTAATGCCATAGTACAAAACAAACACATAGGTGACCTTGATGTGACGGAGGATTTAGCCGAACATGATCACATTGATCAAAAAGACCTAGGTTTTGTGATTGATGACGTCGAATCTCAAGAAACACATGATGAATCTTTTAGGCAGTTTGAATATAGCAGTCAGAATATTGAGGATGATCCTTATGATTCGGACATAGAAGTTGAGATGCCTAGAGAAGCACTTGAGATACTTGGGAAAATGTTAGGGTTAGATCCTACTAAAACACATGATGAGGATATAGGTGATCTTGATAAGATGGACGATAGAGTAGAAAATCTAAGACCACCAAGTACCCCACAAGTCCTACCATCATTTGAGGCACACACACCGCCCGTGACTTACCCGGAAGAAGTGGAAGAGACTATAGGAACCCCAATAGAGGTAGAGCCCTTGGACCAAACACAACTAGAAGAAATAGGTTTGAATGCTTTTAGTGATCACAACCTTTCTTTTAGTCCTATGGAAGTTCCTAGTTTTGATGAGCCGGAGCCTCAACCAAAACCGTTACCTAATCTTCCATCCTTGGATGAAAATTTAGGAATTGAATTAGGTCCCGATCCACCCATCAAACCATGTAGTCCGGGTAATCTTAAGTTTAAGGTAGTAGACATTAAGCCTTGTAGTGAGGAAGCTAATATAGGAGTGAACCATGACCTTACATACTTACATCACCCATTCATGATAGATCACAAGAAACACTATGGGTTTAAACCGGGTTTATTAGGTCAAGATGGATTCCCAACTAGGAATCTCTCAAAGTTGATAGAAGATGATCCCTTTTTAGGAGGAAACTCAAAATCACCCATTGACCAAAGTGAACTAGGCAAGGTTATGATGAAAGGAGCACACCCCTTTGAGAATATAATTCATCCACCACTCTTTCCTCACGTGGCATACTCCTACCGAGCTGGTATGTATCGCTACTATCACCCGCACTTAATCCTAAGTGTAGAAAAAACCTCTCCTTTATCCGTTGAATAAGGGTAGAGTCAGGCTCATGACTCGAACAAAAACAAGCGCTTCTTGGGAGGCAACCCAAGCTTTATTTGTTTTATTTGCTTTTGTGTTTTATTTGTTGTTTGTTTTATTTGTTTCCGTATGTGTGTTTAATTTTTATTATTATTGATTCATGTTCAAAACTAATTTGTGAAAATGCTTTATGTTTTTTTTAACTTCGTCTTAAACTACTATAAAGGTATTTTGCAAAAGATAAGTGTAAGGGAAATCTAAATCGGTTTATTAGAACACAAATTAACATGAATCGTAATAATAATAAATTAGCATACATATTAGTATTTGTTTGAGTCAAATGCTTGTATCGAGTCATAATGATGTTTTGCAGGATTTCCAGGAAGTAAGGTAAAGGTTTTTCCAGAAATTTTCCGGAAACTTAAAATGAAAATTTTTGTCAGGTCATTTCTGACGGCGTCAGGGGTTATAACCTGACGGCGTCAGATTTAATTTCCAGAAATTTTTGAAAGTTTTGTTTTCATAAAAAGTTTTTATTAAATCTCCAACTTATAATCTCCAGGAATCTGCAAAATTATCATTCCACAAGCATTATATCCTTATATATAGATTTTATCCCGCCGATGTTATGCAGGTTTTCGTGTTTGTTTTCTCAGGTTAACAGGTTATTTTGGACAAGGAAATGTTTATGGAATCAAGCTTATGGCGATGCATTAGTCATGGAGCTTCAACATTCTCTTTGGAGGAAGATTTAACCGTGTGATTTCACTATCCAACGAGCGAATCAGGGGAGTATTTGATTTCATTCTTTTACTTTTTGCTTTTACATCTTGTTCTTTGAACATTGGGGACAATGTTCATCTTAAGTGTAAGGGGAGGGTAAAAGTACGATTTTAGAGAATACAATTGCGCTTGATTTTTGTTTGTTTGATGATAGATGTGTAATAAAACTGAGAGAAATACTTGTTAAGGCAATTTTAGTGCCAAATTTAAAATTTTTTACAACATATAGGAGTGAAACTTTGATCTTAATGAGCGTCTCATGGATAGGAGTTATATGACTAGCACAAAAACCGTACCACTAAAAAATTTTCCACCCCAAATATGTGAGGTTCGCCCCTAGAATTGGTAGGAAAAGCATTTATGCTATGATGTGTGTACCGGTAGCACTTAGATTCTAGAACTTGCGTTAGGACCATTCCGAGGCCACAAGTGAGACTACATTCGTGTAGTTAGATTTACTACATGATAAGAGGCATTAGGATTAACCCATTGTTTTACACCTGTGTTTTTGTTATAATTACATTGGCTACATTGGTCAAGTAATTCTCCCACACCATTTGCGTTGTACTCATTTTTAGTACACGATACCCCTAGTACACCCCTCAGAGCCTATCTTTTCGTTTCAACCTTTAAGCATTTTACTTAAAGGAAGAATTTGTTACACCCCACTAAAATGTACACCCAAATCGCCTTAGCCTACCTTGTATGCACTCATTTTTAGTGCATTATTGTGACAACATTTGTTTAAACCCAAGTTAATTATCTAGTTGATTACATGGTTGCTAAGTCGAGTCATATCCTTGTACATATTGTTTTGGGACGATTGGGACTCATGGGTAAAGTACTAGTATAATGGAGTAATGGGGAAGAACATCATTTATTGCCCCCGTATGTGCTAAATGTTTTAAAAGTACTCCAAGTTTTTCAATTATCTTAATTCGAGTCATTAGATTAGTATTTGTAAAGTTATGTAAAAATTCAAGTGTAAGGGGAATGCAATGCCCCTATGATGTATTATTTTGGATGGTAGGGCAAGAGTGTATGAAAAAAAAAAAAAAAAAAAAAAAAATCAAGAAAAACACAAAAAAATGAGAAAATGAAAAATAGAAAAAACATACGGACTACCATCCCGTTTCATTTTATGTTTGCTTTATATTTTTGTTATTTTGTTATTTCGTTTTTAGCTTAAGATCGAGTCTAGTCTTGGCTTAGCAACATTGTATAGTACATGTAATTGATCAAGATCTTTAACTAGCCACCAGTAAAACATCCTTTATCCAACAAAACCGTGTTCTCCTTTTCCCTACACCTAACATTATAACCCATTTTAAAAGCCCTCTTTGATAGTTTATCTTAGGTGCTTACGCCTAGTGGAGGAGGTTTTCGATCCTTTCCCAAGCCTATGGTAATCTATTTGCTATGACAGGTAGTGAGAGATATTTTCCGTTTTCATTTATGAGATTTATTTTGATGACACTTGAGAGATGTGAGTATCTAAACACTACTTGTGAGGTGCTAGTATGTAATCTCCGTGCTTATTATGATTGAAGTGGAACGATTATTTGTTGTAATTACTTTTATGTTTGCATTAAATGACCCCTAACTTGTATTTTGATTAGAATAAAAGCGCATTTGCTTGAGGACAATCAAATCTCAAGTGTAAGGGTATTTGATGAGGCGAAAAGTGTACCGCTTTTAAGGGGTCATTTAAGCCCGAAATCGTATTTATTTGATCAAATATTGCCCTAAATCGTTCCTTTTGTCATTTTAGGTACTTTTGAGGAGAAATCTGGAAAAGGAGGCATTTTGGACGTTTTTGGAGCATTAAAGTGAAGAATACGACAAAGTCTCAAAATCGGCTGAAATTTACCTTTGACGGCGTCAGAATCATCTCTTGACGGCGTCATACCTTGGCAAGAAAAGTGGGATGTGAAATTTACTCATGACGGGCCAGTGAGTTAGCATGAGAATTCTGACGGCGTCACGCTTTAACTAAATCAAGGGCGTCACGGCTTAAATCATAAGGGGACGGCGTCACGTTCAATGTTCGACGGCGTCAAGCCTTGATAAGCCAGAATGGATTTTTGAAGAGCTAAAGAGGGACGGCGTCAAGAAGGTCACCCGGGAACCCTAAAAGCGGCGAGGTGACGGCGTCACAATGCATAAGGTGACGCCGTCAGATCCAAAAATCTATATATAGTTTTCTAATCTTTTGTCATTAGAGAGAGCTTAGAGTGTGGAATTTTGGGATAAAACCCTAAGACGATTTTAGCTACTTTTTCAGGGCTTCTTGCCTTGAGATCTTCCATGTTTCATTGAAAGATAAGTTATCAATTAATCATTCAATATGTCTATGTGTTGTTTGATTCTATCTTATGCTTGTCTTTTGTTTAACATGTTAGGCTAATTTTATCTTGTGTTTGCTTAGATCTAATGAAACCTAGCTATTGATTATTGGTTGTTAGTGTGTTGTTAGTTGTATTGGATGATTGTTTATCTATGTTAGGCTTAAGAAAACTGGCTAACTTCCTATTCGGTAACTTGCTTGAACGTCTTAAGAAACATGAACCAAACGCGTACTAAAGGTTTTTATGGTTGTATTTAATGCACAAGCGAATTCTAGTGATCCCATGTTAGGAGCTTCCTAGCCGGCTCGACATAGGAGTGAAGTAGGAGCTTGTAGAGTTGGGGAAGTAAGTACGCCACCCCACGAATGGTATTAAGGAATACACCCGTCATCCACGCGACTAATACACACTAATTAACCGGTAAAAGATAGTTAGGGAGTAAGGAAATCTAAGTAAACACATTTCTCTACACATAAGTTTCTCACCACTTTTCATTTTTGTTATTTTATTTTATTTGCATTTGTAGTAATTTGGGTTAGTTGACTAGCAACTAATTCCGCCCACTCCTTCAAAAACCGAGATTTTACTTGCTTTCATAAAATTATAAAAACATAAAAAGAATCTTCCTCAACCCTTAGACCTAATTAGAGTAGCTTTTCATACCTAACGAACACTATTCCCTGTGGAGAACGATCAATCCCCCGTACTTACCACTACACTATACTACATCGGTCAGGTACACTGCCTGGTGGGGTTGTAAGCCTCTTGAGATCCCTCGAGAGGTAAAACCTGTTGTAAGGTCACAAAACCACGCAATCAAGTACCATTGGAGTCCTTGCGACTCAGCATACCGGAACCTCTTCCGGTGTGAAGGAGATCGCTGTATATGGTTGTTCGTGACTGATGTCACTTTTTTGCATCCTTCTTTTGTGAAAATGTAACTTGATTTGCTTGATCCTTCGGTATGGATTGACCTGATGATTTGGTCTATAAAGCCGGAGTGTTACACATATCTTTTGCTTATCGCTTTTCACAATCGTTTGATTTATGGACGGAGTGTTTGCCACTATCCATTGAGTTTATTGGACGGAGTGATTTCAAGATCCGCTCACGAGGGAGGGAGTGTTTTCCACAATCCGTTGAGTTTATTGGACGGAGTGATTTCACGATCCGCTCACGAGGGAGGGAGTGTTTTCCACAATCCGTTGAGTTTATTGGTCGGAGTGATTTCACGATCCGCTCACGAGGAAGGGAGTGTTTTCCACAATCCGTTTTGTTTATTGGACGGAGTGATTTCACGATCCGCTCACGAGGGAGGGAGTGTTTTCCACAATCCGTTGAGTTTATTGGACGGAGTGATTTCACGATCCGCTCACGAGGGAGGGAGTGTTTTCCACAATCCGTTTTGTTTATTGGACGGAGTGATTTCACGATCCGCTCACAAGGGAGGGAGTGTTTTCCACAATCCGTTATCATTCTTGGACGGAGTGACAGGGCACATGACATTCTATAATTGTAAAATAATTTGTCCGGAAACTGGGAGATCACAGATTATTACAGATACTAATGAGCGTTAGTTTACATCTTCCACAAAAGACAATTCCAAAAGTAAACTTCATCATACATCCGTTATTGCAGCGCTCCGGTCATTCGGTGCTGGTTTTTTTAGTGAGGTTTTGAAACCAAAGCCTTTATGTAAAGGTTTTGGAGTCAAAGCTTCCTTGCTTGTTTTCTTTGAATGTCCTGCGCGAGAAGTTCCGGTACTCCCTTGGTAGCATGGTTCCAGCAATGTCTTTTTCTTCGGAGTTCTCGAAGCTCACGTTTGTTCCTTTTGGCGTCCCGTTCGTCCCCAGGCTGAGAGTCTTGGCTTCCTTGGAGACGACTTCTGCCCGATTTTTCTGGAAACCTTGGCATTCGGCCTTGGCGATCAGCCGAGTAGTTAAGGTTGCGATCCCTTTCGGGGTGGGGAACTTTATCATGGAGTGGCTTACCGAGGTGATAGCTCGTAGTTCTCTGAGACCGGTTCTCCCCAATATCACGTCGTAGGATGACGGGGACTGTATGACATAAAATTTCATAACTGATCTTCTGTATTTTCCACAGCTGCCTAAGAGCACCTCTAAAGCAATCTTCCCCCTCAGCTTGCTCTTTTCTCCTGAGAAACCTGTCAGGGTGGTGTGGGTCGCTTTGATCCGAGCCTTTGTTTCAGTGTTTAGCTTGTTAACGCAATGCTCGTATATAATGTTTACCGACGACCCTTCGTCCACATATATCTTCTGGACCAGACTTCCCCCGATACTGCCTTTTACAATCAGGGGTTCATATGATAATCTTCCGAACGTGGCGGGAGGGAAAGTTATTGGCACGTCCATCCATTTCTTATTTCCATGTTCGGACTCCGGTTCCCGATCGTCAGGTGAGTTTTCTATTAGATTGATCACTTTGGCTTTCCCATTATCATTCTTCCTTTGTTGGTCCTTACCCCTCTCCGTCTCCTGTTGTCTGAAATCTTTCAGGAGATGGTCCAGCTTTCCGGATTCTAAAGCGAACGACAGTTGTTTCTTGAGTTGGTGGCAATCGTCAGTAAGATGCCCTCTTTCCCTATGGTATTCGCAGTATTTGTCCAAATTTTCCTTTTTCGCCCTGCTTCCTGTTGGGCGAGGGGGAGGTAAGTTCAAATGGTGTTCTGTGGCGAGGATTTCCCTGGGGGGCTTAGTTAACGACAACAGTCCGTTGGACCGTTTGGGTGGATCGTTGCGGCGGTAGTCCAGGAGGGGAAGATCATTGCGGGGAAGATCACTGCGGGGGTAGCTTATGAGAGGGGCCACATAGGGGTGGTACGTGTCCCTCTGTCGGTAATCATTTCGGCGATCCACTCGCGGTCTGTCATTTCTAAAACCTTGGGTTCCTTTCTTGTTTGAGTCGAAACCCTCACCCTTCGGCAGCTCCGTACTACGGAACGCTTCTTCAGACCTTATGAAGTCATCCACCCTGGTAAACATTTACGTGATCGTACGCGGAACCCTATCGGAGAACTTTTTGGCGAGAGCTGGGCATTTGTGTGCGCTCATGAAGGCTGAGATCCTCATGATCTCTGGCACACCGCTTATGTAGCTCGCCTCGTCTGTCCATCTTTCCTTAAAGTCCGAGAGGGGCTCGTGAGCTCGGCGGACAATCTTCGTGAACTCTGTGGGGTTCTTTATACATTTCTTCCGGAGCGAAAATCTCGTGGAGAACTGTTCCCTCAATTCGTTCCAACTGTCAATACTTCCGGGTTCTAACCTCTCAAACCATCCACCTGCAGCCCCATCCAATGTTTGTTGAAACATGCGGCACCATACGGGCATTGGCCACTCCCCCTGATTTGCGGCTCCTGTGAACCTGGTGAGGTGATCGTTCGGATCCGTCGAGCCATCATAGAATCTCATGTTCAGCGGCATGGTGTGATTCGGTCCGGAGAATTCCACAATGCGGCGAGTAAACGGCGATCTCGACGTCTCTTTAAAGGGTTTATGCAAATCATCATCCTTCCCTTTTTCCTTTACCCGACTTGCATTCTCTTCGTCTTCAAAATTTAATTGTATTGGCTTGAGAGCACTCCCGTTCAACCTGTTGTGCTTTTTGATAAGTTCCGTCAGTGATGCCACTTGGGTCACAATCATTTCTCGAAAACCGGGGGACTCTTCGCCCGGGCCTTCGTTCAAGTTCCGGATGTTGCCTGTTTCATACCGGTTGTTATTGTCGGGTTGAAGGATGCTGTCGGTTTCATTCAGGTTCCGGATGTTATCGGTTTCATATCGGTTGTCATTGTTGGGTTGAAGGATGCAGTCGGTTTCATTCAGGTTTCGGATGTTGTCGGTTTCATATCGGTTGTCATTGTTTGTTTCGTTCCCTCCATCTCCGAAGCGGGGAGAAGTAAAGGAAGGACCAGCCATGTCAATGCTTTGGTAGATTGAATAGCGGGTCCCACGGATGGCGCCAATTTGTTGAAGTAAAACCTTGTAGGCAGGTCCCACTTCTATGTTTCGTCCTTCGGGATGATTCCTTCGGACCTTGCTTGCTCCTACACACAATCGAAACACGCGTTAGGCTCGCCCTGGGTTTTATCCCAGGACCCACCTCCGGCGTAAGAATGAGTATCGGGTGATTATAATATGAACAGTGATATGAGAGTAACAGTAGTAGGTGTAAAATTGAATGCATATCATAAATGAGGTGTGGGTATTTATACTACCCACACCTACTGTACCTATTTACCTTGGGACTAAGCGAGTTGACCTATGCCTGACCTATTAAGTAGGTGTCAGGCCATGTGGGGAACACAATCCCGGGAAATCTGGGATGTCAGTGGCTGATGAGACTGCTTACTGTAGATAGCGGCGGTCCGCTCCGTAGGTGTGTCCGAAGGTGAGATGTCAGTCCTGACGAAACATGACGTCCGGATGTAAGTATGGTTCGGACGGAGTATGACGTCCGGACACATACACCAACACCGATCTTGAAAACCTTGCTTAAGATTATATCTTGAAAAAAAAAAAAAAAAAAAAACTACCTAAAATATAAGTTTGTTCACATGAAGCCTTAAAAAGTAGCATCTATAATCAAAAACCAATTTAAGTAGCTTATATTATGATACTTGAGCTCGGGTTTCAACTTTAGTTTCATTTATATTAAGATACTTTAGTGTTTGTGCCCAAGCTCCAAGTTTAATTTGAAGCACTATAAATGTATTTGAGTTTGAACCGGTTCAGACTATAGAATCGACCTGAATTGATTTATGTTTGACTCGTTTATCATGAGTTATTTTGCTTCTTTTAGAATTTATATTTTGAGTATATTATGCAAAACTAGCTAATGCAAAAAAAAAAAAAAAAAAAAAAGTAACTGAAGCTATGTTGTTGCGAATGCTGAAAGCAAGCTTATTTTTATGGTACTCGATATAGCTTTTGATAAAGATCTTATGAGAGCTTATATCTTTAAAGGCTCTTATACTTTAAGCAACTTGTGAAGAACGTTGATGTGCTAGTCAAGTTAAGAGTAGTAGTTATGTTTCTCCTGTATAAATAATTTTTGGGTGAGTTTATCCACACCCTCCCATAGGAAGGGTATCCAATCATTAGATGCATCGCTGGCTTATACGGTGTGCATCGCGAGTTGTACGGTTTGACCAAACCCTCCCTGATATGACAACATAGGGAGGGTATGTATAACACATCCCATAATTTTTTTTGTCGGGTTTGTATTATTCACCAGGTGAGAAAAACCTAATAAGGAAAAGGTATTGGCTTGAGAGAGCATTCACGAGTGTTGATTGTTTGAGTCCCTTTCTTGTAATTGCAAAGCTTTACTATTGAGTTTTCCGTTTGTGGATAACTAGACAAGGCCAAAGCAATTGAACAAGAAAAATGTTGTTCGTAGTATCTAAAATGATTGGGAGATCTAACTCATGTTTCCTAATTCATTCAATGTATGTAATCGTCTCACTCCTAACATTTACTATTCATCTTAATTGTCATATGTCTCATTCTCTTTGGCAAGTCTCTTTGTTAAGTACAAGATTAGGCACATAACTTATGCATGTCAATCGATACTCTAGTAGTATTTTTTTTGTTTACATTATTGTTGGCTATCATGGTGTTTATTTGTTGAGTGTTTGATCCTAACAAAAGCTCTTTTTTGACGCTCATGGTATCTATTATCTTGCATCTTTGGCCTATTGAGAATAAGGTGTAGCCTTGCAGAACTTGATATTTTTGTAGGGTTCAAATGCTTGCACTTGAATGCCTCTAAAAAGGTAAGAGTAGAACAAGACTTTCATTGGATTAATACCAGAGCTCGTTTTCTTTTTTTCTTTTTTATTTTTTTTTCCATAAGAGTACTTTAACCGGTTTTTTTTAGGGTTCAAATGCTTGCATATAAATGGGATCAAAGTTACGTTATCTGTTTTTTTTTTGTCTCCCTTCTTTCTCGTGGATCCAGTTGTACTACAACATAAAGAAATCATGAGCAGCATCTTGCTGCTCATAACAAACAAGATTCTCTGAAAGACCATCAACTATATATATTGCCAATATGCAATTTTATATGACAGACATTTTATACTTCATTAAGAGTGGGATTTTTATTTTATATGTGAACAATTTGTTTGTTTGTTTTTGTTTCTTGAACATTTACTATGTTTATACCTTTATGGAATCTCCAATATTGCAAGTATTATCGAGACTAACTACAAATCTATGATAAAGGCTATTTGAGCAAATTTCTCATCTTTTTATTTTATATGATATTTTCACACAAGAATGCTGCTAATTTTTGTATATTTGTTTAAAGTAGGTGTTCTACAAATCTATGGTACAGCTATGAGAGATGATGTTAACATTGTGCGAGGATTTTATTGACTGATGAAGATGATTTTTGGCATTCAAGGATATGTTCCCAGAGTGAGTATTCTACTGTACTTATAATCATTATGTATATTGGCGTCGAATCCTTCAAAACATGATCATGCCATGGCATCGTTTTCCTCCACGTTAACTGAAGAAATTGATAGAATGAAAGAAGAAGTACAAGTTATGATATAAAATGAGAGCTTTTTATGCAGTTTGAATACACTTTGGGTGACTTTCAACTTATTTGACCCTTTAAGGAAAATACAACCCAAATCGACCCTTTAACAGAATAAAATTGCCATCGCTAAAAATGTTTCGAGTTGTGTTTTTTTCTCTATTTGTTCAGTTTAGTATATTAAAGGTTTATTAAATGTCGTTAACAGGACGGAACATGGGATACTATCAAGTGGAGTTTGACTTCATACTTCCCAATGCTGGATGATCTCCGGAAACAAGACCCTCCAGGGGGGAGAATTGAGATAAAGTTAGATACATTTCCTTCTTGAAGCTAAAAACATGGGTCACTTAGGCTTGATTTCATGTTGTATAGCTCATTTTTGTGTTGTCGTGCAGGGTGGTTTATGTTCCTGTGGCCATTTTGGTGGGTTTGCTAGGGTTCGTGGTTGACTTTCCAGTGATCACAGTTCTTGCAGCCATGAAAAGCCCATACATGTTGCTAAAGGGATGGCACCGTCTATTTCATGATTGTATAGGTCGAGAAGGCCCGTTTTTGGAGAGTATATGTGTCCCATTTGCAGGTCTCGAAATCTTATTATGGCCTTTTGCTGTTGCTGGAGCGTTGTTGGGGTCCATGTTGGCAAGCATTTTTCTTGGTTTTTATGCAGCTGTTGTTGCCTATCAGAAACGACATGGTTTGGGGTATTTGTTACCGCTTATTTTTTGATTTATAACATGAATGATTCCACCTCACTATTCTCTTTAATATGTATGTATGATAAAACTAAAGAACAGTATTTAAAAAATTAGAAAACATAAAACTTATTTTTGCAGGTTTCTATATTAGAATCTGTCATGAGAAATACTTTCATTTCCATGACTGTTTCACGTGATTGGTTGTATCATGACATGTATCTTTCAATTATTTTCATTACAGTAGCTATGTCTTTGTGTTGTTGATGGTATTCTATAGGTTGCAATTTACGGTCCATGGGTTTAAAAAGTTAGAGGTGTCAAAATAGCGGGTTGGGTAGCGGATAAGATATGGGCATCTCTTTTGCGACCGTGTTAGCATTTGGGTTGGGTTTGTAAATTCTTCACGAACGCTCGGCGTGAATTTTGTTCGGTATCATTCCTATTATGGTACTCAAGCCCCTAACATCAACGGGTGACGGTCTATTATCTGCTTAAATAATCTTTCCAGGCAAGACTAAGAAGCACGAGTCAAGGTTAATAAGCCGTTGCAATAAGCTATCCAAACAGCATGTACTAAGCACAGATTCATGGTAACCGGATGCTGCAATCAGCTATCCCAACAACGGTGAGTATTTCATATTCTATATTTTGCACGCTTCATGTGTACCTATTTTAAAGATTGTGTTTGTTTGTTGATTTGTAGCAGCCTGTTGGTAAAATTTTGAGACGAAGTTTTCATTATACCTATAGTGGAGTGAATACATTCATGCCACTGCCATTTTAGCATACACACTTATGTATTTTTTCTGCTTTTTTACAGTTACAACATCACAAAGAGTGCCTCCCCCTTCTTTTCCACGAAACAGGCGGCGTCGCTGTGGCCATACCGGTAATGTAGCGACTTTGTTATTGTATCTTTAAAATGTCATTTATATTTTTCATGTAACTAGACTTACATGTAATGTATTCGTCGTATCTCAGATACAATGAATGTGAACCAATCAGCAACCACTTCTTCGGCCACGGAAGAAGAAGCAACTTTAAATTCATGATTGCAGATATTGTATTCCATGGCCACGATCTCATTGTTGATTATGAGCTAGAGCTAAACTACGGAAGGTTTATACCATATATTTGTGACTTATCTTCCAAGTTCTACGTTATTGATGTGCGTGTGTATTGCTCTAATTTTTATAACCACGGCAGCGGCTCCAAAGACTTGGTGCGCGCGTGATGTGTCATTGTGGTTTTAGCAGTATTAATGCCTACTCAAGTTTTAAATTTATATTTAGCCGACTTATCAATAAAACACACACTTTAACGAGCAGTGTACCCGGTCAGTATGAATATAATGGTAAGTAGAGTGTCGATCACTAAGAGTGGAACGTATTATCTAGTTATTCTAATCAGTATTTTAATATCCTAAATTAGCTATACAACCTAATCTAACGCAAGGGGGTTCAGCCTGAGAGACTGGCACGGTTTGGTTATAATTAAATAATAAACTAAACTAATGAGCACGAATCAGCGATTAGCACACACGTACACAGATAGATACTTGAGACAATAAGAAGACCTGTCCTGATAATTAAGTAGTTTGTCACTTGTTTTATTGCTAGTTTTATATGAAGTGTATAGTTCGATGCGACGCATCGAGAGTTAAACCTTTCTCGTTGGCTCTAATCTTATCGGCGAGTAAACCCTTAATGATTACTTATGTCTATCCTATTTATTTAAGAGACGCTGAAACAAATAGGCGAGGAAGGGGCATGGCGACCCAAGCAATGCTCAGCTAGACACAGAGGTTATCAATGCACTAATAAAAGTCACCAAAGACATCAACATATAAACTTTAATTAATGGGAAAGCAATTTTAAGGGGTGCCCATGATTTTCCGTAGTCACATGGAATCGGCCCATCAATCCTGATAAATTAAAGTGTACTAATACAATAAAACAAAACTACTTAATGAATTGAATACATGCAGGACCTTCTTACAGCTCTTGTATCTTCGTTTAGGGTGTGTCTTGTGCTGCTAACACGTCTGAATTCGGCTTTAGGGTTTCTTCTGTCTTCGGTCCTCTTTTTTTGCACTTGCGGAATTCGTCTGACTTTGGGGTATTTATAGTTTCTGTCTGAGGGTTAGATGCGGCGCATAGAATAAGTAGATGCGGCGCATTGACTTAACTTCGCGTGGGGTACAAGATTAATATATTCAGGAATATTCGTACACCGCCTTAAGATGCGGCGTAACTCCATTTCTAGATGCGGCGCATGTCCTTTGCTGTCTTGGATCGTCACTTGTGAAATCTTGATAGTGATGCACCGTATGTACAAAGTATGTTGCGGCGTATCTGGAGCAGAATGATCTTGATCTTGTACATTTCAGTAGACTCTTAACATCTTGCTTGTTTTGCTCCATAATTAGTCCAAAATCGCCAAGTTTAACATAATACTTGTTTTTACCTGAGAATTACAAAAGTAAACATTAACGTATCAATTCTCATATATAATATAATAAAACAAGTCAAATAAATAGGATAAATGATGATAATAAAATGTACTTATTTGAGTTCATCAAATATCCCCCCACTTGAACTTTACTTGTCCCCAAGTAAACCTTAGAATGAATCTTATGAAAATGTATCTTAAAAGATATTAGGATTTATTTTTATATTTAAGCATGTATTCGTTTTTTGTCATAATTGCACAACCAAACACTTAACGAATTAGAAATAAAATAAAATATTTTGATAAAAGCAAATCTAATCGTTTAACTGTCCAGTAGTGACGAATATTCTATCATAAGCTTGGCAAGTATACGCATCTCCCCCACTAAAGCCAAGGAGTAACAAGTCTAAAGCGGTAAAAAGGGTTTGTTGGTTAAGGTTTGATCATTCTTCTTAATCTCTATCGATCTCACATTCCAGAAAAGGCGACAAAATCACAAATACATGATCGAATCCATGACCACGATACTTGCAATTGCTCAAATCCTTAACTCGAATGGGCTAAAGATAGGACCAAGTAATCTTCACCAATAATATTATATCAAAAAGGGCGACAAAATCATAAATACATAGCCGAATCCACGACTACGATACTTAAGATTGCTCAAATCCCTAATCTCAATAAATCAAAGGTTTAGATAAGGAATGATATAGGGTGTGGATAATATTTGGGATACAAATTGGTGTAAAATGAAAAATAAACAAAACAGATAAATTAAAATCCTAAGTGTGGTTAATCACTATCCCAACCATCCCATGAATAAGACTCATATCATTGAATAACTCACGCTTTAACACTTGAAACACACGCTTTAGGTAGACACGAATTATACTCAACAAGATCTCAATCAAAGAATAAACCTTAGTTGGCGTTCCCATAACGGCCAACTCCCATTCAATCCATAAATATAATATATAACAAATAGTGGTGATATCGACCACTTAATACAAAACTTT
Organism: Artemisia tridentata subsp. tridentata; assembly: GCA_021014915.2. Lineage (NCBI taxonomy): Eukaryota > Viridiplantae > Streptophyta > Magnoliopsida > Asterales > Asteraceae > Artemisia > Artemisia tridentata. Next base: position 103,170,956 of record CP139502.1, on the reverse strand, counting down.
ACATAAGTTGGTTAAAACAAACTTCCAACTTTTTTTTATTTTTTTTATTTATTTATTTATTTATTTTTACATCAACATATATGTGTGAAATTTCACAACTTTTCTATCACTTTCTTTCCGGATAATTTTTTTCATACTTTTCATACTTTCAGAAATAACTGTAATAGCGAAAGTAGTAAACACACGAAAAATAAACTCAAAGATATACAATATTTACTTTCATACCAATTGCATTGTGCAATTTCCTGACTCAACCAAAGATAATGAATTACGCACGCGAACACAGGTAATGTAAGGAAACACACTTTGCCTAAAGCAATTAACCAACCACGGATTTTAATCTACAGGGTAGGCTAAGGTGTAAGGGTGTAACGAAACATTATAACAAAGGTGTAAGAAACGAAAGGAATGGCTCTGAGTGTTTTTCTAGGGGTATCTTACTCTAAAAGTGAGAGCAACAAAAGGGTTTATACGGGGGTTAACTAACCAATGTAGTTAGTTAATATAACATATAAAGGCTATTTGGGTGTAATCCTAGAAATTTACCAATTTAGACAAGTCATTCCAATTATAAAGATAATACTTATTATGGTGGTCTCGAATAGTATACAAGCCAAGTTCTAAAGTTTACAAGTCACCGGCACACTCATAGATTTGTGAATTTTGAAAAGTTCACAATTTTTGAAAATAAGGTTATGTGTGCAGCTATGTAATTTAGACTTTAAACAAAAACATGCTAAAAAAATTTTAAATTTTGATATATTAAGCGCATTTTAAGCATATTTTGAAAAAGTTTAGGACAAGTAAGTGTTCTAATTCTCCAATCCCCCCACTTAAGTTAAACAACGTCCTCGTTGTTTGTGTCAAAGATTAAAAACTGGAAAATAAAAGAATTAGAACAGAAAAACTCCCCTGAGATTTGCTCGGTATGATCCTCCATTATTCGTTTAAGAGCAAAAATCAACTTTCTTGTGGATTGGAACGTTTAAGCTTCATAGATGATGTATCCACAGAAATGCAGGAATCTATAATACCATTCAGACTTTAACACACCTGAGTTAAGAAAGTTCAAACTTGCATAATACATTAGTAGTTAGTAAAAATGAAACATAAAAATTAAAATGAAAATCATCAGGTCAGTCGATACGCCGTATCTTATGGAAGAAGATATGCCTTATCGAGCCTGGAATAAATACGAATCAGAATAAAAGATGCGTCGCATCCTTAACCAGGGATGCGCCGCATTAAATAAACTGACAGAAAGTTTTAAAGTCAAAAATAAAAATGCAGAAAATAAAATAAGATATGACCAGTGCAGGCGATGCGTCGCATCTCAAGATTGAGATGCGCCGTATCTTCTGCAGGTCTAACAGACTCGACATAGAATAGAAAATAAAATAAAATAAAAGATAAGCATGGGTTGCCTCCCACGAAGCGCTTGTTTTTGTTCGAGTCACGAGCCTGACTCCACCCTTATTTACTGTGTATTAAGGTGTTGTTCCCCCCACTTGGGATCAAGTGCGGGTGATAATAGCAATAAACACGAAAAGAGTGTAAATTTGCTAGTAAAGATGGAAGAAATAAATAAAGATCATACATTGGCAATATATGTACATCTTTCCTATCCTTACCCGGTTTGGTTGATAAATTGGATGACTTGACCATTCCATCTGAAAGAGTAGTGTGTTGAGGAAAAATGAGTCTCCTTTCTTCTTGGTTAGTCTCTTTGGTAGTAAGGCGTCCCTTGACTTCCGCGGAAGATGAGAAAGGGTCTTTAGCAAGTAAAAGTTCGAGTTCCTCTATATCCTTCATAGGGTCGAAATCATCATCTTCATCAATCATAACAATGTTTAAGAGCTCATCACCAAACTCTTCCTCGAGCTCCACCAAAAACGGGTTGATCACAGGTGCTTCATGTGCTTCAATAGGTAGTGTAATAAATTTCACCTCATCATTTTTTTGTTTTCCAACCTGTTTAGGAAAACTAGCAAGATTATTAGTAACGGGATTAATAATATTAAATAAATTTGTACTACTTTGTGTTGTAAGTGACTCCAATTCATCTTGTGAATCTCCATCTTTAACTAGTGGTCTTGCAATTTCAGCATCGTCCCGAATTTCATTTTTAAACAAGTCATCCCAGATTTCTTCAAAATCCCTCGTTGGGTCAAAATCTGGTTGAGGTATGTCATCATATACAATTGCGTCAAATGGTTCGAAATCAAAATTAGAATACTTTTCATCTTCATCCGATGGATTGTCTAATGGTGGTAATACGATTGCAGAATATTCTTCAACGTAAGGTTCCGTATACACATCATCTTGTGCAATCTCCGGAGAAAAAGTACTATCAATAACAATTGCCGGAATTGGTTTCACGGTATATGAATCTTCTTCATCATCATTTGACATACACCAAGTGTGTTGAAATGGCAATTTGTTTCTTTCTTTCCTTGACTTTTCTTGTCCTAAAATCAAGTATTCTTCCATAGTGATTTCTTTCGTCTCAATGACTTGTGCATCATATCTTGCTCTTTTCCAATCATACACCTGATTATTGCTCAAGGCTCTTTCCTCTATAAACTTGACATATTCTTCCATTGTAATATCCGGATCGTCCATCTTCCTGAAATAAAACTTACTCGTGCAAAAGAAGAGTGAAACAATCAAAGTAAAATAAAATTTGCTGATATCTGTAGACGATGCGCCGTATCCAGAAAGTTGGATACGCCGTATCTTATAATCGTTAAAATTTAATCAGACTTTTATTCAGAAAATAGATACGCCGCTAAGAATTTTAGAATGCGCCGTATCAGTTTTAATTATCAAAAATCGATTATATTTATTAAAATTAAATGCGTCGTATTAACAAAAGTTAATGCGTCGTATTTTCGTTACGTTTCAAAATACAAGATTTTTTATTTAGAAGATGCGCCGTATCGATAAAAATCGATGCGTCGTATATGTTTAATAATTCGAAAACCTGTTTTTAATATAAATAGACAATACGCCGTATCTGTGAAAACAGATGCGTCGTATGACGTTATTGTTTAGAAAAATTTCTTATTAAAAACACAATACGCCGTATCTTGGGGAAAGATGCGTCGTATCGAATTTATTAAATGCATTGTATTTTATAAAAATTAAACGCAATACGCCGTATCTGTGAAAACAGATGCGCCGTATCGTTTGTATCAGCACAGTACAAAGATAGCAGAATGCAAGAAAATACAAAAATAAAATCAAACGAAAAGAAACAAAAATTAAAGAAAATAAAAACACACAAAAACAGAAAATATGCAAACAATACAATGAATGCAATTTAACTAATATATAACAAAGTTAGCGGTTAGAATCTAAAAATTAAAACGAAAAACCTAATTAAAATACTAATCAAATTAACAGATAATAACAATTCACTCCCCGGCAACGGCGCCAAAAACTTGATGTGCGTGTGTATTGCTCTAATTTTTATAACCACGGCAGCGGCTCCAAAGACTTGGTGCGCGCGTGATGTGTCATTGTGGTTTTAGCAGTATTAATGCCTACTCAAGTTTTAAATTTATATTTAGCCGACTTATCAATAAAACACACACTTTAACGAGCAGTGTACCCGGTCAGTATGAATATAATGGTAAGTAGAGTGTCGATCACTAAGAGTGGAACGTATTATCTAGTTATTCTAATCAGTATTTTAATATCCTAAATTAGCTATACAACCTAATCTAACGCAAGGGGGTTCAGCCTGAGAGACTGGCACGGTTTGGTTATAATTAAATAATAAACTAAACTAATGAGCACGAATCAGCGATTAGCACACACGTACACAGATAGATACTTGAGACAATAAGAAGACCTGTCCTGATAATTAAGTAGTTTGTCACTTGTTTTATTGCTAGTTTTATATGAAGTGTATAGTTCGATGCGACGCATCGAGAGTTAAACCTTTCTCGTTGGCTCTAATCTTATCGGCGAGTAAACCCTTAATGATTACTTATGTCTATCCTATTTATTTAAGAGACGCTGAAACAAATAGGCGAGGAAGGGGCATGGCGACCCAAGCAATGCTCAGCTAGACACAGAGGTTATCAATGCACTAATAAAAGTCATCAAAGACATCAACATATAAACTTTAATTAATGGGAAATCAATTTTAAGGGGTACCCATGATTTTCCGTAGTCACATGGAATCGGCCCATCAATCCTGATAAATTAAAGTGTACTAATACAATAAAACAAAACTACTTAATGAATTGAATACATGCAGGACCTTCTTACAGCTCTTGTATCTTCGTTTAGGGTGTGTCTTGTGCTGCTAACACGTCTGAATTCGGCTTTAGGGTTTCTTCTGTCTTCGGTCCTCTTTTTTTGCACTTGCGGAATTCGTCTGACTTTGGGGTATTTATAGTTTCTGTCTGAGGGTTAGATGCGGCGCATAGAATAAGTAGATGCGGCGCATTGACTTAACTTCGCGTGGGGTCCAAGATTAATATATTCAGGAATATTCGTACACCGCCTTAAGATGCGGCGTAACTCCATTTCTAGATGCGGCGCATGTCCTTTGCTGTCTTGGATCGTCACTTGTGAAATCTTGATAGTGATGCGCCGTATGTACAAAGTATGTTGCGGCGTATCTGGAGCAGAATGATCTTGATCTTGTACATTTCAGTAGACTCTTAACATCTTGCTTGTTTTGCTCCATAATTAGTCCAAAATCGCCAAGTTTCACATAATACTTGTTTTTACCTGAGAATTACAAAAGTAAACATTAACGTATCAATTCTCATATATAATATAATAAAACAAGTCAAATAAATAGGATAAATGATGATAATAAAATGTACTTATTTGAGTTCATCAGTTATTGATAATGAATTTATTTGACAAACGATACGGTTTGCTTGGGTTCAATGGCTGTGGGAAATCAACTTTATTTACCTCAACTGTACAGGTATTGAACATCTATAAAAATTCAGTTGTAGAGTCTACATCTAATTGGTAGCATATATTATATTGTTAAGTGTTATCTTACATTGGTTGTGGATTTAGGATGATGTTGGTGGTGAAGCACTCGATCGTATCTATGAGCGATGCTATGGATACATCTATTGCTGGAAAGCGTGCAGCTGAGATTTTTAATGGTCTTGGTTTTAACGAGTAGATGCAAGCAAACAAGACCAACGACTTATCTGGTGGTTGGAGAATGGGAATTGCTTTGGCACGTGCTCTATTTATGAACCCAACCATCTTGCTGCTCGATAACCCACAAATCATGTTGGTGAGTTATATTTTTCACGGTTTAGAACTAAAAATTAGGCCTTTTAGACTGTTAGTGAACCCAAATCATCTCACATCTAACTGACCACATCAACCTGATAGTAAAAAGTAGCATGCGAGTGCGAGCAGTCTCCAAAGTTTAATAACTTTTTGATATGTTTTTTTCCCAGCCAGAGTGTGTAATTAGGGGTTAGCTGGTAATATATGACAACTTAACGACATTATGTTATATTTTATAAAACATGTCAAGTACCTTGAATGCCTCATGATTTACTCCATGCGAAGGGTCGTTCCCTGGGTAATCATCCGCCATGTACTGCAACAGTAACAATAACATTAAGTAGCTAAGTTGTCATCAGGTAATGTTTAACATAAACTGTTGGGTTTATTAATTTGATGAGACAAAACGACCAAGAATGAAACAAGAGGGTTTAAAGTGACAAAAAATGAAAGTGCAAAAAGATGGAAGATTATCAACAGAATCTTTTATTTATTTAGTTTATTCTTTTGTAAACCCTAATGTCTCTATTATATAAAGAGACATAGGGTACAGGTTTTAATATACAAGTCTTCCACAATGTAGAATAAAGGTGTGTGTGTGTGTGTATCCTAGGGCGTGAGATGTAAACGCCTATGATTAGTTGTTTGTCGCCTCAAGGATCTTTGATCCCTGTTACAAATTAAGTGTAACCGTATTATTCTGATCAAATAATAGTTGAGGTGTGGAGTGTTAAAAGGAAACTTTGTGTCAATAACAATTGATGTTTTACTTATTCCGCTGCATAATTGTTCATTGTTATTGTTGAACCCTAAGGCTCAAAACGATCCAAGAAACTATCTTCAGCACGTTCTTAGTTTCTACAGGTGGTATCAGAGATTGGGGAGCTCGTTACCTAGGGATTCACAAAGTTTATTTGATGACAGAAGCAGATTTGAAGATGGTTGATGATCGGTGTTAAAGTATCAAGCTTGGCGACAAAAATTGAAACACGGTAAATTTTAATTCTTCTCATACTGATCGAATCTTTATTGAATTAAATTGGTCAATGACAGACGCAATAAATTCATTATTCATGGTTTTGTCGATTACTGATTTCGTAGATAAATCAATTGTGGGTCGGTGAATTAATTGATTTACTTTTGTCGCTTACTGGCTTAATGTCGAGTAGACATTTGGTTGATAGATGTATCATTCGATCTGATTGGTGGGATAATGGATGGCCTATTCGATTGTGGGTCAATGGTGGATTATTATATTAAGGTCTGATTGATCAAATATTTATCACGTGGGTAGCTGTAGATCAGAGATATGTTAAATTTGATTTGTTGTCTTCTGCAAGTGGTCAGTAGAATACTTTAATTGAACTATCAGATAATGGGATGAAATTGTTTAAAGTGCTGCTATGACTTCATTCTGCTGCTACACTTATTTTTATTCTGCTGCTACGCTACTGATTCTACTGCTGTCCTTATATAATTCTGCTGCTAGTGGTATTCGATTCTACTGCTGCTACAGAATTCATTCTACTGCTCGTTATAATTTTACTGCTGCTAGTTGCATGAATTGCGAGTAGTAAGGGGAAGTACATTGGTTATTGGTTTACACACACACAGGGGAAGTTCACATACACAAGGAGTTTGATTTTTGTTATTAAATGATTTAAAGGCTCGAGTTAATTTTCTTATTGGAGAAGAGGAGTGTTTGTTGCTTCTTTGATGATGCAGTGGAATTTATCAAGGTTGTGTCTTATCATATCTTAAACGGCTCCATTACGTTTAAAGATACTTGTTTGTTCATCAGGTGACTACGAATTGACAAAACACTTGAAGGAGTTACGTTATTTGTTCTCAGTGGTTCTTGTCAAGGGAATGCGGTCTCCCTATACTATTGGGTATACGTTCGAAGTCTTTTAGTACAAGGAATAAGACACAAGGTTGGTTTCTTCTACTTCAGCATCAAATTGGTGATGATTATTTTTCTTCAACAATATATAAAGCCTACAGATTTGAAGAATCATTTTATGTACGTGCATCACTCGAGGGGAAGTTTCTACTGTTTATTCGTTCCCTATTTGTTGATAACAAAAAGGGGAAGATATTCTGAGTGGTATGGCATGGCTTAAGGGGAAGACAAGGAAGACAAGTTTGTTTCATTCAGGGAGATGATCACATCTCAACTTCTGCTACTTCGTCTAGGGAAGTTCGTACAAGACGGTGTTTGTTTTGTCATCATCAAATAGGGGAAGATTGTTGGGTTTATTAATTTGATGAGACAAAACGACCAAGAATGAAACAAGAGGGTTTAAAGTGACAAAAGATGAAAGTGCAAAAAGATGGAAGATTATCAGCAGAATCTTTTATTTATTTAGTTTATTCTTTTGTAAACCCTAATGTCTCTATTATATAAAGAGACATAGGGTACAGGTTTTAATATACAAGTCTTCCACAATGTAGAATAAAGGTGCGTGTGTGTGTATCCTAGGGCGTGAGATGTAAACGCCTAGGATTAGTTGTTTGTCGCCTCAAGGATCTTTGATCCCTGTTACAAATTAAGTGTAACCGTATTATTCTGATCAAATAATAGTTAAGGTGTGGAGTGTTAAAAGGAAACTTTGTGTCAATAACAATTGATGTTTTACTTATTCCGCTGCATAATTGTTCATTGTTATTGTTGAACCCTAAGGCTCAAAACGATCCAAGAAACTATCTTCAGCACGTTCTTAGTTTCTACATAAACCCATTTACATATGAAGGAAGCAATTAAGGGTAGTATAAAAAATTTAGTTAAACTAAATGAGTCAAATGGGTAGAAAGTTTCCTTCTTAAGGATATTTTCAACTCCTTAGGCCTTATTACTCAGAAATCCTAATTATTCTATACTTATACAATTTTGGTGATCATATTTGACACACTATATATTCAGACTATTGGCATAAGGTGCTTCAAGTCAACCAGACACGACTCATTCCTGTTTCGATCCATAATATAAAGCTACCCATTCTGTAATGTTACCCGATAAATGGTACCAATTAGGTCTACACGGACAATCAAATACTTTGTTAGCTATATTTGAGTAATTGTTATATTATGTGTAGCTTGACATTTACGTGTGTTGTGTTTTCTGTCAGGTTCCGTATCACAGTAGCAGTTGTGATAACCAAGTGATGGGATGAGGACGTGGCAAAAGAGGTTTGTCCATTTCTTTTATCTCAAAATACTAGAATAATTTGACTCCGATTCCCGAGTCCGACATATTTTCTATGGTTTTATGTTATTTTGTGGAATAACAAAGGTGACGAACATATTTTAATATTCTGTTTGTCATTTTATTTTGTAGATGAAATAGAACAGGGAAAGTTTTGTGAGACTGCTTTTAGGAGAAGATATGACGGGTAGTGGAAAAGGAAGTTCATCTGCTTTGGCTTTATCGAATGCACTTACGAATAACTCCGCCGCAACACGGCGGGGTCGTACCACTCATTGATTACAAACCTTCGCCTAGCTAATTTAATATTGATAAAATACACTAGATTCTTGATAACAACATGGATTGTGTTTTCATATCATACAAACAAATAGCCAGCAGAGTGAATAACGGACATATATCACACTTATTCTTCAAAACCCTTATGATATAATTCTTTAAACACCTGAAATTTGTTCTTTGAAAACCTTTTGAGGAGATTTTTCAATCACTTGATATGCATATCATTAGACACACGTGCTCCGTTTCACTAAGACATTTCATCAAACGCTTTGTATGCACTTTATTCGACATCAGTTAGTGAATTCATGTAGTCATTTACCTCTTGACAACATAGAAAAACTCAATCTAATGCCCTTAAATATTGCAATAATTGATGCCTATATAGCAATCAGTACCCAAAAAATATAATACGTTAAACCCATAAGAGTTGCATTAAAAGTCTCAACACAAATGCAAGTTAACAAGTATACCTATTTATCGCTATTCACCATTATTATGCGCGAATACTCGCTTATTTTACTTAATTAAAGATCACAAAATTATTTTAAAAACTTTCTTTTGATGAAAACATGTATTTCTATCAATAAAATTATTGTTAAAAGATTAGAAGATGTTTAGATACTGAAATTTTAACATATCTTTACAACATATAAAGGGTGCATGACATTTCTTGAATTTTAATATATTCTAGAAAACTATTAACTGAAAGAACAATGGTAACACGGTTAATACCCCTTAATCTATTATAGGAAATTTAGGGGGATTTACATACATTCCCATATATACATCAATATTTACATATTTCTCCAAACACAAGTTTTTAATGCATGATGTATAATGCTATTAAAGCAAGGTTTGGGGAAATATGCAAATATTGATGTTTTTTTTAGATGTATGTAAATGCCCCGGAATTTTTATTATAACAAAACACGGTTAAATTGATTAGTCTATGAATGGAATGAGAAGACTTTTTAATATTTAAAATTTCCTTATATATGATTTGTGAAGAGATAAAGAGAATAATTTTTATATTTAATAGTTTTCAAAAAGTTATCTTAATCTCTGCTATATAAATACCATAATCTTCATTTTCAACTTGTATATATAAAAAAACCACACGTTTTGCATCAGGAGTCGAATCAGAATCACAATTTCGCAAGTATAATTATTTACCGTTATACACCGTTATTTTGTGCGAGTATTCATCCCATGGTCCGTGTAGCTCTAAAAAAAGGTCTTATATACGTCCCAAAATCATGCTAGTAAATAATTTCAACTTATATCGTGTAACCAACCCAAATATTAACCCTTTTTACTTGAACTTTAATTCACAATATATATATATATATATATATATATATATATATATATATTGTACCGATATTATATATATATATATATAAAGATTTATTATTATATAAATATAAAAACCGATCCACCGCCTCTTTCATAATTTCGGCCCCAAAAACATTTCCACATCTTTCATTATTAGGGTTTTAATAATCATCAATTCTACTGGTATACTTTCTTCTTTCATTTCATTTTCATCATTTACTATCATTTTATCAACTACACTTCTTATGTTGCCTATTTATTGTAACTGTAAACTTAAGAATTTTAGGTGATTTAATTATACTGTGTTTATATATTTAGTAGTGGGCAATTAGGTAGCGGTTAGTTGTAGAAACAATTTCTTGTTTTTCCGTTTCTAGGTTCTTTGAGAAGGGAATGGTTTTTCGAGTTGAGAATTTTGAAAACCCGTTTAGATGGAGTTATATTTTTCTCTTTTAAAAAGATGAAAAGATTATTTCGGATTGCGACGGTGGGCGATGACGGCGAAGATGGAAGGTGGAGATGTTACCAATGGTGATTAGGGTAGATTGGGTAAATCCCATGTTTTTTTTTTGTTAGAGAGAAAAAAGTGATGTGGTTTTCATTTTTCTAGTTAAAATTTGGAAAGTTAGAATTTCATTTTTTTTTGAAAATTTTTGAAATTTTTTGAAAAGGGTTCAGAAACAAATACCCTGGTTAGGCCGTGTACATCTGAGTCAAAAGACTTGCCCTCCCCGGTAACCTCAATAGGGAAAACCTCATCAGTTTACCCGTTTATAATTATTTTGGGACGAAGCAAGCAGAAAGTTTTTTTTACTTGAGCTTGAATTAGTTTTGTATTGTATTTTATCTTTGTTTTGATGGCATTAAGAAATATGTTATATTGACTTACTTTTGTTTTTATGATCAGCAGGGTTCGGTGTTTTCGTTTATGAGAAGTGAAATCGTTGTTAGCTATTGAGGTTAGAAGTAGTTTATGGAAGCTTGTTGACTGATGGTCGTGATTTAGGGTGCGTTGGTTTTTGATTAGTGGTTTTTTTTATAAAGTTGGATTAGATTTAGCAAGTGATAAACGATGGTTGAAGAAACAAAAGAGTCTGTTTGGACTAGAGAGCAGGATGTTGCGTTTGAAGAGGCGATAGTTACTTATCCTGATGAGGATGATGAGGAGAGGTGGAAGAAAATTGCTGCTGAGGTACCCGGGGAGAAATCGGCTGAAGAGATTAAGAATCATTATGAGTTGTTAGTTGAGGATGTTGAGCGGATTGACTCTGGTGTTGTTCCTTTGCCTGTGTATAGTTCTTCTACGGATGACTCGGAAAGCCAAGCTGGTGAGGGTGGGACTGGTAAGAAACGTGGTCAGAATGGCAGTGAGTTGAATCATGGAAAGGCGTCGAAGTCGGAGCAAGAACGTCGGAAAGGGATTGCTTGGACTGAGGAGGAACACAGGTTCGTTATTGAATCTCTTTTAGCTGTTTGGAGTATGTTTATATGTGAGTGTGCCAATCTTTTTCTAATTTTTTTGACTTTGTTGACCTTTGCGTCCGTTTATGCTGTGATGATGTCACTCATTGTGTATATGTTTGAGAGTTTGTTAATCCTGAAATTGCTCTTTTAGCTGTTTAGAATTTGTTGCTATTACCTATGGTGAACTTAAAAGTTGATTATTGTCATAGGATTAGGAACATGTTAGGTGGTCTAATGCCATGAGAATTCCTATATTATAGAATGTGAAGGCATCTTTTTGAGGAAATGCTAGCGATGAGGTTGTGGATGACATGACCTTATTGTGTAGCGAGTAGCGACATATAACCTTCTTCACATGATAGATTTGAAAGTTCATTTTTGTTGCGCTTGTTGCATTCACTATGCCTCTCACACAAAGAAGTTTCAGATGTGCAGTATTTCTCTAGGTATTAGTATTTTTTCTTGCTTCTGGATATGTGATTTTTGTATATCCTTGTAAGACTAAGTAATGTCTCACAAGATTTATGCTAGATAGGCATGGATCTGAGAAGATCCTGTTACTTTTTCTCGATATTAGCGGTTTTTTCTTGCATAATAAGTTAAGTTTCTCGTTTCTGTCTTGCAACTTGCAAGACATTGGAATTCCTGTGCCACTCTTTATTTGATGTAAGAACAATGGAGTAGTAGAGACCTACATGTTACTCACCGCTTGATACTTTTGTTTTTCTTGCTTCCTTAGTACTTACTGACGACACAAGACTAGAAGCTTGCTGTCAGCATCCAAAGTTCCAAACCCTTAGCTAACATCGCTAATTGATCCATCCATCATAAAATGGAACTGTTCCAACATAAGAGTATAGATCATCATGAATAACTACAATATGTGGTTCTGTGTTATTGTTACACGTTATGTCCTGAATAATTTAGGGAGTAGGACACTATCTTCTAGCCAGTGCCTCGTATCTAACTAGTCTCATGAGAATCAAACGAAGTGAAATGTATGTTGATTGATGGTGCTGAAATTACCCATGTAGTTATTCTCTTCGGTTATCCATATCATACTGAATGAAATGTTGAGGAGCAATAGAAGGATGCAAACTAAGGTAGAATGATTAGACACAGTTGGTAAAATGTTCTTACTACTATGGTTTGGTAGCTCATGAGTCAGCTTTCTGTGCCCAAATATTATTTATCTTTTGCAAATATCATATAGCATAGGTCTACTCTTAGAAGAGATTCATAAATAGCCACCATAGTGTGGTCCTGAGATGCAACCATACCACAACATAGTTGGGTATCGTTGAACCATAACATAGAACAAGCGACTTTCTGCAATAACCTAACAGTAGCACTAATTATCAATTTGATCAACAGAGAGGAAGTTGTGCTTCAGATGTTTGGGTTGAATTATGATTAAATTAAAAACATTATCACTATGGACAGTCTCATGTTTAAAGTGGAATTGATGAGATGCTAAAGGCAAAACATCGTCATGAAATATGGAATAAAACATGGGTCAGGATGTTAAACGGACGAAAGCCAAATAAATTTGGACATATTAGCAGTGAAACAGAAGAAGTAAGAATGTATGAAATGCTTTTCAAGCTGGTACATTTATCTATGTAAGAACCAGGCATAGGAATGTGGACATATTCGATGCGGATTTTCCTTCTGAAGTCTCCTTGTTGAGGCGGTTGTGGGAACGGGGGACAAATCAGACTCCAAAACTCAATATTGTATGAGTTGAACAGGCCTGACAGGTTAAAAGTTGCTCAAAGTGTATGTACAATTCATTAAAAGCTCTAAATTAATGTTATTAGAACTATATTATTATCGAAATGATATAATTTAGGGACATATTTGACTTGTTACTTAGGTATATAAAGCTTAGAGTTTTGGGCATAAGGCATTTCGGGTCAACCCAACTTCTCCACATCTGCTTCAGCCCACACAAAAAAGTTACTCGTACTGAACCCGCTACCTTTGTCACATCTAATACTGATAAAGCAAACAATCTAGATTCTGCTTAGGTCCCAAACAATAGGCTGTTATGTTTGTAGACATCTCTCTAGCATATATTCTGAAGTTCCTAGATCACGTATCACACAAGAGTGAGTCGGCGAGTGGTTATTATGTAGTTTGGTTGTGCAGGTTAAATCTTATTACTCGGTGTCAGTTAGATGCATGATGTTGAAGTTTCTGGAGGACAAGTAGTACCGCATGTCTGCCAGAAAAGACTGAAGTTCAATGTTTATACATCGTGTTATGGACCATGTAGTTTATAGTTAATTTTGACGACACTTTCGGTTCTCTTTTTAGGCTTTAACCAGGTATTCACTGTTCCTTTATTATCAATGCAGATTATTTCTTCTTGGTTTGGAAAAATACGGGAAAGGTGATTGGCGAAGTATATCCAGAAATTATGTGGTGACTCGCACACCGACTCAAGTTGCAAGCCATGCACAGAAGTATTTCATTCGTTTGAACTCCATAAACAACAAAGATAGAAGACGATCAAGCATCCATGACATCACCAGTGTCAACAATGGGGATGTGTCAGTTCCTCAACCACCAACAAACGATTCTTCAGGCAAATCAACCAAACAACAAACCATATATGGTGGTCAGCCAGTTGTAGGAACACCGGTTAATCTTGCACCGGGCTATAGTGTTGGGACCCCAGTTGGTGTACCACCAAATATTGACCCCAGGGGATCACGTCACAGGTGATGAAGTTGGAAGATTGTACAAACGGTAGCTAGAGTTTTATATTTCATGGTTGATGGCAAGTAGAACTGATTTTTCAGAAGTTTTATGAGATTAGTTTATTTTTATTTTTGGTTTTATGTTTAATAAGACATATAGGTGAAGGAATGTTTTGGTTATATTCATGTTTATGCATAGTTAAGCAATGACCCTCAACAATGAGGGTATTGTGTTAAGTGAAATGTTTTGGCGTTATAAATTCGACATCATGATGTTAATCAATTACTCTGTATATCATATCACCATTTCAGAAACACATGTGTCAATGAAATATAGAGTGAGAAAGAAGAGTGAAAACATAAGATGATATGATTAATGCGACTCACTTACCCCATGTGTCCTGCGGGATTTTGTTTGTAGTTATAATCTAAATTAGCATACATGCATATCTGCTATGTTTGACAAGTGCGGCGGACATGCATGTTTGCTAATGTAGATTATTTTACAGGTATGCAGATATCTCTTTGATCATACAATGGTCAATTACTACAAACAAAATTTCGCAGACATGTGGTAACTGAATTGCATTAATCATATCGTCTTATCTTTTCACTCTATATTTCTTTGATACATGTGTTTGTGAAATGTTGTATGTAAAAGTCATGTGATTTTAGCATTTCTCTTGTTAGAATACAAATTATATGGTCATTGCTGAAACTTGTAGCAAGGCAAAAACATATTATGGATTCTTTGTCTCAATCAGTGTAATCTACCGTGACTCCTAGTTTCCTACACAATTATACAAATATAATGTATTTCAGTAATATGACACCATAGATAAAGGAGTAACAGGCGGGTCTGAGGTTAGCATATTGCCCGATTGGATGTCACTGCTGGGCTTAAACAACTAACAATTATCAAGCCGTTCAAATAAAAAAAAAATAACATACACAAGTATACTTCATAATTATCCAAACAAGTATGTCATATGAAAAACAAATGATACAAACCTTGAAAAAAGTTGGTTTACATCCAACTATACGCAGAACTTATTATACGTGTATTCAAGGAACAAGAAACCTGCATAATTCTTAGTCAAATACTTCTATGTTACATATCGAAAACTTCATGTATCTGAACACACGAAACATCACTCCCTTTAATAAACATACTAGAGTATACAACATTAAGAACTAGCCTGTAAATTTGTACAGCTTATGAGATTCACAATGAATGAAAGGTATTAAGCATTTTCATAATAAGTAAAACCAAAATTATGGTCATTTAAGCACATTGAGTCTTGTCTTTCTTTCCAGCAAGGATCATTGAGATTTGTAGACCTCTGCTGAACGCTTGATTAAACAGAAGTCTCGTCTGGAATTCTGATACAAATGGGAACCACGAAAGTGTAACGATTGGCATGAATATTATCATTCCCATCACGCACTCGTATGCACGTCCCAACTCCATTATTGAATCCCAAAATCCTATTGCTTCTACACAAGGTCTACATGCTTGACCAATCTTCACAAAAACAATAGGCCAACATTAGCAAACAGTAGAGCAAAAATATGGTCTTTTACTAAAGGTGTCAACTTGGCCGGATTGGAAAAATGGGTCAAATAGGATGCAAGTCGAAACAACACGGGTCAGGTTGGGATGACTGGGTACCTTTATTCTTCACTTTCGTATTTGTTAAAAAAAAGTTAAGGGCTAATTGCTTCAACGATAACAAACTTTACTCCAATTTACCTATAGGATCAGACGAGAAAACATAAAATTTACCTGGAGAAATGCCCAACCGGTTGGCATGAAGGCAAGAATAGCAGCAAATATGTCACTTAAAGTGAGGCTACACACAACAAATAAGACCATCACGATTGATAGGAACCCGATGAAAAGAAGAGCCTTTAAGATCCTAAACGTGAGTTGAAAATCAGTCCCAAATCTTCTTCTGCCCATTGAGACCATCTGGTATACAGAGATACCATATAGTTAGATTATAATTAACAAATACTCCGTATATAAGTTGAAAAACAACTGCCTTAACCCATTAATGCCTTAAGATTGGACATTCTTGAGAATAATACCACCATGTGTTTCGAAGATTAAAAAACTATATACTGTTGGTAGTAGTTTCTTCGTATTTCAAATATGGGGTGTTCGGATGTGCGTTGTGTAAGTGATTATGTGATACTAATATTCAGAATAATATAATCAACTGCAAAAACAAACCAGCAAAAAAAGGCATTTGGGTATTATTTTGCTCTTTGAACATGTGATAATCAGATAATCACATGTTTGACTTTCGGTAAATTATGACTGTTAGAAACTAATGGATAAAAATACCAAATACTGTGCGTTTCGTACCTTCAATCCAAGAAGAGCAGTTATCATGACTAACCAAGAGAGTCCATAAACCTGTCAATGAAAATATTTTAGTAAAAAGCTGAACACAAGGGCATTATGGGAATGCGTAATAAAAATAACATTTACCAGTATACTTTTGCTGCCACTAGCTATGTTAAGGTGATACACAAGCCCATACTGATAAATAAAGAACCGAAAAGCAAGTACAATCTCCGCAATCCTCCCCCTTATATTCGTGTTTTTCAAATGCTCTTGTTCTTTATCCCACCATGATTCCCAACTTTTATCTTGATCAATTCCGATCCCACCCCTATTCCCCATCCATCTTTTCCAGTCCGTCCAATCTTCAACCGTCTTTTGCCAATCAAATCCAGAAGGATTGAATACAAAAGGAGCAAACAACCATGACGATACCAAAAACCATATTGAAAAAGTAATAAACAAGTATAAATTTGAACTCCGATATGAGTTTCCATAAACTTGATAGATAACCAATAACATTCCCAACTCGATCCCTTTCACAAAATGACTTCGCGAATATAATCTATAGTTATCTGCAAATTTTGCATGGAATACAACAAATCCACGACCTGTAGCTCTATACTTTGAACCTCCATGTAATATTGTTTTTCCATAATAATGCACTTTTGTTCCAAGTTGGAAAGTGAAAAATACCGAGGCTAGTTGAAGTTGCATTATGATAAAATCACCAAGGGCTCGACGAAAACCACTTTCTAAACCTACTTCCATTGCCATTGGGAGTACTAGAATTAATCCCAACTGAAAAACTGATTGTGTTGCTAAAGTCTCTTCTAGAGCTCGATTGCTATTTATAGTTGCATTTTCCATAATCTTTTTTTCAAGTCCGCTTAGTACCAAATACATTCTTCCATATAAGAAAACGTAAACCACAAGCACAGTAACCTGAAACACGAATATGAGAACATGTAACAATCCGTTTCAAGTAATAACATAAAAGCTACAAGTAAATAAACATCGTGATAGTATATACAAGGAGGTCAACGAAGTTTGCAACAAGTTTCATATAGGCTACTGAACTAGTAACAGGTTAAAGGAGGAACCCAACTTTCAGATTAGCGTCATTTTATACTGAATTGTGCAAAAATGACCAAAATACCCCTGGTTGCAAAGCCATTGGGTAAGATGGTCGTTAGCCGTGGATTTGGTGTAATTGACACTGATTTTTAGGTTTGGCGGCCTACATGAAACTTTTTGCATATTTCGATGGCATTGTACATTATCACATAAAAATACTTGGTCGACTTCTTCACTATACCAGGCTGCTAAAGTAGAAACCAACTGTGGTGAAGTAGAACGAAAACATTCTAAAAAAGTCAAACCGTCTGCCAAGTCTGTAAACGTCCCTACTAAGTGTTTGTTCACCGTTTCCATTTGCAACTTTGGCCTCAAATAATGATATTTGATTCATACCAACATCTCGACCCTTGCCTACTTGGATATATTCATGATGTGTCACATACCCCCCACGCAGAGTTGAATTGTAACCTGAAAATATGTCCTCACTTAAGTTGATAATCTTAGAAGCTTTACTTATGCCACCCCTTGTTATGTGGAAGATTCTGTCAAATATATCAGGGTGACCATAATGGAACCGCACCCTGTGAAATAACAAGATTAAAATCTCATAAAATTCTATTCCTAATAATTAAACTGTATGTTGATGAAAAAGACACAACTGATATCATACCTCAGAGGGTCTGCCAAAATCCTTTGACCAATTGTTACAAAACTTCTCTCTTTATTGGACATGAACCATGCGAGTGATGAGACACTGTAAATAAAAAAAGAGACTCAGTGTGCATGCATATCAGTATATGTATGTAGTGACGGGTATACTAACCCTCCTGTAAAAATGTGTTCCCTCAATCCGAGTATTGTTGGTCTACGGTCACCATGATGATCTTTATGGAATTCCTCCAACACGTTTCGCATTTTGAATGCTTCCTCAAAGTAATTGTCCTACAACGAAGAGGGTCCATAGTTACATATACTATTACTAAATATTGTAATTTGAAGACAGAAGCCAAGTGGTAGTTTTGGAATTACCTGATTCATGTCAATTGTCTGCAAGGCTTCTCCACGAGTGAAAATAATTGCATGGTTTTGGTTTTCAGGTTTCCCTTCACCGATGTATGTAGGTGGCCCAGGAAGCTTGATACGATAAATTTCCTAATTACCAATGTGACATAATAGTTATCTTTCTTTTTTTATTTTAAACAAGACATAATAGTTATCAAGCTTCATTTCATCAAATTTTCATCATATATAACACTAGTTACCTCATCTAGTGTATCCCCACCCTTGACCAAAACCGAGTAGTAAACCTTTTGAGGTTTCCCATTGATCGTATCATCTCTCTCGTCTATATACGCCACACGTAAAGATGGATATCTGAAACACAATAACAATAACAGTTGCAACGATAACAATAACAACAACAATATGAAAAAGGTATTAAAACTTACGTTAGCATCAAATTCAGTATGTTAAGATAACTATGATCTCTATGATTACTGGATTTCTTCTGAGCACCATAAATTTGACAAGAAACAATGTAAGTGAACTTTAAATCCACCAATGCTTTTGCACGTTCTTTATTCATATTAACTGTTCGGTAGCCAGTAAAAATCTCTGCAAATGAAAGGAAAGTAGTTAGCTGTAGTTCCCAGGGGCCGTTTCACATATTCAAAAACTTTGAACCTTTTTTTGTGACTTCGGAAAACTTCAAGAGGTTTACTTTTTGAAAGACTCTGTCAGACTATACTACTAACCATTGTCCTTGGCAGAGTCTAGGAAGCACTGAAGTTCAAGAGCTTTTTTATAGTACATCATCCCCCTCACTGAAAAAAGAGCATTTTATGAATACATTTTAAAATTCATTAGTTTCGCGTAAAGAACTTTATGCAACTGATTAAACCTGTTCTTGAAAGTGTTTGCCCTCTATAGGATACCCACTGACGTGTAGCCTCCGTTCTGTCCTTTTCAATAGCATTTGGCTTTGGATTTCTCATCCGTTCTTCGAAGTTTCTCCATTCATCTGATTTCATATACATGTAAAATTCAAAAATTAGTAAGTCGTGCATCATAGTATATCAAATATCTCAGTCAAATGGAGGTATAGAGTCACCTGGATATATTTTTTGAAGATAAAATAAGATCGAAATTCCGTCCTCATTTTCCGAATGAAGTTCCTCTTCAGAATATAGAACATCTTCATTATAATAAGGAGTCAATACACTGTTTTTAATCAAGTGAAACAATGTGAGTTTCCATAAGTAAGTATGTAGATGTGCTCAATGGAATCAAACTATATATTACGTGACACCAATTACTAACCTAAAAGATAGCATATTGTGAACTTTTGGAGCATTTGGCATTTTCATATACAATGAGTTTGTAAAGAAAGTGACACGTCTACGAGCCTCCAAATTCATAGGCACGTTGATTGCAGATTCCTTAACAGTGAGAAGCAAATGAAGCCTCACCACCTATTTAAAGAAAAGTGAGTATATATACAAAGCGTGGTGTTAAGTTTGAAATATAAAGCCGATGATACCATTTCTTTCCAAGCTTTAACTTTAGTGAGCCGAATCCGTTCAAATCTCTCTTTTTTATCATTGTTCTTTCGATGAGAATGAGCAGTTTCAAATCTACAAAAAAATGGAGAATGCAGAAATCTCATGATATTAGTGAAGTCTTTAGAAAAATACGTGGGATATGAAGGCATGTCAAAAACTTACTCATGCCCGTTAATCATAACATCTTTTGTGATAATCTCTATAAGATCTTGAAGAAAGTTAATAATTTGGGATGTGTACTTCTCTTTCTTCTCATCATTATCATTATCATAATATGTTAGCTGAAATTCACAACGGAGTGCTAAATAATTAGTATTAAACTTTTAAATAGGGGAATATTATATATAAAAATATACAATGCTTACCAGATGGCTTAAGAATTTCTCCAGCTTATCATTAAGTGAAGGCAATCCTTTCATACGAAATTTAGTTAGAAATAATCCATCATCAATGCTGGAATCTATTTCTTGAAATATATGTTGTACGATCCTATATTAATAAGAAAACAAAATATTAATAGATAAGTTCCGTAACAAAAGACCATATAAATAGTGGTCTTACATTTGATCTCCTTCATCCTCAAGTAGACCAAATAATATCCCTTTAAGTGTTTGGTAGCACTCGACAATCGCAGAGTACATATAGTCATCAGTGTTGATCTTTTTAAAAAGTTCAGCGTCATCCTTGCCTTTGAAACCTTTGGCCATGTCTAACGCAATCGGTATCTTGAGTTTATAAATAAGAAGTGGTCAATACATGATCCAAATTGGACTTAGAATATTAATAGAAATTCAATAACTGTAAATAAGTTCAACCTTGCTAGCAAGAAGGAAATGTGGCCACTGGATAACTCGGACAATGCTTGTCGTGTATGGTACAAGGAGTAGATCTCTCTCGCTAAAAAGAAGGGTGTGTCAGTAAAATCATAAGTGTTAATTATAATGCATTAATAAGTAGCAAAAATTGTCTATGAAATAAAAGGTAGCTTCAACCTGTTGCTGATTAAGTCCTCCATCCGCATGGAATATATGAACTCATTCCACACTTGTGAAAATTTTGCTATGTCCTTTCTCACCAATGAATCATCCTCCTAGACACCATAATTTATTAAGAAAATGTAAGATGAAACTATTTAGAATGAGGGAAAAAAAAAAAAAAAGATCTCTAACTAGTAATTACAATGACAACTTAGACCCATTTACTTGTGAATGGGTCGATTCAGGTTATTTTTTCCTTTTAATGGGTCAAAAGTATATTAAAGTGTGTTTATAATGCAACAGCCTCCTTAATCATTTTAAATTTTTATTCAAGAAAATTACATTATGAATGAAAAATTAGTTATGTTATCATATTTAATCAAAAATATTAATATGAGGATTTTGAGCAAAAAGTGCTTGGTTTAACCCGGCCAAACCCATTTCACTATGCCAAAATTGCCTATTTGGACCCGTACATGTTACCTACCCGCTCGAACCATTCATTTTTGCCACATTTAAGGAGGATGAATGAGACTAAAAATAAACATGTAATAGTATTACCATGGGGTCTCTTATAAGTTCATCTTTCTGCATAGGTACAAGGCGTTCACGGAAGGCTGAAGGAACTGAATCAAAACGGGAACGCAGCATGCCAAGTGTCCGAATCTGATAAATAATTGACAGAAAAGAATATCAAGCCAAAACAATTGTGCTAAAAAAATAAAGGGTTTGCATATTCCTTTTTTCACACAATAAAAATACTGGACATTATGTTCTAACCTCGCCCAAGTGGCTGAAGGCTCCTTTAATTCCACCAATAATGGTAGCAAATATCGCATACCAGATTTGTGCATCCATGAAATAAACCTAAAAAAAGTTAACAGATTTTCAGTCATTTTCATAAAAGAAAAGAAAAATATACCAATATGATTCCAAGGAACTTACCATGACTATCGGAGCCCAAATAGCGATGACAACACCAATATTATGATTCACTACAAATTACTTAACAAGAATCAGATTCTAATTCAAAAAGTAATCACAAAAATGAACATTTTTTAGCATTTAATATTACCATTTGGAAAGAACTCATGCCAGTCATAGTTGCTAACTCTTATATCCATGATATATTTCGTGGGCGCAACCAGCGGCAATATCTATCACCAAATTAGGAAAAATGAGCATAAAAAATACTAAGTAAAAATATATCAATTTTTCAACGTATAAAAATTGCCCCAAAATAACCTCAACATAGTAGCTGAACGCAAACTTGCTTATCAGCAGCATCACCCAATATAGTGTATACCTAAAGATCAAGTATCAAATGGTTATAGGAGAAATAAATAAATGAATTAAAATTATATATATATAAACATCAAGTAATTGTGCATCCTTACTTAAAAAGGGAAAACACGTCTTCATGCATGCCTCTTCCAACATAGAGTTTTGGCTGACAAAAGTCAACAACTTTAAAGTCAGTAAGAAGAAACGAAAGTCAAACTGTCAGATTGAACATATGTAAACAATTCCTGCATTTCTCTTGAATTGTCATTTGTCAATATGGTTATTTTTTTTACTTACTGGCGACAAAGGAGTAATACAAATAAATCATTCATAGTAACAGAAAAAGGGTCAAACGGGTCGAAAGTCGCTTAAGTTATATTTTTAATGCGTATAACCTCTTATAATATCTTAATGAAAAAAGTACATTACTAGTGTAAATTTATAATTTTAGTTATCATATTTGACGGACCAATTATTCATATAAAATATTTAGAATTTCTGGACAAAAGTGTTTTGGGTCAACCCGACATGTACAAAAAATTACTCATTTCTGACCACCCAACCCGTCCGACGCACCATTTTCCCACCTATGTTCTGGATATATTATAAGTTTCCTTTTACATATAGAAACAAATTAAAATAAACTCACCTGTGCCCACCACATTAGAAACACTATTACACGCCAATTTGAACGTTCCATGTATCTCCTCAAGGGGGGGAGCATAAATAGCAAGGCAGATAATATACTGGGTGTTAGATAAATTGCAACAAGATAGTTATAAAGTGATTGATCCTTCGAACTTCCTCCTAAATCTCTAAAAAACTTCACCACTCCTGTTGGGTTTGAAACGGATCTCGAATAACCAATGGGTAGCATGACTACCCAAAACGCCGAAATGGCGATTTTAAGAACATAGCGAAGTATTTGAGTCGGTTTTATGCTCCTCCAAGCGTTAAAGCTAAGGATTATGTCTAAAGAAGCTGCAAAACAAAATTAACGAAAAAAAAAAAACAAACTTAGATACCAAAAGACATAGTTAACAAATGGAAATTTTAAAAAAAAATAAAGAACCTAATAACGCAGAAAATAATACCTTGGAAAAAGTTAAGGACAGCAGAAGTAATGAATATGCTCAAAATACTCTCAAAGACACCATCATCAAACATTCCAAAAATTGATCCATCCCCGTGCCACGCTATAATGACCATAGCCTGAAAAAGTTACAAATAAATCTATATAAGATTATTCTGAAATGGAACATTAATACAAAAACATGTTTGGTTACTATGTACCTGAAAAACTATTATAAGAAACATCCACATTCGATCAAAACTTCTGTAAACGTGCAAAAATGTCCGCACTTCAACAAAGTTTGTTTTAGGCTTCCTTTTTCCAGGTATAACATGTTTGTGCTCCTACAGTTACATGACAAAATGTTTATATTAACCAACACTATCAAATCGTGTGGGAAAACAAAGGCACTGCTTATATAAGCATTTCCAGTGATATACTAATACAATAATACTAGTATGGAATATAAAGTTATTAGATATTGCAAAGTGTCAAGTTGAATTGATACCGCATTTGTTTGTAATTCATCGTCAGAGTTGACAAAAAATTCAGAATTGCGGTCCATTGGCCATCCTAATTTAAAGCATCTATCCGACCTGAAAAAGGAAAAAAAAAGTGAAGTTGCTATTAGAAATTTACAAAATAATAATATATTGGTAGAGGTGACAATTTTGACACATTTAGTTATCATTGGGTCGTTTTGGATTATTATCTCCTACGGGTCAAAGTGTCAAAAATGTATCTTTGATGCATAGAACCAACTAACTAGCTTTCTTGAAAAACTAAGGAGCGTTTCACATCAGCTCAACCTGACCCATTTTAACCCATTCAATAACTACCCATATTGACCCATACAAAAGTACCCGTTTGCATAAATATATATTAAGAACAGTTGCATTACCAAAAGTATTCGTTAAGATCATCATAGTTTCTCCATGAAGAATGACTTGCTTTGCCACCTCGATTTCTTTTCGCTTCCTATCACCATGTAAGAACAAGACGTTCAAAAACTCACCAAATCTGCATAAATATTTAATACAGTGTGGAGTCGAATCTGATCAATACCTTGCGCATAACCTCATAAATAGGTGACACAACATCTTGCAAAAATGATTCTTCATCAACTGCTTCATCTTGATATGTTCCCCCACTCACAGATTCGACATTGGCAAATAAAATTCCATGAACTTCATTTGCCATCTTTATCATACATTAAAAAAAAAAGTAGTGAGTAGATAATAGAATGTTATGTACTTATGTGACATTTTAAGGTGTGGATGATAAAGATGTAGTAATGATTTAATATTACTATGTTTTATGATTTGTTTAGCACGGAGTATATTTTTATTTGAGGCACGTTAACCCGGCCTTGTATTCTATATACTCCAAAGTGGGTATTATTCAAACTTTTAAAGTATAAGGAAAGTGCACAAGTTTTGTAACTATGAGATAATAAAACATACATTATGAAAAATATAGCAAAGACATTCGGGCATAAAGCGGATATTTGAAGCTTCGCCCCATATAAGCAGATAGAGTCCAATGTAGATGAGTTCTAACTGCTGTCTATCGCAATCAGGTTCAAACCTATACAATTGTACAATACAAAAACCATTAAAGTGAAGCAACAAATATTAAATTTTCAAGAACAATAACAGTGCTACTCAGTATTGATAATAACTTACTTGAGGTGTGATGGGCGGTGCAAATACTCACACCACGAGCTATAGTTCTTGAACGTTTTATCCATTAATTGATGTACCGTGTAGCTATCCAACTATCATAATTACAGTTAACAAATTTGAATATATAAAAACATAAAAACAAAGAAAAACAAAAAAAGAAACATTAATATATATATGGTAGAAGCTTTACCTCATTATATGGTAGAAGCTTTACCTCCTCATATTCTGCAACACTCTTTGACCTTGTATCAATGTTTGCAAGTAATAAGATTAAATGCTCTCGCTGATTTGCAACATTTCCTTTCTACATGATAGCAGATATAATATTAACTCGTTAGATAATATAACATTTGGTGTAAAATGTATGTAATAGAAGATATTTTACCTGAAATCCGAAAATCGATGATAGCCACTCGAGTATATCATTATCAGATTTATCTTTGTCATCTGGCTTTTTGAGAAGTGGAAGATTATCCACATTTCGAAGAGCCCAAAGAGCCGCCTTAATCTATTTAAAATATAAACAAATTATTATAAAGGAAGGACAAAGGAAAAAAAATTACAATATTGTTATCCAAATAAGCACAACCTCGGGTAGTTCCATGATTGCCGGTTTAACTCCAACGACAGATAAAGGAAGAATATTATAATGTTCATATTGTTTTTTTTTCGCCTCTACAACTTCAGCATATTTTATAGTCTGCATTCAGAAAAAAATAAGACCATTAACATCATATCTTAGTATACAAAATTTAATAATGACTTGAATAGACCATGTTTACATCGGCTTCAATTTTTGAAGAAGGTACCACTGTCTTCAAGACCTCATACAAAACCGTTGCAATCTGGCAATACTTCACCATCTCTTCACTTCAAAAGATAATTAAAAGTATCGAGTTAAGGCAGAGTTTATTGAAGAAAACGAAATGCCATTAACTTAAGGAAAAAAAGGCTCACGGTTTCTTTGTATATTGACCCTCTTCGATATTTTCTAAATAAAAATTTTGGTAGTATTTCTGGATTTCCCCAGGATCACTCTTTGCTAATCGATTTTTTGTCTCTACCTCTTCCTGTGAAAGTTACAAATATTATCAAAATTCGATAAGTTTCACTAAGCAAAGACACTTGCAAATATAAAACATAGAGAAATTTTTATGTGTACCTTCTGAAGTCTATGGAGCAGGTATGTTTTGAATTGACGAACACCACGTCCAGTGGATTTGGGGTCCATCCTGTGTGCGTTCTCGAATGCATGAAACCGGCCTAATCCAACAAAGTCAAACAAATTTTATTACATATATTGTATGCAAAGTCAAATGCTGCAGTTTTGGAGGACAGAGGGATTATTGTTTTTCTTGCATTCCTCAATTTAAAATAAAATTGCTACAACTATTTTGAATTATTTACACAAGTTCCTAGTGATTGTTTCTATTGCTACAACTATTTTGAATTTAAAATAAAATAGCTCTGTATTCCTCTTAAATAAGTGAATCTCCAAATCTGAAAATTCATAACTCGACACATTCTATAGGCTAATTGGAACCACTACTTACCAAAGGACGGTTTAATTTGCAAACCGCTGCGTAGAACGAAAGCATAAGCACTATATACATTCTAGCAGAAGTTTGAATGTTTGATGAACACCAAAACCAAAAGAATGTTTATAATATACGATACTTAATAATATCTTTGAAGTCACAGATTAGTCCTTATATATAACTACACTTATTTGTTTATGCGGTATAGTAAATTTGCTTATTATTGCTTTCTGAAATAAGCAGTTTGGTATGAGCAAGTTCATACTACTTGTTCAAAAGTCTAGTGCTATTTAAGAAAGCAATAAGCAGATAAATAGTTTCAATAAGCATCCCTAGACATCCGTTAAAGTTAAAAGGCAATTCAAAAAAACTACGAAGTTTATATTGCAATCAACAATCACCAAAAAACTAATCTTAAAAAACTCCTGATTATTTTTCTAGTTTACAAGTTCAACATCAAAACTCACAAAACATATGAAACAAAAACAGCTAATAGGCTTTCAAGTTCGAAACATACACAAATAAGCAACTCTAGGATTATCCTTCTCGACCTCATTAGCAACACGAAGAATAGGAGCAACAGAAGCAAGTAAAGACGGAACAATCTCACTATCAACGGTTGCATTATCATCTGCATACGGATCAATCATATCCGAACTGCTTGTCATTCGCCTAGATAACGATCTAGGTGGGTCCACGTCTTTCGTTCCACTAGTACTCGCCATCCCCAACAGCCTCTAACAACAACCACCTCCAAAACCACACCACTACTAACAAACTAATACTATAATTCCCGCCAAAAACAGTTACATGCAAGATTTTGTTGTTTTTAAGATTGAAACAACATAAGTACAAGTGAGATTCAGTTATGTTGTGTTGTTTAATGTTTGTGAAGTTGGTATAAATGAGAATATTATTGAATGTGCATGTTTTCTCCTTTTTGAATGTGTAGTAGTGATTTTGCTTTTGCTTTTTTGGTAACACTTTTGTGGTCTTTGAAAAATGATTGATAACAATAATAAATAACTACAAAAGAGTTAGCCTATGTGATTAAGGCATAGCTTTTTGTGAAAGGTGAAGTCATGACACGTTTACCATTATCTTTTCTTTCCGCTATTTCCCGCCTTTTTTATGTTGCAAATAATTGATATTAATTTAGGCTAAAAACATTGAATATGGAACTTTGTACTTTATAGCATTGGTGACTTGGTGTTGTACGGGTTTGGAACACATAAAGTCTTAAACATGAAATTCTAAAGAAGTAAGTCGTCGATATACATCTTCAAGTAAGCGATATCATTTAATTTTAAAAAAGAAAAAGAAAATTGGTACTAGAGAAACCACACGAGCCATCTTTGATGATGACAAATCTGTATTTCACAAACCACCCCACAAAGAGCCAAAGAATAAGAAATAGGTTTGGACCAGTATACTAAAATCATGCCCAAATTATTATTATTATTATTTTTTTAATAATTATTATTGAATTTTAAGTAAAAAATCAACATTATCTAATCCCGTCTTGCACGAGGTAATGAAGGAGGTGAGATGTAGACAACCTTACCCCTACCCGAAGGTAGAGAGACTCCTTCTAGAGGACCTCAATTTTAAGTATTTTATCTAAATGCTTTATATATAATAAAGCTAAAATAAGATTATGGAAGTTCAATTCAAATCTAAATTTTATAAGTGCCTTTTCGCCAAACATATATAGCTAGTTATGCAACGTGAAATGATAATCAAATTCTTATTATGTCAAAACAAGAAAGATAATGAAGATTACTGAACATGTACGTTAATGTAATTTTCTATTCTCACCCACTCTTAAATTGTCTATAAAGATATTATTTTTAAGTTTCATTATAATCTAACTAAATAAGAATAACGTCGAAGATGATTTGAGACTCCAAAAACGCGAGTAAAAAGAACAAAAATGAAACAAATCAATCTAAGTTCTTGTCATGTATAAGTGCATACCTAAATACCCCGCCGCAATGCATGGAGGTCATATATCCTCGTTGGCATACATATACATCATCAACACCGTATATTCTTTGATCCATTTCTGGTCACTTAGAGCTTGCATGTGTTCTTCAACTTCAAACATCATTTTTTTTTGTCAGCCTTTTGATATTTTAAATAAATAAAGATATATAAATAAGGAAAAGTTAAATATCATTTCCTCCCTCATGTTTTGAACATAGGCCATTCTTCTTAAAAGGCGACACCATTTGCCATTCACGCTAACTAACCTTGGAGCATCTCCAATGTAGGATTCAATACAGAGTTCGGTACACTTCATATTACCGCCACATTAGCATCTCATTATTTTATACAAACTCTCAAAATGTATTTGTAGCAACTCGCATATTTCAGGTCCTTATTTAACTCTATACTTATATAATTTATTACAAATTTTAAATGATAATACTTTACAAGTAATTAGGTAAATATAATCACGTATGCTAAATTCCTAACCAACATTAGACTACGTTCAGTTTAAGTGTTCTACATACTTTATTTTTTTACTAATAATCATATTTTATATGAGCTATTGCCATTTTGTCATTTTTACGTAAACTTTGTACTTTCTACGTAATACGCGTATTTGAACCCACGTTATTATGTTTTATCAAATTTTATTCATCCCGTTAAACTTATCACACATCTAATCTTTTATATAATAAAACAAAACCCCTAGTGGGAACTTTTTCATTTCAAAAAAATCAAATCATACCTTATTTGGTAATAATTTTTTTAATTTGTTTTTGTTTTTTTGATTTTGAAAAATATTTAAACTTAGTTATTTCCTAATTTGCTTCCTTTTGGTCGACCTTTGTTAAAATTTCGTCTAATTAGAAAAATCAACATAAAACATAGGTGTCGAAAATGAAAGAAAAAAAACTAGAAGGAAAAGCGGGCGTAATTTTGTAAAAGGCTGGAGGCTAAATGTAAAAGAGAAAAACAACACTCACACACCTTTCTTAGATCCATCATCTAAAACAAACACTTCTTTCCTTCATCCAAACCCCTGTAACTCCAACCCATGCCGATTTGCAATGGAAACGTACAGGTATCAGCCTAACACTTTGTAATATAAAAACAAACCATCGGCTCCAAATTAATAATCTTCTAAATATTCAATCAAATTAAAAATCTTCTAAATCTTCGTATTGTTGTTTGAGTCTCTATAATTAAGGTACATTTGTTATTATTATTGTTGTTAGCTAATCATCCGTAGTACCAAGTAAGTATTTTGAGGTTTTGTCTGATGTGATTATCTTTTATATAATTAAGGAACCTGGATGCTACGGTTTAGGGTTAGAATAAATCAATACAACTTTTTCAATAGGTTTTGTTTGCATAATCTGATTAATCTTAGGGTTTTTTTTTTTTTTTTTTTTTCAATACTTATAAGGTGTTGGTATACTTTTTTAGATTACTTGGTTATTAGACACATGCAAATTGTTAAAGTCAATCTAATCAAACATGCAGTTAGTTGTTCTTGGTTGTGCTTTGTGATGGCATATATTTTACATTATCCAACAATCCAAGTGTTCAATAAGTTAGAATTGAAATAAAAGTATGCATTAGTTTTCTCATGTCTTTGTTATCTTTGACTTGAAGGCAAGTACCAGAATATTTACCGTTTTGGTACTAAGCCACATAAACATCAAGTATGTATCTTTGAAGTAATTTAACTTTGCTCATAATGCTATACATTGTATGTTTAGTGCAGATCAAAATGAACAAATGTGGAGCAAGATATGAAAGTATGAACCAAATGTGACAATAAGAGACATAAGCTCATTCTAAAAGCCAACTACTAAAATGGTAAATATTCCGCCATGTTAGTTATCTTCACATTTGTTCTCGCCATGTTAGGTATTTTAGGAGATGCTCTACTTTGTGATTTCAGAATACTCTAAAGTAGAAAAGGGGGTTCTTTATTGCAATATGTCAACAACAATGTCGTATTTACCTTGATTTTATATATAGTATATCCCAACAATAAAAATGAATCTAATGGTTGTCGAGTATTTTTACTTGGTTGTATAATTCTCCTTACATGTATCTTATGTTTAGTAATTCACATAATAGTACTGCTTTGGACTGTAGGACGGGTGAAGCGTACGTGTTAATCTGTTCCATAGTTACAAACTGGTCTTCTGCATTGTTTTCAGGTAGTTGTAATCTAATATCACTATGTTTGTTTCATTAGTTTCTGCCGACATGTACACATTTGAGCATTAAATGGTAATTATATCTCTAAGGATCTTTTTTTTAAACAGCATGCTAAATACACCTGAATTAGTAATTTTAAATATAAACACATTAAGAATTTGTTGATTGCAAAGATTTGAGACAGGTGTGGCTATTGTTTAGACTTCATATATTGAAACAGAATGACAGTTGCGAGCCTTCTCCATATGTTGTAGTGCATAAACCTTCTAGAGCATGAATGTATGCTATTTATCTTTAGTAAATTATTTGAAATCCTTTCTTATATTCTATTATCAAATTGTTTTCTCAGTAGGCTTTCTCTTACATGATATATCATCTACTGTTTATTGGCTTAGTTGCGTTGATAGTGAGTAGGTTACTTGCTAAAGTTTTTGCAGACATCTTAATTCCAACGACCATCATCAGCCTGAAAGGCTGCAAAGAATTTATCCCACCTTATAAGTGTGTTTGTACTTTGTATCTATTCACGAGATTTCATCACCATTTTCTACTAATCTCATTATGATACATATTTAAGTTGGCTGTTATTACCTTTCGCTATTGACGTGTTTATTCCAATTTGATGTGTTTTAGTTTTGGGCATTTTTTAGTTGTTTTGACAAAGTGCCATGAAGATATGAAAAGAAACACAAGTACATCTCATGGGACTTTCATAGGCCCTATCTTAGAGGATCACGATTCACGACATTTAAGTAATATATGGCGTAGTCTTTTACATAATAGTATCTATAAAGGGTCAATTGGGTAAAGTTTAGAACATGTAAACATGCAAAGGCAAAACTGTCGCATGCTTTTGTCTCCAGATACAGTTATAGCGGTTCAACAGATAGTCTCAAACACATTTTCTCCATTTGAAGCATGGTCAGACTTCGTTTATGTTTTTTGATAGTTTTGAACTTAAGTGTTGTTTCACTCGGTACTAAATTGTGGGTTTCTTCAAACTCAGGTCCATGCAGTTTTTCTTCAAATTCAAGTTATAAAAAGAGAAATGAAAGAGAGTTCTTTAGACAATTTTTACATACAAGTGTTTAAAGAATACTGAAATAGGCGTTGTGGTAGCTGTGGCGGGTTAGTCATTCAGTAGGCAATTCCAAGGGTATCTTTTATTGTAACTTGCCACTGAAAGTTTCGCTAGCAGTGGTTTTAAGCCGAGTCTTCAAATGATAGAGCTTGATGAAAATCGTTTCAGAAGGTTTGTTACTGTTATGTTTTGGAATTCATGGGTTGTATTATAGTTTTCATATATAGTTAACAATCATTTTTAAAATACGCCTTTAATTTTAAGAATGACATTCATGTCTATATGAATTAGAGAAAAATAATGCCTTTTATTAAGAATAAGTTGAATTTTGAGGTTTTGATGAATAATGAAAATGATAATTTTCTAAAACATGTTTATGATGACACTGATATCCTCATTTAAAAGTTATATGTCATTTTTGATTGAGTAAGAAAGTTTCCATATGACACCAAGTTCTTGAAACCAATCCCTATGCCAAAATTGGATTTAAGACATCATTTTGTTGTATTGCCTCAAGTGAAATATGTCTAAAATGTCTTAGTAACAATTGTATTAATGAAAGTTGTCCAACCAAAAGGTGCTTGAAGGTTTTTATCTAAGGTTTGTTACATGGGCATAATAGAAAAGGGGTCAACAATAGTGGAAGATCGTTTTGGTTGCAAATTTTTGATCAATTCGAAGGATGCAAAGATATTTACATCTTTTATAGAATAAAATTTGCGTGTCGTAACAAAAGACATATAAAATGAACTTATTAAGTCAGATAATTTTTCAACATATAAAATTTGATTACACATTTTAAACAATTATAAGTTCATTCTAATTTACTTTGAATACACATTAGATTTTACTCGAATACCATAAACACGTGCATGATATCTAAATTAAACATGATTCGCGTGAAAATCCCGTGCGTACAAGAACTTTGTAACTAGAAATTGATTAATTTAAATCACTTGAAACCATTTGTAATTACTTTCACTCAAAGTTTATGTGTAACAACCATTTGTCACTTAAGACAATGAGAAAAAAAAATATACATATCCAACACATTAAAATTCAAAAAGTTACATAAAAGATTATGAGCTAAAGTAATAAATGTAAAAGTTCAATAAATTCTAAGCTAATATATTCGGTATTAATACAAAATAAGGTCTTTGATTCGTAAGAGTCTTAAGACAATATATTCGATATCAATACATGATAAAAAAAATCATGTCAAAACCCAGTACATACTCGAGCTATCTTCATCATATAATACAAAATTAAAAACCAAAAATAAGACAAAACAAAAATTAAATTATTTGTTTTTTAACAAATGAAAATACATTATTCAAAAAATTAGAAAAAACTCCGCGCGTGCGCGGGCATTATAACTAGTATACTTAGTTAGAGTATATTACAGTAACAAGTTTTAACATTTTTATAAGTTTTACATTTCTACGTTGCCCGGTTTTAAGTTTCGTGATTTATGTCTTAACGTTAGTAATTACCGGGATCAAACTATACCCCGTAAACCAATAATTATCACTAAATTACACACACTAACCACCTCATGCTTGAGGTGGCGTGTACTTAAACTATAACAAGCCATATGGCTTTGTTATAGTAACTTAGATCATGCATGTATTTTCTTGAACATATAAAAATCTTTACTAATTACTTCACTTCAAAGAAATGTATGCAAAATAAGAGAAACTTTCTCAACTTATTTCTTTTCCCATCTTTGCCGTACAAACAACAATTCACCATCACCATCATAAATTGTTTTCAAGCTTCAAGTTATACAACAAAGTTGAAGGTGTTGGTGATCACTACATAGTTCTTGGCTTTGTTTCCTAATACCATGGTTAGTTTAAGAGATAATCAAGGGTATTAGGGCTGATATTAAGAGGGTTCTTACAAGGTTAAGAAAGGGTTATTCAAGTTGGTTGAAGATTCAAGAGAAAGGGTTGAAGAGTAGAAGTGATTAGGATAGATTTGTAGTTGTGATTCTTGTATTCTTGCAACCAAATCATTTGTTGGGAATTATATTTTCATAGATTTGATGATCACATAATAAGAAGAATGAAACATTAATTCTGGTTGCAGGAGTGGTTAATTCTGGTGATTACCCAGTTAAGTCTTCTAGTGTATCAGGTGCTGCTATGAGTCATACTACTGCTGGATAGATAAGGATGAAGAAGATATTATTTATCTAGATATTTGTTCAGTCAACAAAGTTGTAAACAAAGATACAAGTTGTATCTTAATGACTGACATACACAAGCAAGTAGTAGACAAGACTTATCAACTTTGTAATGATCTCCTTTGTTCTATAAAAAGGAGATCATAGCTTAGATACTTAGTATGTTTTACAAGTGTTTAGTATGCTTAGAATTTAAACACAAAAATGTGTTAAAATGTAAAACATCAAAGAGTGTGTGTATGGGAACATCAGACGAGGGGTCTGATGTTGTTTAGTTTTGTTAAGCCTCAAGGTAATCAAGGTTTTCCTTGATCCCTGTTATTGTTGTAGAGTAACCGTGCTATATTTGATCACATAGCATTGGGGCTGAGTTTAATAACAAAAGAGAAAGTTTGGCAAAACCTTGTTGTGATAGTATTGATTCTTTCATTTGAATATTCCACCAATATTATCATTTGTATCACTTATCATAGTTAAAATCCTAGATCAAGGTCTAACAGCCTTGAGCCCATAAACGGTCACAAAACTTATTGTTAGTTAGATAGTCTAAAATTAGTTTTCAACAAGTGGTATCAGAGCAGGGGGCTCTGGATCTAGGAAAATAAAAGGTTTTAGCCAAAGAAATAAGAAAAAATCGTTTTGCTTAAATTTTTCAAAACTGTTGCAGAAACAGTTAAAGTATGAATTTTTGGTTTTCTTTCTTAGTTTACACACACAAAGGGGAAGAATCACACACAAAAGAGAGTTGGTTCTTAAAAGATAACATGATTGTTTTTATTTATTTGACGAAGAAACTTATTTGTTGCTTATTTGTAGATGAAGTGGAATTTTCAAAGTTGTTTTTTATCATACCTTTTGAAAGAAGGTAACTTGTTCGTTCGTTCAAGTGACTACGAAATGACAAACACTTAAAGGAGATACGTTGTAGTACTCAGTGTCTCATAGAAGATGAGTTTATTGTCATGAGATTGAGGTCTCCCTATACATCGAAGTTGGGTATACGTTCAAAGTCAGTTTTAGTACAAGACATAAGACACAAGATTGGTTTATTCTCTTTCATCATCAAGTTACGAATGGTTGGTTTTTCTTCATCAATCATAAAAGCCTACAGAATTGGAGATTCGAATGGTTAACATATGGGTTTTAGGGGAAGCTTAAATGTTCAGATGTATAACCATTTATTATATTTGTGCATCACCACAGGGAAAGTTGTTGATTCTTACTATTGTTGATTATTATTACTACTGATGGTTTAGATTTTTACTGTCTCAAGTTCATTTTTAGTGCGGAAAACTTAATGGAGGGTAATTTGAGACATTGGAAGGATGAATTAGATGTGTAGTATTAGTTCATAGTTGTATAGATCATATTTGTATACATTTCTCTATTTGTTGATAACAAAAAAAGGGGAAGAGATGTGGTGGATAGCATAGATTAAGGGGAAGACAGTATGGTTTCATTCATAGTGAGATTTAGTTATCTCAATTTCTCTACTTCGTCTAGGGAAATTCGTACAAGAACGTGTTTGTTTTGTAATCATCAAATAGGGGAAGATTGTTGGGAATTATATTTTCATAGATTTGATGATCACAGAACAAGAAGAATGAAACATTAATTCTGGTTGCAGGAGTGGTTAATTCTGGTGATTACCCAGTTAAGTCTAGTGGTTAAGTCTCCTAGTTAAGTCTTCCAGTTAAGTCTGGCAGTTAAGTCTGGTGATTACACAGTTAAGTCTTCTAGTGTATCAGGTGCTGCTATGAGTCATACTACTGCTGGATGGATAAGGATGAAGAAGATATTATTTATCTAGATATTTGTTCAGTCAACAAAGTTGTAAACAAAGATACAAGTTGTATCTTAATGACTGACATACACAAGCAAGTAGTAGACAAGACTTATCAACTTTGTAATGATCTCCTTTGTTCTATAAAAAGGAGATCATAGCTTAGATACTTAGTATGTTTTACAAGTGTTTAGTATGCTTAGAATTTAAACACAGAAATGTGTTAAAATGTAAAACATCAAAGAGTGTGTGTGGGAACATCAGACGAGGGGTCTGATGTTGTTTAGTTTTGTTAAGCCTCAAGGTAATCAAGGTTTTCCTTGATCCCTGTTATTGTTGTAGAGTAACCGTGCTATATTTGATCACATAACATTGGGGCTGAGTTTAATAACAAAAGAGAAAGTTTGGCAAAACCTTGTTGTGATAGTATTGATTCTTTCATTTGATTATTCCTCTAATATTATCATTTGTATCACTTATCATAGTTAAAATCCTAGATCAAGGTCTAACAGCCTTGAGCCCATAAACGGTCACAAAACTTATTGTTAGTTAGATAGTCTAAAATAAGTTTTCAACATCATTGTAAGATTTGTGTTTACTTCTTATTGTTTTTCTTCAATTTGGTTGTATAGCTACTGGACTATATTTATTTTTAATGATTCTTGTATGATTATGTAAGAATAAGACATTGTACATATGATTTTTAACTTGAAAATAAGCTAGAGCAAGCCTTATGTGCACTTTATGAATTTGAATTCTGGAACAGCCCCAAAGAATTGATAGTCGGCACAACTCAGTGACTTTTGGACCAAAAATGAATAGATAGGCTTGTAGAGCTATGTCTTTTGGTCGTTTCGCCGGGTGGCGCACCTCATAACTCATCCCGATGAGTAAATGAGAGCAAAAATGGTAAAAACATGTCGAAAACTGCACGCTGAACTTAGTTAGCTATAATCTTTTAAATTTGCATAGAATCCTCTGTTGTACAAAGAATAAAAGTTGTAGCTAACATTTTAATCTAATCAATGCCGTGAGACCCGCGTCAAACTGAGTTGTAGAACTCAACTTATCGCCGTTTTGGCGAGACTGTAGCATGTTGTCCAGAAACTGCATTGAAATATAAGTAGATATTTGTAACTTCACTTATGTTATGAGTAAAATTAGGACAATAGGACCCTTAAAGTTGATAAATATTTTTAGGTACTTTCCAAAGATAAAAAATAAATAAATGCATAATGATTTAAGGGTTAGAACTAAAGTAGTCACTAAGACAAGATAACTATATTTGACAAAAAGTATTGTTTTTGAACACTTTTATGTAAACACCAAAGTATTAAGAACTACTATTGGAAAATGACCTATTTGTTCAAATAAGAGGTAGAAATAATATTTACGGAAGCCTTGGCCTTGTCGTGGCTGCGT
This sequence comes from Artemisia tridentata subsp. tridentata, assembly GCA_021014915.2. Classification (NCBI taxonomy): domain Eukaryota; kingdom Viridiplantae; phylum Streptophyta; class Magnoliopsida; order Asterales; family Asteraceae; genus Artemisia; species Artemisia tridentata. The sequence goes on along the minus strand of CP139502.1, from coordinate 103,133,482 downwards.
CTCGGCCCAAGTGACCAAACGCACCCTTGAAGGCTTGTTTAGCCGAGCCTTGGCCTTGCCGTGGCTGTGTCTCGGCCCAGGTGACCAAACGCACCCTTGAAGGCTTGTTTAGCCATACGGCTGGGCAACTAGCCTTGCGGCTAAACCAAATCAGCAGCACCATGTTATTAGTAAACTTTTACTAATCATAACTTTCAAACCACAAGCCCTTTTAACGCAATTCCAAAGGTCATGTTTAAGTCATAACTTCCTAACGCAATTCCAAAGGTCATGTTTAAGTCATAACTTCCTCTATGATTTTTATGTGTTTGTCCAAGTCTTAAGCTCATGATTTTGTGTCAAGTCTTAATGACATAAACCCGACTCTAGGATAACTTATCAATAAGGCTTGTTACTATTTTTGATAAAAATTAAACTTTCATATTTTTGTAAACTTACAAAACTATGTACAATGTCAAAAGTATATAAATACTTTTATAAAAGTTATTTTATACTTTCTCGTTATTATCCTAAGACACGATTACTATATTTTCTTAGGTTGTCGATAAAGCTCGTGACTTTATGATACACTATATATTGTTATAATCCACTACTTATCACTACGGTGAGTTCATAGCCCCAAATTTTATTTAACTGTTTTATTAAATCTTTGGGGTGAGATACATGCTAAAACTTTTACTTACGGACAATTATTTGCAAAACTATATGCTTTCCTGAACATATTATTGCTTGTGTCTAAGTCCTTTATGCCATAAATCCCCCGCATCATGGACCATTAATCACTTGTGTGTGAATGTGAATATTGTGGATAGGCCTATTGGGATTGACAAATCTCGTTTGTGTTAGTCGGATAGGTAAGCAAACGCACTATATTTGTAACTCTAGGTATAAGGCAAGTACCTACACAGGGCCATATTTATTATTCTATATATTACTATTGATATATATCGTCAGTTTTGAGTGCCATGAGCTTAGATGCAATAATATACTTACATGATAATTGTATTCGTTGCAATTATTGCTATAACTCTGAAAACTAATTGTCCATTACATAAACCTATGAATTCACTCAACCATTGTGTTGACTTTTTAACATGTTTTATCTCAGGTTCTTAAGGTATAAATTGGCATACACTGAAGGCGCACATATATTTTGAAGACTATGCATGATTATCATTCAATAAAGTTTTAAACCTTATTATGTACTACTTATGTACATTACGATACTTATGGGAGCTCGTTGTAGAACTCTGATATTATTATAAATCGAATGATAATGTATTTTCAAAACGTCTCATTTAGAGTCGTTTTCTGTAATTATAATTTGTGCTATAAAGTAATACCGTTGTTTTAGCTTCCGCTGCTATACAAGACTTTGGGTGTTACAGTATTAAACTTTACACAGTTTAATGCATTTCCACATCACCATAAATTTAGTCATATTTTAAGATTACATTAATATAAAAAGTAAATGACAAGTTACATAGAAATTAAAAAGACATAACTTAGTTGCATAACTAGAAACTACCATAATCTAAATTATCATACGACAATAAACTAAACTACAAATTATACTTTTCTTTAATCTCCATACAATGGTTTCTCCAAATCTCTCGTACAAATTGTATTCTGTCATGATTAACTAAGTATAACTTTTATGGAATTTAGTTTATTGTTTAATGTATATGAAAAGATATTAAGTTTTTCTCATCATGTCTTATAACTTATTTGTGTTATTTAGTGATGAGATACTATTTGAATTGATATATGCCTAATGTTATCCACTTTATTAATTGATATATGCATTTTTAGTCCCTAAGTTTTGGCCAAATTGAAGGTTGGGTCCCTAAGGTTTTGAAAGTGCAACGATGGTCCCCATTTTGAAGTTTTTGCTGCATGTTTGGTCCCTGATCAACATCAAATGACTAAAATACCCTTGTCTTCTTGTTTTTCAATTTTCTTTTCAGTTTTCTTACATAAATGGTCTCTGCGTTGTGCCAGGTTTTACAAATTTAGTCCTGATTTCTTTTTTAATTATTTATTTAAAAGTTAATATTAGTATTATTTTTTTAATTCAAAAATATTCAAAAAATATTCAAAGATATTCCAAAATATTTTTAAATTCTTTTGTTTGACATATTTTTTTTTTAATTTGAATATTTTACGATAGAACTATGAGTACGTTTCTTACGTTTTAATACGTTTTCGTCATTTTTTACACGTCTGTTTTCTTATATTTTCGTCCGTTTTTATACGTTTTCGTCTGTTGTTATACGTTTTCGTCCGTTTTTATACGTTTTCATCCGTTTTTATACATTTTTCTTACGTTTTCATACGTTTCATACGTTTTGTACATTTTCGTTCGTTTTTATAAGTTTTCGTTTGTTTTTATACGTTTTCGTCTGTTTTTATACGTTTTCGTCTGTTTTTATACATTTTTCTTACGTTTTCATACGTTTTTATCCGTTTTATATGTTATCATACGTTTTTATCCATTTTTATATGTTTTTGTTCGTTTTATACGTTTTTATACATTTTTGTCTGTTTTTATCCGTTTTATAGGTTTTCTTACGTTTTCATATGGTTTTATCCGTTTTTATACGTTTTCATCTGTTTTTTTATGTTTTCATCCATTTTTATACGTTTTCATCCTTTTTATACGTTTTCATATGTTTTTATCCGTTTTATACGTTTTTCATCCACTTTTATACGTTTTTATACGTATAAAAATGGACGAAAACGTATAAAAACCGATGAAAAAGTACTTAAACAAACAAAAATGTATAAAAATGGATAAAACGTATGAAAAACTAGAAGGGGGGTTGAATAGTTTTACGTCTTTTTAATTTTATTATGAAAACTTTATTTACTTTTAAAAACTTAGATTCGAATTTATGTGAACTCAACTCTTGAACAATATGAACAAATATAAGTAAATCTAAATAAACAATGCAAGTAAAGTAATGAAATGAAATGAAAGATAGAGATGGAAAGATCGAACCGCGAGACAAAGGATTTATAGTGGTTCGGCTACAAGGACACCTTCCTTGCCCTACTCCACTCCTCAAGCACCTAACTCGAGAGTTTTCTATACTATGTCAACAAGCTCCCTTATGGCGGAGAAAACCTTACACAACTTTCGCTTACACCGGTTTAACGACACAAAGCTAGATGTCGGGTCCTAATCGTAGCTAGAACCAATCTCACAACTTCTACACGACTTCTTCACGACTTATTCACAACTTCTTCACGACGGCTTCACAACTTCTACACGACGGCTTCACAACTTCTACACGACGGCTTCACAACTACTTCACAACCTAGCACTACTTATATACTCTTCTACTTCCTTACACCTTCACTACTTACACACCTTAACTTCTTCACAATCTTCACCACTACTACACTAATCTAGCCTAAACAATTATGTTCACACCTATCTAACAAATATACACAACTTATACAAAAATGAATGAATGATTATACAAACAGCTTAGGTAGCAAGATGATACTAAGTTGCAATACTTCTTCTCTAGTTGTTGAAGGAATATTCTTCTTTTGCACTTGAATGGTAGAAGCTTGGATCACTTGGAAACCAATGCTTAAGAATATATGATCAAAGGATTTAGAAAGGATTTGGAAGGATAAGAAGAGATTTAGAACAGAAGGTTTGGGGGTGCAAAAGGTGAGGAAAAAGTCCAGGAATGAACCAGTATTTATAGGCAAAATCTGACAGCTGGAGGAGCGGGGTGGTCCCCTTAAAATTAAGAGGGCCGCCTAGTAAAATTAAGGGGTCCGCCCTACCCCAACGTTGCTCAGTTTTGTCTTTTGTGGGGAAGGTTTTTCTGGAACATTTTTGCCATTTTTGGTTGAAAATTTGAATTCATAAATTTATAATGGATTAAACATTTTTATTTAATACCAAAAATAATTTTCTAAAAGATATAAAATGTTTGTGTCATTTTATAAAAAATCAAGTGATTAAGAAAATGTTCATTTGATCATATAATGCATTAGGCATTTGTTTATTCATACCTTAAGTGATTGAGTTGTAGAAATGAATATTTACAACTAAATACTTGTTTATTTAATAAGTTTATGTTTAATGAGTTTACATTTTGTGATTATCAAAACGTAGAGATATCAAGAAGTATTAATAATGTTTTTAGGCATTATTTATATCAACAAAAATGAACAAAAGCGTATAAAAAGCAATAAAAACATATAAATCCAGATAAAAATGTATAAAATGGATAAAAACGTATGAAAACGGACGAAAACGTATAAAAACGGACAAAAATGTATAAAACGAACGAAAACGTATAAAAACGGATAAAACCTACGAAAAACGTATAAATACGAACGAAAACTTATAAAAACGGATAAAAAACGTTTAAAACATAAGAAAACGTATAAAACCGTATGAAAACGTATGAAAACGGACGAAAACGTATAAAAACGGATGAAAACGTATAAAAATGAACGAAAAAGTATAAAAACGGATGAAAACGTATAAAAACGGATGGAAACGTATAAAACCGAACGAATACGAATAAAAACGTATGAAAATGTATAAAGCGGATAAAAATGTATGAAAACGGACAAAAGCATATAAAAACGGACGAAAACGTATAAAAACGGATGAAAACGTATTAAAACATACAAAAATGGATGAATATCGTTGAATATTTTTTGAATATTTTTGGAATATCTTTGGATATTTTTTGAATATTTTTGAATTAAAAAAATAATGCTAATATTAATAGTTAAATAATAATAAAAAAAAATTCGGGACTAAATTTGTGAAACTTGGCACAACACAGGGACCATTTATGTAAGAAAAATGAAAAGAAAATAGAAAAGATGAAGGAGAGGGTATTTTAGTCATTTGATGTTGATCAAGGACCAAACATGCAGCAAAAACTTCAAAATGGGGACCACCGTTGCACTTTCAAAACCTTAAGGGCCAGACCTGCAATTTGGCCAAACATTAAGGACCAAAGATGCAATTTACTCTATGTTTTTAACAAAACTTTAACATCATATGCATTTATTTATACAAGTCATTAGAAAAGAGACACACAATCAAGTCAACAAGCATGCTATATTTCCATAGCATTTAAGTTAAATGTAGCCCACTTCCATAGTATATAGACTGTTTGTTTAGAGAACCACCCTATTTAAATCTACACATGAGCTGGCACTTTTACAATGCATTGAACCTATGCCACCTTGATGACATCAAATACGGACTAATATTATGCATCATTTATCTCATATATATTTCTTATTTTATGTTATTTATGTAAGATATGATACTTAATTGCTTACTTTTGTTAATTACAGTAAATAACGGAGCAATTGATGAAAGTTAAGGAAAATGACGTGATTTTGGAGCTAAAATGAAGAAATCAAGCTAAGTCCACATTACAGAGACTAATGCGCCGTATTCATCACCAAGGATATGGCGTATTCATTGAAGACTTCATCAAAACCACATAAAAAAAAAGAAAAAGAAATAGTAGTTTATTTATCATTTTTTGTAAAAAGGGTTAGTATAAACATTATAAACACTAACCCGAAGTATTCATTATGGAGCTTATTGGACTAGCAACGGGAAATTGCCTCGTTCGCATTCATTTGACGATACAAGTTGGTGACGTAATTATACCAACTAGCATTTTGATGACCAAGTTAGTGTGCACTTCCTCATGACATCTACTTATGCACACTAACTTTTTACATGATGATCCGGTTTCCACGTTTTGAAGTTTGGATTGTGGATGGACGGTGGGCGGTGACAACTTGGTTATAGGCTAAGACTATTTGCTTGTTTGTTTATCTTATTTTACACCCTTTTTATGTGCTCCCCATGTCTTATCATACCCTTGGTCATGCTTCGAGCTTAGGTGAGGGAGTGAGCAGTCATTGGTGTCTTAGCTATGGATTTGTTCATGTACTAATGGCTTTGTCGCCTTCACCGTAGCACGTTAGTAATAACAAGTCACCTTTAGCCTTTTTGGTATTGTTCACCCAATGTTGCCTTTAAGAATTGTCTTGACCTTAGCTCTAGTGGTGGAGTTTTGTGTAACCGCCAAGCCTATGATAGGATACATGCTATGACTATGCCTATGAGTGATCACCCCGATATTGAACACTTTGAGTAGAGAACGTATGAGTGTTTTGATCCCCATTTCGTGAGGTGTTCGGCTTTGATGTTTCTAGCATATGAAGTTTTTAGGTTCATATCTTCTAAGCTAACTTGGGAGTTATCAATTTAAAAATTATTCTAATAAGGTCTACTTGAGGGCAAGTAGAGTTTAAGTGGGGGGGGGGGGGGCTATTTGATAAAAATCAAATAGTCCTGATATTTTAAGCATCAATATCCCCATAATTTGCTCATTGTTTGTATAATTTTGCATGTTAATATACTTAAGTTACCTATTATCTCATTTCAGGATAATGATGGACCTTGGAACGAAGAAACGCGAGTTATGAAGGAAGAATATCAAAATTACGAATGAGCTAGCTGATTAAAAGTGAGCTACGACGTAGATGCCACGATTACCCTATGCCGTAACTCATTTAATCACTCCATAGATAAGTCACCACTACTCAAGGTTACGACGCAACCCATTAATAGAAGTTACGCTGTAAGGATAATAAGACTTAACCAAATTTAGCATTCAAGGACGCATTAACTAGATAATAGACTTACGGCGTAAAAAGAGGAAAAATGTTAACGAGCATTCTACGGGCGTAACCCACTATTGAGGTTACGCCGTAGAAATAGAGAAGGAAAAACGTATGGACCAAGTTTGAAGGTTACGACGTAACCTGGTCGACAAAGTTACGCCGTAGGTATCACAATGTCGGTGATTAAGTCATATGTAAAATAGGGTTATGGCGTAACTACTCACTTATGGTTATGCCATAACATGGTCGTGCCAAAGGAATCTATAAATACTCAAAGATTTATGCATTAGAGGATATCTCCCCTTTCCCAAACCTCAGCTAGGGTTTGGGGAGAAAAAGCTTCTCAATACAAAAGATACAAAAAGGATGAAAGAAGATTAGTTCCAATAGTCAAGACAAATTGTTTGGTTAAACTAGATTTAAATCTAGTTGATTATAATTTTTAATTCAGTTGAACTTCTCATTTAATCATTTAATGAATTCATTCTTAATGCTTAGCTATGCTTTAGTTGTGTGCTTTGTCTTTGTTCTCTCTATATAGATATCCTATTAGCTTATCATTGATCCTCATGTTTCGGTAGTGTTAAAGCCAGGGTAGTACCTACTAGGATAGCTTGAATTGAGAAAAGGACCCTAGTCTGGTAGGTTGCGAGGCGTGTAAGAATTAACCAAAGGACTACACACCACCTCATGTAAGAATTAACCAAAGGACTACCTATTCTGGTGGAGATACTTAAGAAATGTGGGAACCTAGCGGTTGAGTAAGAATTGACCAAAGGACTACTCACCCTTGGTTTAGTATTTGTAAATACTAGAGATAAGTCTGTAAGATAGTTAGTGCTTAACGACTAAGACTAGACTATACGGCTAAATTGACCAAAGGAGGTGCGGGTTTACGGATTATAGGTAAGGCGATTTGACCAACTGAGCCTGATGATTTTTACCACTATATGTGACAAAGAGGCGGGACTTAGGACATTATAATTAAACCATTGCTTAGTGGCATTCTTTTCTTCCTTCTTTACTTTAAATTCTTTTAAGCGTACAGTTATATTTTGCCAACAAATTCTTTTATAACAAATCAAAACCTTAATTACCAGACCAATAGCTCTTAGGGACGACACTCGGATTTACCTAGTCTATACTTCACATGACCGGGTACACTGCCCGTTAGAATGTGTTAGTCCAAGTACTTCTTAGTTTATATATTTAAAACTGGATAAATAACGCATCAAAACTACGTTACAAAGAGTTCTCTTAATCAATGATTGAGTTTGCAGAACCTTCTTGCCTTTAAAAGTCATCTAGGAACCGAGCCTTGTGGTATATAGTTGTGTAGAATTCGTTAAATAGCATATTACTTGAATATTCTCTTGTGCTTAACTCATGCCAACTCACTTCTTACTCAACCATGGTTAGTTTCTAACCTTGCTCAACTTTTGAATTTGAATTTCAAATGTATAAGCTTTTCCTCTCATCCATCTAGGATATTCTTGGGATATACCATATGCCAACTATCTTATCCAATCTCACACTCAACCTCCAACAACTAGTTTTTTAATTTGAATTTCAAATATGGCGGGCAAACTTTTATCCAACATGTATTGTCTATTGGTTCTTCTCTTTGAAAATGGACAAACACCCCAAACTATCTTTTAAACACTTCACAAATTATTTTTAACATTTGGCTGATTGAGTTGGTTGTCCTTATAACACTCTGAGTGTTAGAATGATATTGGAAAGGTCAATAGTGAAGTGCACTTGGAGGTTTAACAAGACGGGGTAAATGTAAGCCAAGCCCGGGATCAATAGTGGTCTAACGCGCTGCTGACGCTCCAACACTCCAGCAATGCGCCAGGATGCTGTTGTCCAAGGCTTAGTCTATAAATACCCCCTTTTTTTCTTTCTCTTTTATTTGTTCTATATATCCCTCTAAGTATACTAATCTTCTTGTGTTCTAATCTCCTCTCTTATCATTCTTGAAAGAACACATCTCTGCAAGGGAAGATTCACAAGAACCTAATCCACTCTTGTGAACTGTGTCAAGGGTCTTCTTCTCTATACCTTTTCTTCTAGAATCGAGTCTCTAGGATAGGTTAGGCTTGGTTCGAACTAATAACCATATTCATTTGTTTACGGGTGTATAAAGTATTATATCTTGGTGATCAAGCCTAGATCGAGAAAAGGTCTAGTTGGGGTTTGATACTTGCGAGCGCAAGTTCTTTGTGGTCTTTGTAGTCTTAGTGGTTAAGTCGAGTCATGAGATTTTTGTGGGTGGTTTTCGTAGGCGGAATACCGTAGGGAGTAGCGCTTCTTTGTGAGCACCGATCTTTATGCATATCGGTGGAGTGAAGTTGTATACGGTTTATAGTCCACCATAAGGATTATACTTAGTGAATAGTATTGGTGTAGTGGATTTGCAACTGGATGTACGGACAATATAAACCTCCCATCCCGAACCAGTATCTATCTACCTACCTATCTATCTATCTATCTACCTACCTATCTATCTATCTATCTATCTATCTATCTATCTATCTATCTATCTATCTATCTATCTATCTATCTATCTATCTATCTATCTATCTATCTATCTATCTATCTATCGGGATCTTTGAGACTTGAAGTTGATAAACCTCGAAGAAGTCGAAAAGACCGTATTCATCCCCTCTATGGTTCTACAGTCCAAAAATAATCTTCTCTTCTATTGGGAAGTACTCATATCATATTAAGTAATTATACGACTGAAAATACGTGAGCATATGGGGTCACACACGTATACACTGATGTATCATCAATTACAATGTATTTAATATATTTGTAGTAGATATGTTATTTATATTAGTTAAATATCTTACGATCGCTTAACATGCCATAATTAATTTGTTAGACTAATTAATTAATTGAGGGGCCTCTTTTTAAATAGTGTTGGACTTATTTAAATGGGTTAGACTAAAAATAAATATGGGGAGCCCATATTAGTCTTATAGGCCAGCCATCCATAAGGGAAAAAGGAAAGGGAAAATCTTGGGGGTTAAGTGTAACTAACCAAGATTTAATAAGGGATTAGGATCTATTGTAATCCCATAACTTGAAAATAAATTAAACAATTATCTCCCCCTCCCTAGTGTGTCACGTCCAAAACCAAACACCCTCTTAGGATTGCGGTTTTCATTTATTCCAAAGCTTAACAAGTGTTGTTCGTAGCTAGATCGTGAAGAGGAAAGGAACTAGCATTTGGGTGACACATCGTGACGTGTAGTGTGGACACTAATAGAGGCTTCCTACTTTGGAAGCTTATGGGTTTCACATGTTTCAATGGGTAAACCATGAGTTCGTGTTAATTGCTCCGTTTATTCCATAGATCACGCAACAAGAGGTAATAATTGTTATTATAATAATTAACTATAAGCATAATATAGATCCATTGTTTGGTGACCTATCCGCAGCGTTTTATAAACTCTTATATGTTTTATATTGTAAAACACCAACAGTTGCATCACGATTCATCATATGATGTCCATGGTTATTATTGTATGCGTAAAAGTGGCCAAAACTCGAGTTTTCGCGCATTTAATTTTGATCTGATTTAAATAGCCCTTGGGTCATTTTTTTTTGGAAAAGTCAACCCTAAGTGGTGTCTAAAATTAGTGTTTGAAAACCCTAGGTCCACGGGTTTATGTGTACAAGTCGGGGGGTTGCTTTAAATCTTTCGATTAATTGGCTTATCTTTATTTTCTTGTTATTATAATTGTGATCCATAGAAAAAACATGCATTTTTTGTTGGGATTTATGAACACAAATAACAATTATTAACATAAAGATACGCAGTAGAAAAGGTCCCGTTAGTGGATCCGATGATCTGAATGATTAACAAACTCAATACGATGTTTACCAACCTCTTGTTATTGAATAAAGATGAATAAACGGATCAAAATGAATGGATCTTTATTCCTTCTTGAAACTCACGATCAAAACCCAAATCACCAAAGTAGGTGATCTTCACGGATAGTCCACACTACACGTCAACATAGATTACCTTAATGCTAGTTCTAAACCTTCCACGATCAAAACAACGAACCCTTATTTCTTGTCTTGTAAAAGTCGATCAAAGTGAAACCATAAAGAGGGTGTTTGTTGACTAGTTATGATTAAGGGGAGAGGAGAGAAAAGTGTTTGTGTTTTTAGGTTATGCAAGATCACCAAATAATGAATAATGAGATTCATTATATAGGCTAAATAACTTGGTGTCCAAGTTAAACACAAACATCCCCCCTTCCTATGGTTCGGCCAACCTAAGCTCACCCACATGGGTTTCCCATTCATTTGGGCTTATGGCAAATTAACTAGTCCATTACATGTTAATTATAGGCCTAATAATTAATTAAAGCGTTTAATGGTTTAATTAACGACCGTTAATCATTTCATGAAATATATAACTAATATAATTAATATAGTTACTATAAATATATTAATTACATTATAAAAAAAATCCCTTGGTGTATATGTGTGTGACCCCATAGGCTCACGTATGTTTAGCCGTATAATATTTATTATGACATGAGCATTTCCCAATAGCTCCCACTTGCAGATGTCGTAACATAAATAACTATACAAGCAAAGGTTAAGGTCTAGCAACACGCCAATGCTCCCAGAAATACCTGAGTGTGGTTTCATAAAACGTCTCAGTGTTATTGGTTTATTATTAAACATCCATTTGTTTCAGATAATTGTTAAACTATGGATACGCATCTAAGTCATTCCAAATGTTTAACTATTTTGTTTCTCGATATAGATATTGATCTGGATTACAGAACGTAAATAAGATTCATCTTGACTTACTTTGGGCACGACTATGCAAAAATCTGATCAATTCAATCAGGGACCCAGTAGTATCTAACTCCAGAAAACACGTGGAGGAACAAATCCTATTTTGACTAAACGTGTCATTCATATGTTTCACACCATTTTTGAAAATAGCCTTTATAATTACCTTATTTAGGACGACGTTTAACTATATCAAGGAATGATATTCCACACATACAAGACCTACTTGCATCTCAAGTTTGAGGATGAGTAATACAACCACTTGCGAGATTCACCCAATGACGTCGATCCATAAAGTGAATTCTCATAGGTTGGGGTAGTCCAACATTCATAGCCAGTGAATAACATATGAGTTTGGTGGACACATCCTTTAATATTCATCTAGTGAATATTACCAATCACTCACATTTGTCTTAATTCAACAATACTCCCGTATCGTTGATCGACAATGGACAAATTTAGAGTAAGTAAATTACTCATGGATTAAACATGCCAATATAAGACACAATTAATATAAGAATCAAAACAATCAGACCACGTATATTAACTCATCATAAAATAAAAATTGTTTAACATCCCATTATCCAAATACTAAAAAATAGATTTACAAGAGACTATTCTGTTTCTCGATATCGATATTGATCTAGATTAAAATGATGAGCTAAGTTGTCATCTGTTGGAACTTTAAGAAGTCTTATGTCACGTTCTTTGATAACTTCTCGAATATAGTGAACTTTCCTTTGATAATGTTTGGCACCTTTCTTCATTTGTGGGCACAACTCCAAGCCCAGAAATGAAGCTTCTTCAGAAGCAACTATGTATTCAGATTTTGTAGAAGACATTGCAGTAGTGCTCTGCTTAGCACTCTTCCAGTCTACGACGCCTCCATTAAGAAAACGTAACATGTCTGAGATTTTGTATCATCAATGTCGGTCTCGTATCCAGCATCAGTGTAGCAAACGCCTCTGAGCTCCCTTTCGAGATCGCCAACATAAAAAAGAAACATATATTTAGTATTCCTTAGATACTTTAGAATGTTCTTCATAGTAGTCCAATGACACTCATCTGGATTCTGTTGAAATTGACTAGTCAGGTTCTGCTCGAATGCCACTTCTGGTTACACTACAAAAAAAAGGCTTTCAGAGACTGAATTTATAGGGATTGATATATCAGTTGCTGATACATAGCATCGGTAACTGAAACATCAGTTACTGATACTTTTAAGGACTGACCTTTTATTGATTGATTGTGGCGACTAAAAATCAGTCATCTATTCAGTGACCCCACATCTGAGACTAAATTTCAGTTACTAATATGCCTGTACGGGAAAAAAATTTGGAGGCAAATTTGTTAGTGACTGAATAAGGGTGACAATTCAGTCCCTAGTACATGTACATTATATCTAAGACTAAATTTCAGTTACAAATATATTTGCGCAATAAAAAATTTTGGGGAAAAATTTGTTAGTGACTGAATTATAGTCACAGTTCGGTCCCTAATACATGGAGATCATAGCTAAGACTAAGTTTCAGTTACAAATATGTCTACACAATAAAAAGGTTTGGAGGGAAATTTTTTAGTGACTGAATTTCAGTCACAGCTGCGTCCCTATTACATGGACATCATACCTAAGACTAAAATTCAGTTACAAATATGTTTGCGCAATAAAAAAAGTTTGGAGGGAAATTTGTTAGTGACTGAATTTGAATCACAACTCGGTCCCTAATACATGGACATCATAGCTAAGACTAAAATGTATAAAAATGGACTAAAACGTTTAAAAACGGACGAAAACTTATAAAAACGGACGAAAACGTTTAAAATCAGACGAAAACGTATCAAAACGGACGAAAATGTAAAAAACGGACGAAAACGTATAAAAATGGACGTAAACGTAAAAAAAGGGACTAAAACGGATGAAAACGTATAAAAACGTTAAAATATAACAGATAAAAACTAATGAAAACATAAAAATACGGATGAAATCATATAGAAACAGACGAAAATGGATGAAAACATATAAAAACGTAAAAAAAAGGGACTAAAATGGATGAAAACGTATAAAAACGTAAAAAAAGTGACGAAAACGTAAAAAACGGACAAAAACGTAAAAAATAGACGAAAATGTATAAAAATGGATGAAAACGTAAAAATGGACGAAAGCGTATAAAAACGGACAAAAACAGATAAAAACTGACAAAAATGGACGAAAATGGATTACCGACCGAATATACGGTTCTATATATTGTAATGTACTACACTTGTTTTTAAGACCTACATATATTTGTATCGTTGTTAGTAATTGTAAGTTTGTATATAAACCTATTTCCGGATTGCTATTTATGTGTAACACTTAGGGGTTCACGCACGAAACCTCGGTTTATACCCCCGTAACGTGGGAACTCGAGCAGAATTCAAGTTTCAGACGTTCATAACATCTTTAGTATTCACCGATGGCTTTCATTTTGAGTGTTGACAATTTAAGATGTGTAATCTGGATAATGACATCAATCAGTTGCTTCATCGAGCGCGACATCCTTTTTAAAGAAACGACTATTACGTTCTTACCATATATAATAAGTCGTGGTACCTATAGCAATCGTCAATCCACTATATTATACACACCACTTCCATTCAAGATAATAATAAGAAAGTTGCATATAGGCATATAGCCAATCAACGCACTCTACTTTACACACCACGTGGACCATCATATTGCCTTTACGGGTTCTCACACCCCTAAAGGTCTCCTTATAAATACTATACCATTTTCTCGAAATGGATCAAGCTAATCCCAAGCAACATATCCTACCTTGGGAACTCCACATTCAAGTCTATTATCCTCTAGGGTAATTAACACAAACCAACTGAGTCGACTCGTGAGCGTTACCCCAACTCGTAATTGTATTATATTTAATCTTAAAATAAGTCACATCCTCACCAGTCAGCCACCAGACCATGGCGATTCATAATCATCACTCTCGATTTTATGTCATATATCCACAAATAAGGTATTTTAACGTGTTATATATTTAATTTAATCATCAATTTGAGGTCTTTATGTGTCAATTTCGTGTTTGGGTGATTTTTAGGAATTAGGGTTCATGTAAACCCGAATCTATATGAGTTTGAAACATGCTTTATGATACAATTGATGCTCACCACAAGGTATTCTCGCGATCAAAGTTCACCGGATCATTCACTCGACTTACTATGGTACAAGATTTATGCACTTAAACTAGAGGTGTCAGATGGGCAAGCTGGGTAACGGGTCGTTTTTGTATGGGTCGACACTGGCTGTGTTGGACAGATCTGAGATTTTTTTGTCCAAAATCTGTAATTTTCATAAAAGCTTGGTGTGCCAGATATTGTTATAAAATCATCTTTGTTCAGTAGTATTTTTAGTTATAAAAATATACTAATGATTTTTTCAGATTTTTTATGCATTTTATACAGGTTATGCGAATTTGACCCATTTGACCTTTTTTCTTTTATACAGGTTCATGTAAACCCGAATCTATATGAGTATGTGTGGTGGTGGCTCAAGCCCTAAATTAGTTGTCCAAAAAAAAAAGATATTTATTGATGGGACATTTTATTATGTCTAGAAAAGTTAATGTAACTAATCTTCTAAGCGCTAATAGTTAATTGATTTTAAATTGAGAATAAAATTGCCAATTTTATATTGAAATGGGAAAATACTTTATTTTATGTTTTTGAAAAAACATGTAGCTTATATTAATGATCTGTTATTGTGTGGCGCAGTGAAGGTATTGGTGTTTCTTACGATGCCAGTTGACCCGACATCGAAAGACATACCACAACAGATTGAATATCTTTGGAGTTTGAAGTCGTTGATAACTGCCAGTCATGCTATCCCGGTGATTGTTACCCTGCTTGAAAGCCCACTTGAACATTTGGAAGGGTACGTAATGTAAATGAAGTTAACTTTTCTTATCTGCTTAGTTTTATTAATGTTAATATTTTTGACCTACATGATGATTGTTAATGGAATAAATACTAAGTAGTAATATAGGTATCCTATATAAACTAGCAAGATATACGGAGTAATAATTTGGTAACAAACAATTGCAGGGTGTAAAATGTAGCCTGCTGATACGGTCTGACTCATTATTATCTTCAGGCTATATCAAACTTAGGATGTAAATTACGTTATTTCATAGGAGGAAATTGTTTGGAAATCTGATTGTAGACAATATTTGTGCGTACAATTCTGTGTTAAGAGCTAATGGTAAAAACTTCTTCCACGATATAGCTTAAAACTGGTAGGAAAGTTAATTCATATTGTTCTAACATGACCATGTTTAGAGTTTTTCGATCAACTTTGCATCTTAAAAACAATTTGTTCTGTTCACGTATTTGATTAGTACTGGCTAACCATATATGTTTAGGCTATTGTTATGATGATATTGTATTTAATTTTGTTTTCTTTGTGGTATTAATTTATTTGAAACAGGGATATGTTCACAGAGGATGATTGGAAATTGGTGCAGCTGGTAGTTACTTTATTTTGCAACATTTTAGCGGTTCAAGAGATAACGACGCAGCAGAGAGCTGCTGGATCAGCCTCTGAATGTATACTTCTTAGAGATCGGTTCTTAGAACTGTTGTTTGAAGAGAATGTGATGGACTTGATCTTAGTTTTGACACAGCATGTTGGTGGTCAGAGCGGCTGTTTTCATCAGGATAACTTGCTTTTGTTAGAGACTTTCTATTACATATACAAGGGCCAAATTCCAGAGGTGATTGCAAAAGCTCATCCAGATGCCGACATAAAGGTGGTTATTCTTGTCGCTGTTTGAATAATTCATCACTTTATTGCACATTAGTAAGAAGACTTATGCCAAAAATATCAAGGGAAATCTATTTGTTAGAGAATAAAATAAAATAATACAGACTATGAACTTTGTTCTTTCGTAATGTAACACTACGTAATACTTATTTAATGATGAAATAGAGTATGCGGGGAACAAGACACATGCCGCTTTATCTCTTTTCTTTCCCCAAATTTATTATTTTGAATCCTATAGGCCAGACATTCATGAATCCTGTGCATTTGGTAATGCTACTGTTCAATAAGTATTATTAATACAGTGGCTAACCTTTAATCTGCTTGCTGGTGGATGGCAATTTAAAATTTTGCTGTTTTGTTAATAAAAAAGCACATTAAGTAGCAGCTTTAGCTGCATCTGTTCATCAGGTAGTTGTAACTGCATTTGTTCATCAGGTAGAGGGAGATGCAGAAGCTTCTACCGCTGATCTCAAGTCTCTTATGGAAGAGGAAAAAGCAAAAAGAAGGCAAATAATACTCAGTAATCTGGGTTCGCGATCAAAGTTCACTGGATCATTTACTCGACTTACTATGATACAAGATTTATGCACTTAAACTAGAGGTGTTAGATGGGAAAGCTGGGTAACGGGTCATTTTTGTATGGGTCGACACTGGCTGTGTTGGACAGATCTAATGGTGTTTTCTGTTCCATGGAAATATAATACTCTAATGGGTATTTTTGTGCTACAACAGTCTGATGCTAAGCTCAATATATCAGAGTCTTCTAAAGATCATCATGGTGATAGTACATTGTTTAGAGGCAGCATGTGTGGGTCAATCTCTGAAACAATGAATGAGGCGATGTTTTTGCTTGTCATATCAAAGTGGCGATCTGCATTTGAGGGTTTGAAGGAGACGAACAACTACAAGTTTCTTTCTGCAGCAGGATCTCTCACGAAAATAATGGTCAGTTTTGGAATTTTGATTTTTGATGAACATATATATCAGTAACTTTTTCAAGAACACAGTACTTTCACGTGACACCAAATAAAAGCATTTAAACTTAATTAAACTAATAAAATCATCAAACAATGTGAGTACGTGGTTTATTAAAATAGATAATGTTCCTTGTAGAGTAATTTATCTGTGGCGACATCTGATAAGAGGATCCTAAAAGGTCATGGGATCATATACCTCATCCCCTATTATAAATAATACTTACAGAAGAAGGCACATGCATATACATATATAATGCCAAAATAGCATGCTTGTTTGTGGAAAGGTGGATATCATAACTTCATGATTAAGTATGCTACACTAGTATTATGCTAAGCATACTTAAGCTAGCAAATTATTCCATTGTATTTAAACTTTGTAAATGGTGTGCCATTCATTTTCGTAAGTGTAGGTTAGTCTGCTAGGAGTAAAACCTTTTCCATTAGTCAAAAAACAAATTTGTGCATTATAAATAGTTTATCACTTGACTGGATTTCAACCAGGCTGAGGACCATGCGGGGCCCAGATTGAGACTGTTATCGGGTTGGTCTTTAATTTGAAAGTTAGCCTGATATAGGCTTGGTTGGTCCAGAAAGGACTGAGAGCAGAACCTCTTGGTTGGGGACATTACAATCTCGGATAGCATTAGACCAAAGTCCCATTGGTCAAACCTGTAAATGATTATATGGGTTGTCTTACACAAGTAGGAGAAATCAGGGGTACGTTGTGTCATTGTGCATTTTCCTGATACAGTTAATTTAGGTTGCATAGATATTAAACTTATCGACTATTTTAAACCATTCTAACCGTTGTTTTTAGAAAACATGCTACAGTATGCAAGAACAAGCCAGTTTTGGACTAATGCGAAACGAAATAGTTCATTTATGTTTTCATGATATTGTCAAAAATTGCTAATTAGTGCAAAACTGCAAACTATAAGATCTGCTGACATTTTCTGAAAAAATGGTGTTAGTTGACGAGAAATAGTCAAGTGCATGGTCTCACGAGAAATTGTTTGGATAGTTAAGTGATTTCATATATTTCTAAATAATCAGTTTTCCTGCATTGGCTTCTATTTTATCATTTGCTCAGTAATCAAAAAAGTAATAATCGTCATCAGTATTTACCGAAGAGCCCTTTACACGCACATCTGAACGCATTTTTTAATCTGAATCATTCAATATTAAGATTGATGTTATCGAGTTGTTCAAATAACAATGATCCAACATGTTTTTTCTTTCTTATTTATTTATTTATTTATTTATTTATTTATTATTATTATTTTTTTTACTTTTTCCTTTCTTACATTTGTTACAGATTGACATCCAGGGCAGAGTTTCCTTCTGCAAATGTTGTACTTGATTTTCTAGAATTATAGTGATAAGATGGAAGATAACAGAAAGAAACAAGTTAATGTAAGCAGGGGGGCTCGCGTTCGATAGCCAATCTTGTGCACTCAATGGTAAGACTTTTGCTCGTTCGACAACCAAGTAATGGGAGGTGGGTGTTGGGATAGTGATGAGGAAAAAAGATTATTGGATGAAAGAAGCAGCTGAATCATCTCAACAAGCTGACTCAACACCTAAACAAAACTCGACTGAGATTAATGAATTGAGAGCAAAGGTTAGTGAAATTGAACCGTATAAACGTAATTATGAGAAATTGGCAAAATTCTTGAGCCAAAAATTTCCAGACTTCGAGAGCACAATAGACTCACCAAATACTACTGAAGGTGATGGTAACGATGATCCATTCACCGATAGTGATATATAGGACGTTCAAATTTATTTCTATTGAATTTTGTTTTATTTTTAAACATATTGAATTGTAAACTCTTGTTATTTGGACTGGTGATTATTATGCTTTAAAGAAATATTGTTATTATTATTGTTTATGGTTTAGAGTTTTATATACTATTGTAAGGGGAGGTCATGTATGCATTGTGAATGGGGACCGAATTAAATTGTATTTGCCACTAACTTTTAGTTTATAATAGAAATATAATGGAACGACGCCATCATATTGGAGACTGATTTGAATGTTATTTTGTATCGATTAACATATATTTTGAAACTAATTTTCAGTCACTAGAAAAATAAATTAAGGACTAATTCATCTGTTTTTTGTGACTAATAATCAGTCTTTAAAGCCTTTCATCGGAGACTAATCAGTTTTTAATTCCTATTATTAGAGACTGATTTGGTACGGTAATCTACAAAACAACGAAACGTATTAGGGACTATAAACAATGTTTATGGACTAATTTTCAGTCCCTAAATCCATGTGTTAGTAACTGATCTAACATAGTATTGGCGACTGACTTTTTAGTCGCCGATAATATGCATTGGGGACTGAAATAACATGATACCAACCCATAGAAATAAGGACTGACTTTTTTATTTTGGAGATTGATCTCTGGTCCTCGTTGGTTCGATACAACAAGGACTGAATTTTAGTTAATAACGTCACTTTCCGTAACTAAGCTGTTGTAACTGATTAGTGACTAGCAAAATCAGTCCTTGATAGACCATGTGATTTTTCAGTCTCTGAAAGCCTGTTTTTTTGTAGTGGTTTATTGCACCTCACCGTGTACATAATAGATCCTACAACCGAGGCATAAGGAACTCTCTACATGCGTCTCACCTCTTCATGTGTGGAGGGACCTTGAGTCTTGCTCAAAATCATTTTCTCTAGCATTGGGATACTTCTATGCTTGGAATTCTCCATATTAAATCTCTTTAAGATTTTATCAGTGTATGCACTTTGACAAAGACCAATTAACCGCCTAGATCTATCTCTGTATATCTTGATTCCAAGGATGTATGCCACTACTCCTAAGTCTTTCATGTCAAAATACTTTCCAAGCAATGATTTTACATCTTGTAGCATTAGAATGTTATTTCCCATGATCAATATGTCATCGACATATAAGATTAGGAACGCGACCATACTCCCACTAGCCTTTTGATATACACATGGCTCATCAAGGTTTTTAGTGAAACTAAATTTCTTGATCTCCTCATCAAACCTTTTATTTTAGCTCCTTGATGTTTGCTTCAATCCATAAAGGGATCGTTGTAGCTTCATACTCGTCTTAGATATTTTGGATTGACAAACTCCTCAGGTTGCACCATATAAACTTCTTCAGTTAGGTGACCATTTAAGAAGGCGGTTTTGACATCCATCTGCTGTTGGAAATTCTGCTAAGGAAGAATTCTACTGATGGTTACTGCCGATGAATCTGCTGAAGTATTAGATTCTGCTGAAGAATGGTTTCTGCGGAAGCAAAGATTCTGCTGAAGATTGTTTCTGCCGAAGTATAAATTGTGCGGAATGTGTTTATGTTGATGGATAGTTTCCGCGTATTATGTTATTAGTTAGGATATGCATGAGTTTATTTAGAAAGTGATATTGCATATCTTGGATAGTTTTTAGATTATACGTTTCTTGTGAAACGGTTTAGGGTTGTTTAGGGTTCCTTGTCTATAAAAGGAACACGTCTTTATGTATTATGTACGAGTTGAGAAAAACACTTTTAGTATTAATTAAAAGATCCATAGAGGATCAAATCGTTCTTAGTAATCGTGTTCTTACTTGTGTTTGTTTTCCGCTATAGAATACAAGTAACTTAGACTTTCTTTTAGTGTGTTTGTGATTACATAAACATTACTAACGATCCACGAGCTCACGAAGATCTATCAAGGTCTTTAGGTTCAACAAGTGGTATCAGAGCCTCGTGAGAGTCTCTGTGTTACTAGGAACACCTTCACGTTTACACCCTCTCACAATAACAATGCCTGGATCAGACGATGAATCTGAAGTTCACAGCAACAACAACAACAACAACAACAACCAAAACACCACATCTATGCAACAACTCAATCTCACCAACAGCAATGCAAAGTTTCCTTACCTTAAGAAGGAAGAATATGAATTATGGGCGATGAAGATGCAGAACTGGATCACCAATATTGATTGGAATCTTTGGGAAATTGTCCGTAAAGGAAATAGTTTGAAGAAGCACACCAAAGATGCTGATGGTGTTGTTTCGATTCTTCCTCCTAAATCTGCTGAAGAGGTTCTTGCAGTACAAAGAGAAAATAAAGTGAGAACCATTCTCCTTCAGGCTATTCCAGATGATCACATGGGAGACTTTCACTACATGGAGGAAGCAAAAGATATCTGGATGGCAATCAAGGCTAGGTTTGGTGGGAACGATGAGTCCAGAAGGATGAGGAAGTCGATGTTGAAACAGCAGTTTCAAGAGTTCCAAATAACTGAAGAGGAAGGTATTCACAAGGGGTATGATAGGTTCCATAAAATTTTGAGCCAGATGAACCAGCTGAAGGCTAGACCTGATAATGAGGACTGCAATGCTAAGTTCCTGCGATCTTTACCTCCCTCATGGCTACAAGTGAGCATTGCACTCAAAACAAAAGGAGGTCTTGATATGCTTTCTTTTGATGATCTCTACAACAAACTCAAAACTCTTGAGCCTGATGTTAGAAGTCCCATTCGTTCATCAAACCCTACTTATTCCGCTTTTGTGAGCACCACCTCCAACAAGCAGACTCAGGCTTCAAGTTCAAGCTCCTCAATAATATCTTCCTACTCTCAACCACAATCCAGTGGTGTAATGGAGGATATACTCCACTCTTTTGTTGCTGATTATGAACATCAGCAGCATCTGGCTTTTGAGGATTTTGAACAGGTGGATCCTCTTGATTTGGAAGAGATGAATTTAAAATGGCAGGTGGCCATGCTTACTTTAAATGTCAAGAGGTTTGAAAAGAAGTCTGGTAGAAAGTTCGGGTTTCAGGGACGACATCCAGCTAGGTTTGATAGAAGGAAGATCAAGTGCTATTCATGTGGTCAGTTGGGTCACTTCTCTAGAGAGTGCAAGGATAGGAAGACTGGTGATGAAGTTTGGTATTCAAGCTATCAGAAGAAGCAAGTGAATGCTGAAAACCCCAAAGCCTTGGTCACTCTGGATGATCATATCAACTGGAAGGTGCATGAACCTGAGAATGATGATAATACTGAAGTGAATGGATTGATGGCTAGCTGTTCTTCAGAGGATAAGCATAGTCACACTGCCTTTATGGGCATATCTCAGGTACAAAATTGTATATTTGGTTGTAGTGAAAGGTATAATGAACTTAAAAAGGAATATGATGAATTGAAACTTAAATATAATGAAAGTTATATAGATGTTAAGGCTTATAAACACTCTTTAAAAACCCTAGAAAGACAAAAAGTTTGGTTTCAGAAGAATGAGGTCGCTTATGATGAAAAGATAGGGGTGTTAGAGAGAGATTTACATTGCGCTAAAATTGATTTAAAGCGTACTGAGAAAGAAAAAGCAGAGGTAGTGTTAGAAAAACAGGAAGTGCAGACTAAACTAGACAATAGCTTGGCTAGGTTTGATAAATGGAAAGATTCATCTAAAAATCTAAACAGGTTAGTTAATAGTTCTATGTCTGTAAAAACTAAGATTGGTTTAGGGTATGGTGACTACATAGGGAAAGATCAATTTTATGACCCTAATGAGTATAGTGTATTTGACCCTGAACCTGTAGACTATCAAACTCCTGTTAAGTTTGTCAAGGAAGGTGAATTACATGCTGTGCCTGGACCAATTAGGGGAGAACACATGCCATCTAGCACCACCACCTCTGACTTTGATGGATCACACCATCTTTATGGAAAAAAGTCAAGTGACTTGCCAGACCCTAACTCTAATTCTGCTGACTTTGTCTCTTGTTCTGACAGTGACAAGTCCTCTGACCAAGGGTCTACCACCTATACCAGTTGTGATTCAAGTGAAAAGTCAGACCCTACAAAGACCTCTCCCAAGCCTTCACCTAAGACACCCTACAAGTCTGTTAGAATTGCTGCTGAGGATGTCAAGTCCAAGACAGTTTCTTCTGAAGACTTGTCTTTTAATTCTTTGCAAAATAATGTTTCTTATTGTGTCAAAAACAATCCTGTTTCTGTTAGTGATTTGAATAATTCTACTTGTAATGGAACATCTTTTTCTTTTAATAAATCTTCTAAAAAGAAGAAATGTTTTGTGTGTGGAAGTAAATCTCATCTAATCAAGGATTGTGATTTTCATGAGCAAAGAATGGGTGTTGGTCAGACTAAACCTAGACCAATGTGGACAAATGTTCAGAATATTCCACCATATGTCCCACAGGCATCTCATAGGGCCAGCAATTATGCTGATAGACATTCTCCTGAGAAACATTCTGCTGATAGAAATTTTCAGTCTGCTAGGAGAAGATATGTTACTAGACCATTTGTGCAACCAACTAGTTCTTATTTTCAGAATGGTTATTGGCCTGGCTTTATTGACCCAATGAATATGGGAATGGGATATTGGGATACTGCTGTTAAGCCCTCAGCAGGTTGTTTTTGGACTCACAAGGGACCTAATCTTAATAGAAGGTCCAAGAACAATGGTGGATCTTATCAATCTACATGGCCTAATTCTTATGATCCACAAGGCAGGCTCAAGTCAGTAATGACTTGAGTCTCCAATGTGTACTAATTTTTGTATAATTTTGTTGTATATGTAGGATCATCCTTTGAAAAGTAAAGATGTTGGCATTATAGATAGTGGTTGTTCAAGGAGTATGTCAGGTAACAGGGATTTGATGCATGATTTTGTACCCATTCAAGGAGGAGGCAATGTGACCTTTGGTGGAAGAGATGGCAAAATCACTGGGTATGGAACTATCAGAACACCTCACTTGGACTTTGCAAATGTGCTCTATGTGAAGGAACTGCAACACTTTAACTTGTTCTCCGTATCTCAATTATGTGATACCAAGAACAAGGTCTTCTTCTCAGAGGATGAATGTCTTGTGCTATCTAAAGACTTCAAGCTTCCAGAAGATACCACAATTCTGCTGAAAGTTCCAAGAAAATACAATTTATACACATTCAACTTGAATGAAGTCCAACCTGAAGGTGATCTGACATGCTTGGTGGCTAAAGCATCCCTGGATGAGTCAACTAAGTGGCATAGAAGGATGGCTCATGTTAATTTCAAGACCATTAACAAACTCTCTAAGCTTGGTCTAGTTCATGGGCTTCCCTCCAAAGTCTTCACCAATGAACACAATTGTGTTGCCTGCAACAAAGGGAAGCAACACAGAGCTTCATACAAAGCCATTACAGCTGTGAGCACTATCTCAGAACCTCTTCAGTTGCTGCACATGGATCTTTTTGGTCCAGCTCAAGTCAGGAGTATTGATCACAAATCCTTCTGCCTGGTGATCACTGATGACTATAGCAGGTTTTGTTGGGTATTCTTTTTGAGAACTAAAGATGAAACATATCCAATCTTAAAAGAGTACATTACCCTTGTAGAAAACCAGCAAAATAAAAAGGTTAAAGGGATTAGGTATGATAATGGGACAGAGTTCAAAAATGCTGTTTTAATAGAACTTTGTCAGTCTAAGGGGATAAAAAGGGACTATAGCACTCCAAGAACCCCACAGCAAAATGGGGTTGCAGAAAGAAAGAATAGGACCTTAATAGAGGCAGCAAGATCCATGCTTGCAGACTCTAAATTACCCACTATGTTCTGGACTGAAGCAGTAAGTACTGCTTGTTATGTTTTGAACAGAGTATCCATCACTAGACCTCATATCAAGACACCTTATGAACTTCTCACTGGGAAAGTTCCTGATATTCATTACCTTAAACCTTTTGGTTGTCAGGTGACCATTTTAAACACTAGTGATCCCCTTAGGAAAGTTTGATGAAAAGGCAGATGAGGGGTTTATTGTGGGATATTCAGCTCATAGTAAGGCTTATAGGGTCTATAATTTAAGTTCTAAAAAGATAGAAGAGACCCTTAATCTGAGATACCTAGAAAATAAGCCTCATGTTCAAGGACAAGGTCATCCTTGGTATTTTGACTTGGATTACCTAACTGATTATTTGGGCTATACTAGATATGTTGCTGAACAATCTACAGGTACAAAAGAGTCTCCTACTAACAATGCAGTTTCCCTGGAAGAGGACTCAGGAAGTGAGTCTGAGCATGATGAACATACTATTGTTGTACCTTCTTTTCCTCCTAACCATGTTGAAGGAGATGCTTCTGGGGAGATTGAAGATTTGTCACACTATGCAGAGGACCTTGCTAGACTCAAGAAACAAGAATTTGCAGCCAATCAAGCAGCTGAAAGACTTAGTGAGGAGTCAGCACAACCCTTCAGTGGAAACCAGGATTCTGCTGATCCCTCTCATGTTTCTGCTGATGTTGCTAAATCTGCTGATGGGTCTTCTGAAGGTTCTCCCATGACTAATAGTGTGTCCACAGACTTTGAGGAACCTTATACACGCTTTCCTGGTCCTTCTGATCTTGGAAATCACTCACCCAAAGCTGGTATCTTCAACTCAGCCTCCTATGACAGTGAATTTGGACTAAATATGACCAATCTTGACACCACAATTGAAGTCAACCCCAATGCAACCAAAAGGATACATACTGCTCATCCTCAATCCAACATTCTTGGTGACCCTCAAGCACCTGTTAGAACTAGAAGCTCTGTGAAAGGTTCTAAGTATGGTCAAGTGGCTTTTCTTTCTTATGTCTCATCTCAGCAAAGGGACAATCACACAGACTATAAGCATTGTCTGTTTGCTTGTTATCTTTCTCAAGTGGAACCAACAAGTGTAAGTCAAGCTCTTGAAGACTCCAGCTGGCTTGAAGCAATGCAGGAAGAGATGCTACAATTCAAGAATCAGAAAGTTTGGCTATTGGTACCACTACCTGAAGGGAAGATTGCCATTGGTACCAAGTAGATTTTGAAAAATAAAAGAGATGCCAGGGGTATTGTGGTTAAAAACAAAGCAAGATTGGTGGCACAAGGATTCAGACAAGAGGAGGGCATTGATTATACTGAAGTATTTGCTCCTGTAGCTAGGGTTGAGGCCATCAGAATCTTCTTGGCCTATGCATCTTATATGGGTTTTATGGTGTATCAAATGGATGTCAAAGGTGCTTTTCTATATGGAGAAATTGATGAGGAGGTTTATGTATCTCAACCCAAAGGTTTTGAAGACCCAGATAATCCAAAGCATGTTTACAGGGTTGTCAAAGCTCTCTATGGCCTTCATCAGGCACCAAGAGCTTGGTATGCTAGGCTTTCATCATTTTTGCTGAAGCATGGATACAGAAGAGGTGCTATAGACAAAACACTCTTCATTAAGAAGAATTCCAGAGATATCATACTTGTTCAAGTTTATGTGGATGACATTATCTTTGGCTCCACTAAAGAAGATTGGTGCAGGGAGTTTGAGGAATTAATGAAGGGAGAGTTTCAGATGAGTGCTATGGGGGAGCTCACTTTCTTTTTGGGTCTCCAAGTTCAGCAGAAACCAGATGGTATCTTTATTAGTCAGGATAAGTATGTTTATGATATGTTGAAGAAGTTTGATATGGAGAATATTCGACCTGCCACTACACCCTATGAAGCTCCTAAACCAAAGAATAACATTGAACCAGATCCTGCAGTGAATGTTCACCTATACAGGTCCATGATTGGTTCATTGATGTACTTGACAGCTTCAAGGCCTGACATCACATTTGCTGTGAGTGCTTGTTCTAGACATCAGGTCACACCACTCACTTCCCACCTGAATGCAGTCAAGAAGATCTTTAAGTATCTCAAAGGCCAACCCAAGCTAGGTCTTTGGTACCCAAAAGAGTCTCCTTTCAAGTTGGAAGCTTACAGTGATAGTGATTATGCTGGTGCAAATCTGGATAGGAGATCCACAACTGGAGGTTGCCAATTTCTTGGTAGAAGGTTGATCTCTTGGCAATGCAAGAAGCAAACCATTGTTGCTACCTCATCTACTGAAGCAGAGTATGTTGCTGCTGCCAATTGTTGTGGACAGGTTCTTTGGATACAAAATCAATTGTTGGATTATGGGTTTAATTTCATGAATACCACAATTTTTATTGATAACCAAAGTACCATATGCATAGTTAAAAATCCAGTTTTTCATAATAGAACTAAGCATATTGAGATTAGGCACCATTTTATAAGAGATGCATATGAAAAACATTTGATTAAGGTGCTTAAAATTCACACAGATGATAATGTGGCAGATTTGCTGACTAAAGCTTTTGATGGACCTAGGTTTCAACACTTAGTGGTCCATATTGGAATGGTTAACCCTTAGATGCTATGTTTGAGGGGAGGCATAGGCCTCAGAGGAGGCATATGCCTCAGGGGAGGATTGTTGTTGTAAATTTTGTACTATTTTATAGATTTTATTGATTATGTTTGCTAACACACTAATCCTCTAATGTAATTTTAGTTTGTATGGTTTGGTTTGTTTGCTGTTATGTGTCTGTTTTGCAGAACTGCCTTGATATTGATGATCTTAAGTTGATATTCTCCAAGATTAATGGGACATGGTCAAGTAAGCTTATAGAGTGTTTCTGCTGAATGGAAGTACTGCAACAGAGTTCAAGTAATAATCAAAGAAAAGTTCATTCATTCAAAAGAAATTACAGCTTACAAACAACTTCAATTTCAACAAGACCAATCCTATACAAGATAACCTACACAGACACTAGTTCCTATCATCTACTGATGCACCAGGAAGACTAACAGACATGATTGAAGATGCTGAAGAACCTAGTTTTATATCTTTGGTCCTTGGCAACATCTCATCATCTCCTACTCCATTTTACCCTTTCCCTTTCCAGTCACCTCTGCACCCTTGCTCTTTCCTGTGTCCCTATGGTATGAAACTCCAGTCCTTGGAGCAGGAAGACCAATAACCACTTCCCTTGTCTCTGGGAGTGGTGGATTTCTGGTGTGTGGCCTTGGTTGGGGTTGTGAAGGTTGGGGATTCTCTTCCCTGGTTGGTGCTGCTTCCCTCTCCTCTTCCTCTCTTACCAACCTATTGAAGATTGGCTCAAGACGCTCTGTGGAGTCATCAGAGCCCCTAGGTGAATCATCTGGATCCACCACACTATCATCTTCTGAAGAAGGAAGAAAAGGGGACTTCCTTGTAGGTGGCTCGTCTTGGTGAGGATATCGAAATAGAGGTCGACTATCCTCAGATGATGAAGATGATGATGGAGGTTTGGGTGGATTGTTGGGTCTGCTTGAAGAGCCCACATCATGCCTTTTCTTGCGGGCTTGTTCCTTGGTGATACCATACCTTCTATGTGAAGGTTGTGTGGATGATTGAGGTTTGTTATCTCCTGAATCTGTTGATGATTCAGAAGAAAGATCAATGACTTCGGGTTGGTTGTTCATTGTGTTGATAAGTGATTTTGATTGGATGAAGGTTTGATGGTAAATTAGGGTTAAGTGATTTGTGCGGATTGTGAATTGGGGTTATTTTATAGGCGAAGTCAAGTGGAAATGCTAATTAATGCTAGTTGGGTGGCAAATTAAAACTCAAGATCTTTACCGAAGATATTATTCTCTTGAGTTGATTCTGCTGATTGACTCTTCACTTCAGCAGTTTGACCATCATTTCTGCTGAAGGGTTGATTTTGAATGGTGAAGTTACTTTACACGTCAGATAAGGTCAACCATTTGTTCCGATAAATTTTGACCATAATTGGGTAACTTCTATTTATAACCTATTCATATAATCTTCGCCCAAAACAACTAATTCCCTCTTCAAGTACTCTAAACCTATTCTTCATTCTCTCACAATTTCTTCAATGGAGTCCCTACAATTCAAGAAGGATCACAATAAAGTTGCTTTTCTGGGAAAAGCGAAGGGACAGGAAATATATGACCTAATGGTTGATTTCTTAAAGCGATCAAAGATTCATTTTGCTTTGACTCATTATCCGGATATAGTACATGAATCTTTGGTCAAACAATTTTGGGCATCTGCTGAGAAGCGGTCTGAGACAGAGATAGTAGCAAAGATTGATGGAACTGAGTATGTTGTGACTGAAGCTTTGATTAGGGAAAGATTGCAGTTGAATGATGAAAATGGGGTTTATCACACCAACACTGAAGAGATTCTTACTGGTCTGAGAGCAGCGGGTTATCAAAGTATGGATACGACTATGTGGCTGAAGAACAAGTTTTGTCCCAAGTAGAGATTTTTGGTACATACATTACTTCAATGTATCAGCAACAAATCCGGAGGATGGGATCAATTTTCTACTCAAATGGCTTGTGGTATAATGTGTCTTTCACAGGGTTTGACTTATAATTTTTCTAAGTTTATTTTTGATAATATGGTAGAAAATATTCAAAAGAAAAAGCATAAGTTTTTAATGTACCCTAGATTTATTCAGATAATATTAGACATAAATACCCAGGATAGAGGTCATTATCCCATAGGAGCCCTTAGTGCCAAGTTGTTTGCTTCCATGAAAACTCATTATGTTGGGGAGCATCACCATCTGCTACCAGCTATGTTGCCACATGGCAATGATGATGCTGATGAGGGCATTGCTGCTGATGCTCCACCAGCTCCCAATACTGCTGATGGTACTCCATCAGTAGAAAGGGATAAGGGCCCATCCTTAACTGCTGATGTACCTATTGTTTCTACTGACCAACCTACACCTTCACCTGTTCCATCACCATCTCATGAAGCTCCTGAAGAGCTTGTTCCTGAGGTTGAGGAGACAATTCAGTCTCTTGATACTCATATTCCTACACCTCTTGAAGATGAGATTCCAAGACTGTCCACTCCTAGCCCCTTTAGAGACCCAATAGATGAGAACACTTCTAATTTTGAGAATATAAATGTTTCTTCTGAAAGGCCCAATGAAGCTCCCTTTACCACTGAGACATCTGCTGGTGAAGCTGAGGACCCTATTACTCTCACTTCCCTGTATACTTTATTCAACAGGAATGTTCAAGAAATTGAGAAGTTGAAGAAGGAACTTGCAGATACTAAATCATCACTTGGTGATGAGATTGTGGTGCTGAAAAGAAGGGTTCAAGAATTAGAGGATAAACTTGGGCAGACAAAGAAGAGGAAATTTGTGTTTGCATCTGATGATGAGCAGGAGAATAGTTATTGGGATCATCTTGATTTATTGGCTGAAGCTGCTCAGCAGACTTCTACTCATTCACCTAAAGCTGCTGAATCCTCTCACCAAAGGGATCAGATTAAGTTCTCCAGAAAAAGGAGAAGACAGTATTTGAGCAAGGAGTCTACAATGCCAAGTTTGCATGTTGCTCAAGAACATATTGATGTTGCTCATGTGGCTTCTGCTGATGTTACATCTTCCAAGGTGTCTGCTGAAGTGTTTGTTGCTGGAAGAACATTTGTCTTGGATACTACTGATGAAGTTAATGCTCCACATGTTGAATCTTCAACTCAACATGTTTCTGCTGATGCTTCTATTGGAGTTTCTACTGAAGATATTGACAAAGTTACTAGTGTGGATACTTCTGGAAATGAGCAAGGAAGGGTGGTTGGAGAAGATCTTGGTACAGATCTTGTTAGTGAAGAAGAAAGGAAGGAGCAAGAAAGGTTGTTTAAAGAATATGAGGATCTTGTGAAGAGTCAAGCTTTAGCAAAACAGATGGCTGATCATTTTACTTCAAATTTGCCTCCTGAAAGGCAAAGCGAGCTAGATGAGCAATCAGCTCATTTCACTGATGCACAATGGGACTCTTACACTCAACAAGCTGCATCCAATCCTAATTTGGCTCAAAGTATCTTAGGAGCTAACTTTGATAGTAATAATTTTGCTGAACAAATGGTAGCTCTTGGGCAACAGAGGAAGAAAGCTGCAGCAGAGAGGAGGAAGGCTATTGCTGCTCAGAAAGCACAAGCTAAGAGAGATAGACCTCAGACTGAAGCAGAGAAGAAACAATATAGGAGGAATGTGGTCTATAATCAGTATACATCTGTGTACAGTTATGGTTTGACAAAGAAGCAAGTTTGGGCTTTGTCTGATTCTGAGTTAAATAGGATTTATGATCAGATTATGAAGTCTATTCATTCTTCTGCTACTCAACCTAAGAGGACTGCTGCTAGTTTGGAAGCTCCACGTACTAAAAGACTGAAGCAAGTGGAGATAGGTACTTCATCTCCTGGAGATCAAATACCTCTGAGTCCTTCTACTGATATTGCTGAAGATACTCCTGAAGACTTACAATCTGCTGAGCCTATTGTTACTCCTATCCTTGCTGCTGATGAAGCTTCTGAGAGACAATCATCTGGGATTCCTGTTTCTTCTGAAGCTCCGCCCAATTCTGCTGAAACTTTTGCTGCAACATCTGCTGATCATGAAGATTCATCCTTGTCCAATTATAATGCAGAAAAGGTTAAACAAGCTGAACAGGCAGCTGCTAAGGGTAAACAAGCGAGGGAAATGGCTGACAGGTTGCATGTAACAGAGGTTTCCGTTCCAAGTTCTCCTATTCCTACTGAAGATACTTCTTCTATTGCTACTGAAGATGTTTCTATGGGAATTTACATACCTGGTCGAAGGAAGAAGAGAATGGCACATATAGGCAAGCATATTGCAAGTAGAAGATCAATTAGATTGGCTAAGCAGGTTCTCAGAGCTCAAATGAGTAGTTCTTCAAAGCAAGTAGACCTAGAAGCTACTGATGATTCATTTATTCAGGAAGGAACTTCTGACACTTTTCCTGAAGGGTCATACAATGTGTTGATCAGATGGACTATCACAGATGGACAACTTAACACTATCTACAGGCAAGATCAATCCTATAAGAATTTCACTTTCTTGCAAGAAATTCTTCATTTGGTGGATAGACAAGATCTGCAGACTCTTTACAAGTTGGTCACTGAGTACTATGCTAGACATACTCCACAAGGTGCTGGCCTATATCTATTGGGAGATCTTCAAGTTCTCTTTGACTCCCAAACTCCACAGGGGAAAGGCTATTCGATTTGGAAGAATTCCCATAGGTGGAAAGTTCATACTTGGAGATTTTATCCCATTCCCAATGTCCATGTGGTGGAGACTGAGTCTGGGATAAGAGTATGTATGTTTTCTGATCAACAATATCCATTGTCCATGACACTGATGAATCGAATGCTCCAAAGGAAGTTGGAAATTCCTCCTCATCCAGTTGCTAATGATAGGACACATGCTGAACAATTGGTTGGGTTCATCAAGTCCAAGCTTCTGCAACACCAAGCTTCTACTTGATTCTGGTACTCTGTATTATTTGTATATGTTCTATTTCTTTATTTCATTTCTTTCTTATTTCATTCTTAGTAAAAAAAAAAAAAAAAAAAAAAAAATCATTTGTATACTAACTTTTATGCAGGTTTGTTGTATAAATCTGTTGATGGTTATCAACTCACCAGATGTGACTTGTGTCCATCAAAGAGTTGGCTAGTCCAAAGGGTACAACTTTGGTAAAGACACATCAAATCTGTTGATAGCTGTAATAGCTTGCTCAAAGCTATTGGGTAATTCAACTCACCCATGCTTGATTGCTGAGAGTTGAAATGGTCATCAATTCACCATGGATGTAACCCTTTATGGGATCCAAAGAATTGGCTAGTCCACAAAAGTATGGTTTGTGGTAAAGACATTTGGTATCCATATTTGGTATTCAATTCACCAAGGTTCAGTTGAAACCAAAGAATTGGCTAGTCCTGAGCAAACGGCTACAGGTAAAGACATCTCAAATCCGTTTATAGTTGCTGATTTGCTAATAAATCAGATGGTTATCAGTGTACCATAGTTTTCGAACTTAAACATTTGGCTAATCCAGTAGTGATGGCTATTGGTAAAGAGACATCAAATCCATTATTTTCAATGATTCACCTCTCACAGGAGTTAACACACCTGGATGTGATGAGAATAGTATGAAACTTATATGTTTTGATGTACATTATGTCATTTGTTGCTGCAAAGTCCTGAAGTTTCAAGTTTTGCCATTCATAGAGATGTGGTTCTTTTGATTCTTTGCTGCTGATGTTCGAATTCAATCCTCTTATTCTGGAGTGTTAAAGATCTATCAAGAATCTTGAACTTAACCATGTCAAATTCAAGATTAGGGGAGGATTGTTGGGAATTCTGCTAAGGAAGAATTCTACTGATGGTTACTGCCAATGAATCTGCTGAAGTATTAGATTCTGCTGAAGAATGGTTTCTGCGGAAGCAAAGATTCTGCTGAAGATTGTTTCTGCCGAAGTATAAATTGTGCGGAATGTGTTTATGCTGATGGATAGTTTCCGCGTATTATGTTATTAGTTAGGATATGCATGAGTTTATTTAGAAAGTGATATTGCATATCTTGGATAGTTTTTAGATTATACGTTTCTTGTGAAACGGTTTAGGGTTGTTTAGGGTTCCTTGTCTATAAAAGGAACACGTCTTTATGTATTATGTACGAGTTGAGAAAAACACTTTTAGTATTAATTAAAAGATCCATAGAGGATCAAATCGTTCTTAGTAATCGTGTTCTTACTTGTGTTTGTTTTCCGCTATAGAATACAAGTAACTTAGACTTTCTTTTAGTGTGTTTGTGATTACATAAACATTACTAACGATCCACGAGCTCTGATACCACTTGTTGAACCTAAAGACCTTGATAGATCTTCGTGAGCTCGTGGATCGTTAGTAATGTTTATGTAATCACAAACACACTAAAAGAAAGTCTAAGTTACTTGTATTCTATAGCGGAAAACAAACACAAGTAAGAACACGATTACTAAGAACGATTTGATCCTCTATGGATCTTTTAATTAATACTAAAAGTGTTTTTCTCAACTCGTACATAATACATAAAGACGTGTTCCTTTTATAGACAAGGAACCCTAAACAACCCTAAACCGTTTCACAAGAAACGTATAATCTAAAAACTATCCAAGATATGCAATATCACTTTCTAAATAAACTCATGCATATCCTAACTAATAACATAATACGCGGAAACTATCCATCAGCATAAACACATTCCGCACAATTTATACTTCGGCAGAAACAATCTTCAGTAGAATCTTTGCTTCCGCAGAAACCATTCTTCAGCAGAATCTAATACTTCAGCAGATTCATCGGCAGTAACCATCAGTAGAATTCTTCCTTAGCAGAATTCCCAACATCTGCCAAATCTCATAGCCATAAAACGCTCCTATGGCTATAAGAATCCTAATAGCTTTAATGTCTGCAACAGGAGAGAAGGTTTCCTCATAATCTACACCGTAGGTTTGAGTATAACCTTTTGCTACAAGACGAGCTTTCAAGGTGTGTACATTTCCATCCATGTCGGTCTTTTTCTTGAACAGCCACTTGCTCCCAACGGTCTTCCCATTAGGAGGGAGGTCAACCAAGACCTAGACATCATTGTATTTCGTGGATTGCATTTCCGCATTCATAGCTTCAACCCATTTATCAGATTAAGGATCTGACAACGTGGCCTTATAGTTAGTGGGTTCATTATGATCCCCTAAGTCATGTTCCTCAGCATCGACATAGAAACCATATCATTTAGGTGCACGAGGTATCCTTACGGATCTACAAATGGGAACTACCTCACTTTGTGGTTCGACATTTACATGTTCAACTACATCATGATGTTCGTTAGTGTTTTCAGAAAGGATGCGTATCTTCATCTTGAATTTCTTTGAGGTCTACGTTGCTCCCACTTACTTGTGAGATGAGACCACTTTAAAAAAGAAAAAACTCAGCATTCCGAGCAACAATAATTTTGTTCTCAGGTGGGTAGTAAAAGTAGTAACATATCATTTCCTTTGGGTAACCTACGAAAATACACTTAACAAATCTAGGTTCAATTTTGTTTCGCGTGTCACGCTTCACAAGTGCCTCACAACCCCAAACCTCTAAGAAAGACAAATTAGGGACTTTCCCATGCCATAATTTATATGGTGTATTTTCAACCTTCTTAGTTAAAACCATATTAAGTAGCGTGCAGCAGACTCTAGAGCATAATCCCAAAAGGACAATGACATAGTTGTTTGATGCATAATGGATCGAACCATGTCAAACAAGGTTCAATTTCTCCTTTCAGATACACCATTATGTTGTGGCATATATGAAGGAGTGAATTGTGAGACAATCCCACACTTCTTAAGATGATCCAAAAACTCTTGACTCATATATTTGCCTCTTTGATTAGATCGCAGAGCCTTTATGGTCTTTCCGAGTTGATTTTCTACTTCTCTTTGAAATACTTTAAAAGTTTCTGTTAATACAAATAATGTCAAAAACGTCATTTGCATTATTCGGTCTCTACACGTTTTGATAATCACAAAATATAAAAACACATTATGTAAAACTACATTTGATAAGTTTTTAAACGAGGAATATCGTTTCAACAACGTACCGACTACAACATCACTTCAAGTATGAACAAACACAATACCGACATTAGTAAAGTGATCAAAGAATTTATTTTCTCAAAACTTCACATTTTTATGTGACAAAATATTTTTACGAAAGTATTTTTGTAATTAAAAAGAAATGTTTTATTACAGAAAATAAATTTGAATTTCAAATCACCCAACAGCTAGTTTTCCCTCTTAAATCAGATAAGTTTTTCACCAGATAAACTTTCACCACATCAGAACAAAAATAGGAGCGTATGTCGGGACAGTCCCGTAAACATGGCGACGGTCCCTTATATATATGGGATCGTCCGGTGTTTTGAAGGACCGTCCCCCGCTCCTCATGGTGCCTATAAATACAACACTGTTTTACTCAGAAAAATAAGCCTCTTTGCACGAAAACATTATGGTCTTTCTTCCTCTCTTCTTTGATCACTATAATGTGTCGATATGTTTTTATAAGTGATCCCGTTACCCTCTATATCAAAGTGCAAGAGAAGAACGCTCGTATTCGTCAAGAAACGAAGTGTTATAGATTAGTCATCACACACACGTAACTTGTGTTACGATTCTCTTCTTCCTCCAACTCTTTCATTTGTACATATTGTAAATTTGTATGTCCGACTTGTGTGTGAGTCGTGATTAAGTGTGTTAGCATAAATCCGGACTAAGTGTAAGTCCATGAAGTGGTGTATCTAGATTAGGACTTTGTGTAAGTTCGTGTGTCTGTGTGTGAAGACTTGGACTTGGTGTGAGTTCGTGAGTAAAGACTTGAACTGGGTGAAGGTTCGTGAAGACTTGGACTGGGTGAAGGTCCGTGAAGACTTGGATTGGGTAAAGATTCAAGTGGACGGGATGATCGTCCGTGTGAAGACTTGGATTGTGTGTAAATTCAAGTAGACAAGAGTGCTTGTTCGTGTAGCCACGTGGGCTTTTGTGTAGATTGGTTCTAGCTAGGATTAAGACTCGACATTCCGCTTAGTGTCATTAAACTTGGTGTAAGCTTTGGTGTATGGTTTTCTCCGCCTGAAGGGAGTGTGTTGACATAGTGATTGTGAACTTTCGAGTGTGGTACTCGAGGAGTGGAGTAGGGTGAAGAGTGAGCTTCGTGCCGAACCACTATTAATCTCTGCGTCTCGGTTTGTTTGTGTTCTTTCTTTATCTCTTGTCTTTACTTTACTTACTTCACGCATTATTATTGTGTTCAT
Source organism: Artemisia tridentata subsp. tridentata (assembly GCA_021014915.2). Lineage (NCBI taxonomy): Eukaryota > Viridiplantae > Streptophyta > Magnoliopsida > Asterales > Asteraceae > Artemisia > Artemisia tridentata. The sequence continues at coordinate 103,096,663 of CP139502.1, read as the reverse complement.
AAGATATCACATAACTATTGAATCTAACGGCTTTTCAAAAGGGAACAAAAATAAACTAAAAGTTTTAAAACATAATTCTAAACAGTTAAACTATTCAACCCCCCCTTCTAGTTTCTATAATTGGTATCAGAGCCAGGTTACTCAAGAACTTTAAAGTATACTGTACTTTAAAACTTGAATCGATCTATGGAGTCTGAAAGATATCTAGAAGGGCATTCTTTGAAAGAACCACTATTTTTCGAAAACAATAATTTTATTGAATGGAAAAATAGATTTGAAAGTTATGTGAAATCAATAGATCAAGATCTTTGGCATGTCATTTCAATTGGTGATTTTCAACCAACGAAAATAAATTTTGAAAATCAAAATGGTTATTTTAAAAGGAAGTTTTATAAAAATATTAAATCCAAAATAATAATTTATAAAGGTTTACAAAAAATTGAATATGAAAGAATTTTATTGTGTCAAACGGCAATATTTGAAAAAGTCTTCTAAACCTTCATCAAGGAAATAGTCAAGCCAAAGATAACCGTATTGATCTTGAACATACACATGAACAATTCGTCACTTCTGAAGACGAATCGGTAGATAGAATTTAGATAGATTAAGTACAAATGCTACTAGTTCAAGTGTTTTCAATGAAGGTAATGCCGTCAAGGACTATATGAGTAATTTATAAAGAGAACTCATTAAAGAATCTTGGAGTGATACGGATGAAGACAACGTGTGCTCTGAATACGAAATATGTCAAATGGTTGAAACTTCAAATGAGGTACACTCTGAAATCGAACACTTTTGCTATGCCCCGTTTATTCTAGAATTTTCAAAATTAGAAAATGAGTTTAAACATTTATGCAACATAAGTCTAATAACACTTTCAGAAAATGAATCTTCACAATCTTTTGAAAGTAAATTGGAAAAAGAAATTATTTTAGAAGATAAAATGTCTAGACTTGAAAGTGGTACAGAAATTGATCTAGAATGTAAAATATGTCAAGATTATAAAAGTGAAATTAATAAGCTTAAGGAAAAGGCCAATATGTTAGCTAAATTTGAAAACAGTTCTAAATCTCTTAAGAATTTACTCAATAGTCAAAAGTCATTTAGAGATAAAACTGTCTTAGGTTTTAAGTCATGTGAGGCATCAACGAGCAAGTCAAAACAAATTAAATTTGTGAAACCTCTTAGACAAATCTAAATTTGTTATTTAGAAAACTAAACGTCTTTAAAATGTTGGTCATCACTAATGAAAGTCAAGAAAAATATCTCTAACTAAAATCTTCTATAAGTTGGAATAAAATTTATTTAAAGGGAAACTTTTGCTCTTTGGCGACATCCTCACCATGTGCATGTAAATGCAATGGATGTCTTTGACTAACCATTTCGGACCCATGAGATATTGGGTACCAAGTTTTCTTGCAAGTTATCTCTTTAGATGCACAAGGTAAGCAACTCGAAGATATGAATGTACATTCATACACCCATCATATGCATGAAGATTCATTGATACTCAAACCTTGCTTCTTCAATAATATCTCTCACAATAATGTATCTTTAGGAATTGCTAGTGGCAAAGGTATGCTTTCTTAAAACCTTGATTATCTTATTTGCTATGACTTACTTGCCATGTGCTTGTTTGCTATGTGCTTATTTGCTATGTGACTATTTGCTACATGATGATTAGAATGATTAATTTTGTGTGTGCATTAAAACTACTTGTGGTAGATAGATTTAAGAAAATTAGACTATTTTCCTAAATGCTTTTCTTCCTTAAGATCTTGGTAAATTTTTGGAGATAATGGTCTTACCACAACCATTATCAATAGCCGACTGCACACGTTAATCAATCACTATGGATGATGCACACTCTTAACGTCATTGACATCTCTTCTCTCTTCTATTTCTCGTCTACAATATTTATTCTTGTCTCTATTCGCCAAAGACATGATTGACTTCGAAACTACTCGATGCAAGTCTCGTATTTGATTCTCATCTCATCTACATCTCGTCTATTTCTTCTGTCTCGACTCTATTCCTACTTCACATTAAGCGTGTCGTCAACCTCCTCATTCAAAACGAGTCTCTCCTACTTCTTCTGTCTTGATTCTCCTCAATACCCGTTCCTCTAGACTGCTCGTGCATATTGTGTCTCCTCCGTTTCCTCTATTTCATGTCTAGTATTCTATATCATCTAAATTCTCGATCCTAAGAACTCTCAACACAATTACTCTTCATAAAACTTAAGTTAAAAACCTGTCACAAAATTTTATCTCTAAAAAACCCCTCACTGGAGACGGTCCGTTAATTATTGACGGTCCCACGACGGTCCCTTATATTTAAAGGACCGTCTGGTTTTTCCATGTGATACCCCGTTCTTCTTTATCATTTTCAGAAAACAAAACCAAACACCCTTAGTGCAGCAGTAGTGATGAAAACGAACCAAAACACACCCAAATCTTTAATCACTTCACTAAAACATAATTCAAACCATATTAATCAAGGATCATTAACCACAACATCATTAATAGCATCAATTGTAAGTCATTTAATCTATTTCTTCATTAACTCATAATTGGGGTTCATATGAACATAAATTTGAATTTAGGGATTTTCAAATTTTCTTGTAATTGCTTAAAATTAACATCAGAACATAACATTGTACAACTATTATAACTCACCTAGATGTAGGAATTGTTCAAACAAGTATATTTTGAAAAAGGTCAAAACATTTGATAATCCCCAATTCAATTTGATGTAGTTAATCACATTTAGGAACGTAACAAGAACGCAATTAAGCATTGTTAATACATATCAAAAACGTTTTTCAAACCATGCATTAACATTAGTCAAGTATGTCATAATGAATGATATGTACAAAATATTCATAGTATGTTCTTCTATAGGTTATCATGTCTCATCAAGACTATCACATGTTTGATTATGATCATGAGCTCACTAAAGAATGCATTCCTAAAATTTCACTAAAATCAAGTACTTCATCGAGTCATAATAGAGTCTTTCGCAATCTTGTGTCTCGCTTCTTCCACGAAGGACGAATAGTTGAGTCTTCTTTCTCAAACCATGACCACATTGTCACAATGTTTAGGTCCATGGGATTTGATAGTTTGCTCAACATTAATGAGAAAATTTGTCCTTGATTTGTGCTAGAGTTCTATAGTCGAGTCAAAATTATTTATAACAATGATCTGACTCTCTCTATCAAATTTATCATAGGTAACACTGTCGTGTCCATCACTCTTGAGCAATTTGCTCAAATTCTTGGTCTTCCATGTAATGGGCAATGTGCCTACATCGTAGGGTGGTCACTTAGATCTCTTAGAAATCACCCAGGGATGTCAGGTCCGTACCTCACGTTCGTACCTAGTCCCTCCGAAATCAAAGAACACATTTGCCTTCCTCAGAAGGTCTATGGATCTCTTAAGGAAGATGGACAAATTGAGTTTCGTGAGTCACACGACTATGACTTGGATCCACTCAAAATTTGCGCAGATGAATTGTTGGGTCAAATATATGACCCAATTGCCCTGACAAGGATTTGAAAATAAACTCACTTAATAAATAGTGAGTTACTCACTGATAAAGAAATCAGTGAGTGTTGTATAACCTTAAACATCAAACAAAGTCACTGAGTGAACAGTTACTTAGTGAGTTACCTTCAGGATGTTCAGATTGAGTTTAAGAAGAAAGACTCTTCATTCAGTGAGGCGGTACTCAGTGAATGATCCCTGAGCCAAAGAAGAAGGTAATGGAGTCAGTAGGTGATGACAATAACTCACTGACTCCCTGAAACTGTCTCTACAACAGACTGAAGAATATGGGTGGAAACTTCCAAAAAGGGAAGTCAAACAAGTACAAGAAATTGCCATAGAAGTGGGAATATTAGTTATGACAATTTCAAAAGGATGATTGTCACTTCTCCAAAAGAGGAAGATAAAGAGGGACCACTATATATATATATATATATATATATAATATATATATATATATATATATATATATATATATATATATATATATATATATATATATATATATATATATGTTTAGTTGTAATAGGGACAGTAGTGGATTTTAAACAAACAAAATAATACTTAGTATTAGTTGATAGGATTCTCCTCTCATGGAATCTCAAGCTTAGCTTGGATCAATGAGAGTTTTATTGTCATTCAATGGGGATAGTATTCTGCAACTATCCCCATGAAGAAGCTGAAGATGTTATCATGTAGTCGAGTGGGTATTGAGTAATCTTGGATTTATTTTTCATCATTATTAATGAATTTGTTCTTTATTTGTATCAAGATTTACTCAAATTACATGGACCAACAAGTGGTATCAGAACGGGCGGATCATCATGATCTAGATCCGTTCAAGTGGCTACTGATAACATTCTTCAATGTCAAAAATAAGTGTGAAAATAAATGTTAGATCTTCAAAAACTGCTATTACTGTAGCAATTTTTGAGGGGGAGAGACACATTTATTGGTGACTGAAAAACACATAACCTGTTAGGGTATGTTCGTGTCATAATAAATAATTATATGGCTAGACATATGTGAGCCTATGGGGTCACACACTTATACACAGAGATACCATTTTATATATTGTATTTATCATATTTACACTATATATAAGAATACGTAACTTGGGATCAATAACGGGCTACTAATAACTAAGCTAGTACTTAGTTTATTGGATTAGACCAACAAATGGGCAAGCCCATTTAGGGCCCCCATGTGGCCGGCCTTGGTGGGAAGAACAAGAGGGAAAAGAACAAGGGGTTAAGTGTAACATTATATCTTATAACCTCCTATTGATTTGGTCATTAAGGATAATAAATCATATTAACAACTTTCCATCTTTCTCTCCCTCTCTCCCTCTCTAAAACTCATGGCACAAACACCCCCCTCTAGGGTTTGTGTTTTTGATCCCTTTCTTTGCTTAATCTATTGTAGGTTGTTGCAAGAATAAGCATTACGAGGTCAAGAGTAGCATCAAGTGGTGATCCGTGACGTGTAGTGTGTTTCACACATAAGGGAAGATCAACCTTATCGATCTTTTGTTTCTTACATTCAATCGTGGTGTTGGTGTTGGTGGTGAAACCCGAATCACACTTCAAATGTATATAATTGTGATATTTATTATATTAATTAGTGATTGATCATATGGATATATGGATCCGTTGTTAGGTGATGTTTTTCACTGCGTTTAATTATTTTAATATGTTTTTCATATTCATCATCACCTATAGTGGTATCACGAGCCATCATATGTGCCATATGATTATCGGGTATGCATAAAAATGGCTAAAATAGGTGTTTTTTTGGTGATTTTTGAAACCACATTTAAAACAGCCCCTAGGGATCTATTTTATTTTATATATCAATGACCCATGAGGGGTCTTATGATCTGTGATTTTTGATCTCATAGCCATTTGTTATGCATATTCTAATTGGTATACTTGTCGGGTACGTGTAAAATGGCCTAAAACGCATGATTTTGATCGATTTATGAAACGGTTTTAAATCAGCCCCTAAACCTAATATTTTTGTGGTAAAATGATATTTTGAAGGTCCTAATATCAGTGGGTTTTGATCCTTAATCCATTTGACACACGTACCAAACGGGGTTTTAATTCTTGTTAATTAATTTCTTCGTTTCGTTGGCTAAATCTTTAATTCTTGTTATTAATTTTTGTTTTCATGGAAAATACATGCATGTTTGTTCATGGAATTAGCCAACACCATGTTTTGTTCATAATTTTATTGTATTATTGTGAGTTATATTCAAAGCCGATGAAAACCTTGACCACTTATGCCTTGTTTCGTTGTGAATTGTCGTTAATTTCGTGTTTTGGGGTTTTTTGCCATTGTTTCGGCATTCATGTATGTAGTTAATTTGGTTTTTTTGCCATTGTTTGGGCACTTTACAGTAGATAGAAAGTATATTAGTTGTATTTTACTTTCCATATCATGTAATCGATGCTTGGTGAAGAATGGCGAAAGAGTTAAAGACATTTATGCCGATAAGGGCTGCTGGAAGAAGCTGATGTATTTTGGCTTTTCCCGATGATTGGTAAGGAGTTATTGGCTGAAATTGTTTGTGCAGGTACACAAGACATGGGCCTACAACTTTGTAGTTTGTACCTAAGAGTGGGGAAGACTCCTTCTAGGCATTTTGGGCCTCCCAATAAAGAAATTATGGGCGGACAGATTCATTATTTCATGTGCATAATGGGCCTCTACTTGCTCTTGATTGTCTTGGAGCAAGTGGGACCATCCATGTGGTTGTGTAGGCTTGTCCCTAGTTGAACCTTGGTTCTTATGATGGCTCACGAGACCAAGCATAGGTTTTTTCATCGGTTGAGGCTTTGCATATTGTGGTTGTGTGTTTGTTGATTTGCTACTTATATATGCTTTGATTATATGTAAATTGCAAATTGTTTTCTAAAAACATGAAACGAAACACAAACCATTTTTTAAACTAAGTCTTATAATTTAGTTTAACTAAGTTTTTGAAACATAAAATCGTTGTTTTATAAATAACTCTTAAACTCGTTATGTATGTTATTCTTGTTATGTATTGTCCAAACTTTATTATCCGCCTAGGATTAATATTAGTCTTGAAAATGGACAACTCGAGACACATAAATTTAAACAATGATTAGACTTAAGTTAAGAAAAGTTTTTAACTTATGCTACGAAGAATGAATGCATGCTTCTTTCGTACACCTTTTTGATTAACATCAAAATATTTTACCCGTCACAAATTTAAGTCATGCCGTCCAATCGCTTGAGAACACTTGCAATTACCTTTTGCCTATGCATGGGACCTAGGTTGAATTGTAACCCAAGGTGACTATTTTCTATGCGTGGGACCTAGATATATTCTCACATGTTCTCAAATTGGATGACTTAATCGAGTTAAGCGGTGAGACCTTGACCCGAAGCGAAGATAGGACTAAACATGCCTACATGACACTAGTTATTTGACACTAGATGCCATGAGTCCCATAAGGATCTAATTGTTGTACATGTAATACAATTGGTGATCATCGCCTACCAATTGAATCTACTATTGCTAGCAGATCAACTGATGTGATAGTAGAAGCACAATGTGGATCTTAGCCTTTTTGTAAATTAATTGTGTTAAATTGTAAACATGGGGTAGTTAAATTACAAAAGGATAATTATCGAAAATACTAAAAATGAACTTTGTAAATTCAATTAATGAATTAATGCAACACAAACCGTAAACAAGAGGTTGTTCTTTTCTTGTTAAAAGGACGAACTAAGTCGTTCTTTCCTTGTAAGAAAGAGACTTGTTCCTATCCTTTTTCTTTATGAGGAAAAGCCATAATAGGAATATTTGAATTTTCCTAATTCTAATCAAACTCAAAGAACACCTACTCTAGAAATCGTGATGTCTTGTAAAAGTCAAAACGGTTAAGTATGGTTACACATCTTATTCTTTCAAGTTTGTTTTATAACCTTAGTTCCGGATTTGAAACCTTGAAGAAATATAAGATATTTGGATAACTAGAGAACACGTTTTCTATAGCTACCAAACTAAAATGAGTTTAAATAATTAGAAGACGGAAATATCAATAAACCGCAAAGTGGTAAAGCCAATTACTAGCATGGTTACCTAGCAATTTTTCTTAACCCTATAAACCTACTAAGGTCCTACATACCTTTGTGGTAAATTTGACCAATTATGGAGGAAATGCATGCCTATTTTCAAGTTAAAATAGCAATGATGGCTAGCCCATCATCTATTTGTTAGAACTTGATGCACTTCCTTGAATACCTAAGTACATGTTTACTAGTCAAAGTGACTCACATTAGCAATAATGTGTAGTTATTCAAAGAAAGAAGGAAAGTATCCAATCGCCACTCACTCTCCACTGGTGACGTAACACTTATAAATGTTGTCTAATCCAGTGGGAGCTACGTGATTATATTACTGGTGACGAAACACATGTAATGTTGTCTAATCCAGTGGGAGCTGTAAGCTTTATTACCTTGCAAGTTGCCCATCTTATTTCCAGATTGTCTTGAAATAATACATTACTTTCCACATGTTAAGCATCATAGTTTATATAAGAATCATTGCATAAATTTTATAAGATTACTTGTCGCGTTCCTGATGTTGCTTCCTGAAATGTTATCTATAAATTTGTTATGCATGATTCATTATTAAAACGATAAAGTTCTACATATCTATATTTTGATTTTGACTAAAAATCATATGTTATCTTAGACATTGTCATATTGCTCATACAAACAAACGAGCGTAGTGTTGTCTGTATACTCTCATGATGTCGTGCCATACACAAGTGGGAGAAATCTTAATTGTGTGCAAGGTACAACATATAACAATATGACTAATGGTTTTTTTTTACTGCAAGGTAAGAAACTAAGATTCTACTAGGACTTCTACATATAAAATGTATGTTGCCCTAATTAGAACAAATATCAAGATAACATGAAAAGCTACTTCAACATATTAACTGAATTATTTGGTAAATATGATTATGTATTCTTGTAAAGTCATAATCATGAAGTATGAAATTAACTTGAATTTACTATTGAGGCCAAGAGTCGGCGCTCGTAATTACTTTAGTTGAATATGTTTAGGTCTCTTGTAAAGACACAAATATCAATTCCGTTGATTGTTGAAAGACTTATAACGTAAAGTAAGACGTTAACTTGTTATGTATTCTTGTTAAAGACATGTACACTTACGACGTATAGTAAAATATTTAATGTTTATGTTTTCTAGTCAAAACATGCACATGAAGTCATTGACTTAGTCAAAGAATTATAATATAAAGTATGCAGTAGGCTAAAAATACTATTGATGCCATTTGGGTTGACTTGGTTGGGAGATATGTAAGCCAAAGAAGATAAGTTCATCTAATAAGTTGTGGGATAGTCTCGCAACATCAATCCTCATGAAATACGACAGCTTTATGGTATGTCCATCATGGAAAATCAAACTCTATAAATATTGTTTGATCTTTGATGACTTAAACTGTTTTACCTCCAAAGCTATCAAGGTTAGAAAATTGGATGTGCCATGTGTACACTCAATATGGTTCCAACCCAGAAGGAATTTAAGACACCATTGTATTAAGGCATCGGATGAATCTCATTATGTCTTGATTAAAGTTCTGAATTTGTTAAATACCTAAGAGTAAGTAATTAACAAACTAGAGTCAAGAACTAACGATGTATTTTGGATGTCCCACTTGAAAACAATTTATTGTTACTTAAGATGGTAAGTATCTAGAGATTAGTCTCTACTTACAAAAGCAAGTGGGAGCACCTTTAGATCTTGAAGTTATTCAAGAGCAACCTTCTGAGTACACTTCCTAATGTCATACTAAGGTTGAACATGCATATGTTAAACCATAGATTGATATCTCTCATTCATAAATCCGCAAAGATACTTCTTGCACCTGAATGATATAGTTTTTTATAACAATGCTAATGGCTATAAGTTATAGGATCATAGTAAACCTGCTAACTATAGAGATGCATTATCAGATCTTGAATCTGATGAATAGCTCAAAACTATGAATGTTAAGATGCAGTCCTTGAAAGACAATCACTCATGGAGCTTAATTGATCTCTTACCAATCAGTTAGACTGTGAGGTTAAAAATGAGTTTCTTAATAAGAAGACTCAAAAGGACAAACTTGTACACACATTTAATGCACACGTAGTAAAAGGAGTTTACTCATACTCAAGAAATTGAGTATGATTAAATCTTCCTACCTACAAACATTAAATGTATAAAGATGATTAATTGTCATATCTGTTTTCATGTAAATGAAATATGACAATAGGATATCAAAACACTTTTCTTATTGATTACCTTTGCGAGGACGATGAGTAATCAAAAGGGTTTATGAATCCACATAATCTTTATTATGTATACAAGATAAAAGAATCCATGTGTGGATTAGATCATGTATCTAGGAGCAGAGATCTTAAGTTAATTATAAAATAATTAATTTGATTTTGATTAATAAGATTACTCCTAAGTACACTGAGAGCAAGTAGGAGAACTGTATTTATTTTCTTGAATCCCATATGTCGTTAACATATTAGAAACAATATTCCATCTAAGCTAGAATTTAATCCTTAGTTTGGAATGAAGTTTCTCTTAAGGGATTTAGAAGATAAAACATACAACCTTGTTACATATGTTTATTAGAATAAACATAAGCGGTTATTAAGTCTAACACAATATGACACGTTATTGACACTTAATGAGATTGAACACATGAATGGAAACCTTAAGTTCAACTAAAGGATTCATTATGCAAGTCGTATTATGCATTGGACTATATATATCATTTGCATGAATGCAAGATGAGTTGATAACAACAAATATCTAAGTGAAAGTCATTAGATAATTGTTAAACGAACATTATAATGGACCTACAAAGTACCAAAGATATGTTCAACATTTACAGATATTTGAGGAGCTCTGTTTTGTTTGCATACACTGATGCTTATTTAACTGAGATGATGCTCAACCCTAGTCGTGGTAGGATGTCATCATGAATGATGAAATTTATGACTATATATGCTCGATTGAGAGCATTAATATACATTAAAAGAAAATAATACTTTACAGTTTGAGAAACTGTTCAGATGACTGTCTGAAGTAGGTGTTTTGCTAGCTTCAAACACCCCATGGAATGCATTGTTGCAATACTCGTATTGTACTTGAATGCACACATAAAAAGGACAATCATCATTTAAACCTTTCATGAGTTTTGAAACAAGTATTCTCAAAGTTTACTCAGATGACTACTTGTTGTCTTGTACAACATAATTTGATCATGGTGGGAACATCAGATTCTGACCTATGAGTAGTCTTATGCATATCTATTTTTAGTATTTGGATAATGGAACTATAAGCAGTCGTATTATATAATGAATTGATATACCTGGTATGATCGTCTTCATTAATACTACTGTGTTCCATATTTGCATGTTTAATCCATGAATAATTTATTTATTCTAAAATTGTCCATTGCCAGTTGACGATACGGGAGTATCATCGAATTAAGGAAAATGTGAGCGTGCTGGTGATATTTATTAAGAATAGATATTAATTGATGATTCCACCAAACTCACATGTTGTTCATTGTGATGAACATTGGACTGACCCAACCTACGAGTATTCACTACATGGATCGGCGTCAAGAGTGAATCTCGCAATTGGTTGTGTCTCTTATCCTTAGACTTGAGATGCAAGTAGGTCTTGCATGCGTGGAATTTCATTCCTTGATATGGTTAAATGCTGTCCTGAATAAGTTAGTTATAAAAACCATCTTCATGAGTGATATGAAACACATGAATGGCACGTGCAGTCAAAATAAGATTTGTTCCTCCACATGTCATGGAGTTAGATACTATTCGGCCCCTCAATGAATTGGACAGATGTTTGTATGGCCGTACTCAAATGAGATTAAGATGAATCTTGATCCACTTGGTAATCTTGTTCAATATCTATATCGAGAAACATAATATTTGAACTATTAGAATGACATTTGATCCATGTCTAATGTTCAACCTGGTATCTGAAACAAAAGGATGGATGACATAAAAACCATTTAAATGAGAGGTTTAAGAAACTATTCTCACATATTTCTAGGGGCATTGGCGTGTTGCTAGACGCTGACCTCTGCTTGTATAATTACTTGATTATTATGACGTCGCAAGTGGGAGCTGTTGGGGTATGCTCGTGTCATAATAAATAATTATGTGGCTAGACATATGTGAGCCTATGGGGTCACACACTTATACACAGAGATACCATTTTATATATTGTATTTATCGTATTTACACTATATATAAGACTACGTAACTTGGGATCAATAACGGGCTACTAATAACTAAGCTAGTACTTAGTTTATTGGATTGGACCAACAAATGGGCAAGCCCATTTAGGGCCCCCCATGTGGTCGGCCTTGGTGGAAAGAACAAGAGGGAAAAGAACAAGGGGTTAAGTCAAACATTATATCTTATAACCTCCCATTGATTTGGTCATTAAGGATAATAAATCATTTTAACAACTTTCCATCTTTCTCTCCCTCTCTAAAACTCACGGCACAAACACACCCCCTCTAGGGTTTGTGTTTTTGATCCCTTTCTTTGCTTAATCTATTGTAGGTTGTTGCAAGAATAAGCGTTACGAGGTCAAGACTAGCATCAAGTGGTGATCTGTGATGTGTAGTGTGTTTCACACATAAGGGAAGATCAACCTTATTGATCTTTTGTTTCTTACATCCAATCGTGGTGTTGGTGGTGAAACCCGAATCATGCTTCAAAGGTATATAATTGTGATATTTATTATATTAATTAGTGATTGATCATATGGCTATATGGATTCGTTGTTAGGTGATGTTTTCCGCTGCGTTTAATTATTTTAATATGTTTTTCATATTCATCATCACCTATATAACCTTATCCTAAACCTACCACCACACCTTCACAATAACACACACCCCTACACAAAAAACAAATCCTATCACAAAACAAACAAAAAACTCGCACAAAAACCCATATCTACTACAACAAAAAAATAAAAGCTTGTCACTTCACCACAAAAATCCATATCCGCCACCATCATCAAACACAAAATCTACATCTAAAAACCCAGAAATCAAATCACACATCAAAACCCACACTGATCAAAAATATCAAAGTAAAAAAAAACAATCACAACCCTCGTCTCATGTCGCAGATCTATAAACCAAACATAGATTTGGAAAACCTTATCATCATCATTATCGACACACTATCAAAACCCAGATAAACAACACTCCAAACACAAAATTATCACCAAAACCGACTCACAAGAATCCCCAAGTACTTCACAAATCATAATACGACGAACAAAGAAAATAAAACGAATATTCCACACATCACCACATCACCATATGACCAAAACCCTGGACATAGCTCCGGCTGCTGCTCCAGTCAACAAAACCACAAAAGGGGATGGTGATAAGTTTCAGGTAAGAAAGATTGGAACAGTTGAGAGGAAAGATGCATTTAAGAAGCGTGCGGGGCATGTGATGATGTAGAGTAAATTGTGTGTTTTCTTTAGGGTAGGTGAGGCATATGTATCGGATTTGTTGTTTAAGTTAAACACTAATTGGTGATTTTTTGGCTGAGCTTGTGCTTCAGAGAGAGTGATGATTGAATCAGGGAGTATTGATAATAGTGTGTGCTAGAACTAAGTGAGCTTGTGACTCACGAATGATAAGGATTGAATGGGGCTGATGTGTTAGATGATATAAGGGGTGACTGATAAATTAGTTTTATCAGGAAGTTATGATGATATAGTATTGGTGTGTGTTGGAAAGCTTATTAAGCTTTTGGTTATCAGGGTTTGGCTCGGATAAGGTGAGAGCCTAAAAAATTAGGGGGTGTTAGTATGTTTTTCGGGCAAAGCCTGATGAAGTTGTCATCATATGAATGGTGTCGCTGATAAACATCAAGGGAGTGAGTTGAAAAATCTGTGAATATCATGGCTATGGCAAATGAGTCTGAATAAAGTCGACTTAGGGTGATGTGTCATTCAGGGTTCGGGTCATAGCTCAGGAAGTGTAAAGGCTAAATATGAGCCTTGTCGAGTGGAGTTGATAAAGTCACTGATAATAGTGATAGAATTTGTTCAGTATGTTGGTGATTCAGGCTGAGATAGATGATGTATCTATATCAGGCGAAGAAAGGAAAGTGGCAATAAATTGCTCATTGAAAAGTAAATGATAAAATTTATCAGGAAGTTTTTCTTTATCAGTTGAGTGATGGGTGTAGGAAAGAAAGAAATGGGGAGACTAATATGGAAGGCATAAGTTCAGACTGTGTTGGATAGCTTTCATCAGTGAGTAAAGATGAGGGTGGATAGTTGGACACAGAAGTATTAGTGGATAAACAAAACCGAACCATATCACCCTCACTCACTGAAACCCTCAAACCTGAACCCCCAAGACTGAACCTTCTTAACCTGGCCCCTCAAGTTAAACCTATCATACTGAATCTCTCACCCTGAACCCTCGTAAATGAAGCCAACCTGGTCACAGAACCCTCATTTACTGAACCTTCAGTAACAAACCTTACTCACTAAACTCATGGTCACTGAACCCTAACCTCAACTAAACCCTCAAACCTGACCCCTCAAACAGAACCTTTAAACATGAATAACATTCAGATAACTGAAACACAATATTCAGGTCTTTGAAAATGACATTGAGGTCCTGAAAAACAAAGTGACTCTAAACAAAGTCCCTGAAAACCAAAACGACTCTAAATGTTGCTCAAGTCTCTCAAACCCGAGTCACTGAAATCATTAAGCCTGAACAAGAATGGGTCACTGAACCAATACACCCTGAACGTGAAGAATCTTAGAGGAGGCTGAAAAAGTTACGTTTGTTCAGTGTTAAGAGAAACTGATTTGGTTTGAGTGAGTGGAAAGAATCAGATGGTACGGGTTCATCAGGAAGTGTTATGATGAGGAAACTTTCTTTGGTTTGAGATATATATGGGGTGGATATCAGTGTTTATAAAACGCAGCTCAGTCACTCTCACTCACTGAGACACGAACCTAAAATGGTCACTGAACAACCACTGAACCCGAGTACCTGAATATTCAGTCTCTGAATCCACAAGTGAATGAATGTTAATTCAAGTCCCTGAAAACACGAGTCCCTGAAAGTGTGAGTCTGAAACCCGGAAGACCCTGAAAAGAGGTATAGACCTCAAAACCAAACCCGAACCTCAAACATAACCTGAAACCAAACCCAAGGTAACTGAAAGGGAGTCCAACACCTAAAAAACCAAACATCATAACCTGATAACCAAAAACCACAACCTGTTTCACCTAGGCTATTTGTATATTCAAATAGGACAAGACTGTTGGGTCAAAAATTTGACCAAATTGCCCTGACAAGGATTTGAAAATAAAATAGCCTAACTCACTTAATAAATAGTGAGTTACTCACTGATAAAGAAATCAGTGAGTGTTGTATAACCTTAAACATCAAACAAAGTCACTTAGTGAACAGTCACTCAGTGAGTTACCTTCAGGATGTTCAGACTGAGTCTAAGAAGAATGACTCTTCATTTAGTGAGGCAGTACTCAGTGAATGATCCCTGAGCCAAAGAAGAAGGTAATGGAGTCAGTGAGTGATGACAATAACTCGCTGACTTCCTGAAACTGTCTCTACAACAGACTAAAGAATATGGGTGGAAACTTTCAAAAAGAGAAGTCAAACAAGTAAAAGAAATTGCCATAGAAGTGGGAATATTAGTTATGACAATTCCAAAATGATGATTGTCACTTCTCCAAAAGAGGAAGATGAGGTACACTCAGTTCTCGACTTAAAATTTGAAAGGAAAGGAAAAGAAATGGAAATTTTTTTGTGTTCTCGAGTTTTTTTTAGGAGGGGAAAAGGAAACGGAGAAGAAGTGGGGAGGAAGTTTTGTTTATAAAATCTTCCTCCCATTTTTGGGAGGAAAGGGAAACATATGTTGCTTAAAGACTAATATACCCTTTTTAAAACATTTGACATTAATAATTAAAGGGCATACATGTAATTTGAACAAGTTATTTTCCTTTTCCTCCCACTCAAGAACATGATTTATCATTACTTTCCTTTTCCTTTCCTCTATCTTAAGAACATATCAACTAACACTTCTTTTCTTTTTCCCTTTCTTTTCCCTTTCCTATTCTTTTCCATTTCCTTTCACTCAAAACTCGAGAACTGAGTGTAAGAGTGGATGACAACTCACCTATCACATGTTTACTTGTATTTTTCACACACACACACACACACACACACACACACATATATATATATATATATATATATATATATATATATGTGTGTGTGTGTGTGTGTGTGTGTTTAGTTGTAATAGGGACAGTAGTGGATTCTAAACAAACAAAATAATACTTAGTATTAGTTGATAGGATTCTCCTCTCATTGAATCTCAAGCTTAGCTTGGATCAATGAGAGTTTTATTGTCATTCAATGGGGATAGTATTCCGCAACTATCCCCATGAAGAAGCTGAAGATGTTATCATGTAGTCGAGTGGGTATTGAGTAATCTTGTATTTATTTTTCATCATTATTAATGAATTGTTTCTTTATTTGTATCAAGATTTACTCAAATTGCATGGACCAACATGAATTGCATCCATATCTGCGCAGATAGGTAGAAGTCATTCGTGAAAATGCCTTTTGTCTTCGTCACAACCGTGAGCACCTTCCAACATGTTGTGCTCATATGTTCTACTGTCTTGTCACCGAGCAACAATACAATCTTGCCTATTTTGTGGCAAAGAGAATGGCTAATGTCAAGAGTCGACTAGATAAGGTATTGCCCTATGGGATGTTGTTGACTCGGTTGTATCGGTTTGTCATGGACTCTTTCCCACAACTCCGCAACAATGAATATCTTCTTGTTGATCCCGTCATGGCTCCTTTGAGTCATAATACCTTTATATCACTATTTTGGGAATGCACTTCGACTCATGAGGCTTATGATGATGATTCGGTGTCATGCTATGATGACTCGCCAAGTGAATACGAGGAAGAAAGCAGTAGGAGTGGGCACTAGTTATGGAGGAACAATGTAGAATGATCTTTAGATTTTTTAAAAATGCTTTGTTAGTGCAAATATTACGATAGTTTATCTATACAGTCTCATTTGTTTTGACTGATGACAAACATGTAACTTGATACATAATGTAAAATGTACAAGGTACTCGTAATCATATTTTGTCTCAACATACATTCAACACCTCTCGACATCTTAAGTCCTCGTATGCTACAACACAGGCTCGTATATATTTGTTATGTGGCATTATGATCAAACCCCTTAACAAATCATTTAGAATGTTTAAAATACGTTTAGGGTTATTAAGTATTTTAAAAGGTTAACCATTCTATTTCGAACCTAATTTTACATTTTGCATATACAAGTATTTTTAAACAAATAATAAAGACTACTTACACTTGACAAAATACATTTTATTTTGACAAGCACTTAAAATAGACATTTCCTTGAACTAGTTACATTTAGACATTTGTCTAAACTAGTTACAATTCATTTTACAAGTTAACTTTCCTATATACTTAAGTCAAAAAGAAAATGGTTTATTACATTATGCCTTGGATCATCCTAATCTAGGAAAATCTAAGATGATATCTTACTTGGACTTTGGGAAGATCTTAGAAAATATTTTGGAAGGATTTGGTTAAGATTATGGAAAGATCTTAGGTAGATTTTAGAGAGATTTCTAAAGATTTTGTAGATTCTCTGTCAGGGGACGACGGAACCAAAAATTATAAAGGGCGGAACCCTTTTTTTGGTTCCGTGTGATCCGTGGGTTGCTGAGCCAAAATGGCTATAAATAGCAGCCCATTGTTCACTCATTTCTTTACCACTTCAAAACACATTTTCTCTAACATCTTGCATTCATTTAGATTAGTCATTACAATGTAGTAACATACATTAAACACCCTTATTATCATGATCATAATGCTTCTAACTTTTATTATGTTGTAAGCATACTCCCGAAATGATCCTGTGAAGCAAGCTCAAAGATCTTGAAGTCATCATCCACCACAAGCATACTTATATGAAGATCTATCACAACAAGCTTAGGGAACTTGTGATCTTCATCCATTGAAGGCTTCCTATCAATGGAAGTTCATTTAGATTAGTCATTCATATCCATTAGACATTTGTGTCATGGATCATCATTATAAACATCACTGTATGATCACAATAGATTCACCACTAGATTAGATAGTTTATGTGTATGTGCCATAAAACACAAGGTTTTTATGTTGGGCCATAAACATAACGGGAGTTGTTGTACCCTTGTAAAAGAACTCGACATCTAGCTTAGTGTCGAAAATATTGTATAGGCGACGTTAGGTTGGTTTTACCTCGTAGTAGAACCCTGTATTTAGCTTTGTACCGGAAAAAGTGTAAGCAACGTTTGTAAGGTTTTCTCCGCCGAGAAGGGAGCTTGTTGATTTAGTGAAGTAACTCTCGAGTTGGGTACTCGGGGAGTGGAGTAGGGCGGAGAGGAGCTCCGTGACCGAACCACTATAAATCATCATGTCCGGTTTGTAATTTCTTTTACTTATTGCTTTACTTTTATACTTGCACCACATTATTGTTTGTGTTATGGCTTGATGTTTATGCTTGTGTGAAAACTTGTTTTACTATATGCTTTATATTAGTGATAAGACTATAATTGGTATTTTTCATATTATTGCAAGCTTGATTGTATATTTGATACAAAAGATTTAAAGTTTTTAAACGGTAACGTATTCACCCCCCACCCACGTTTTCACAATTGGTATCAGAGCTTCGTGGCTCTTATTTTCAGAACAAATGGTTTTTAAAATGGAGTATGATCCATGTATCAAATTACCATTGAAGCGAAATATAATATGAAAAATGTTTCGCTAATTATACTTAGAAATTTTGTTGTTAAATGTTACTTTGTATACAAGCTTGAATGTGTCCTTGAAAAATAAAAGAAAATATATCTTAAAAGAATTTGTAAGTGTCAAATTATGTGCTTAGAGCAAATTTATGAAAAATACGGTTTTGAAAGGAGTGTTTGGGATAACTACAAATTTAGTTGAAAAATCATCTCCGTAAATGATTAGATAAGTCACATAAGTAGAAATGATGTTAAAATAGGTGTATTATATATTTACTACCAAATCTAGTAAGTCCTACACATTCTCGCTATGCGAAAATACATGTTTTTAACATTCTGTGACATTTTGTAACAGAAGACCACGGATCCCACGGAACCCTTTGAAGGGTTCCTTGCCCTTTGGAAAAGGGTTCCTTGGTCTGCACAGTCTAAAATTTTTGCAAACTTCAAAAATTCATAACTAATTAACCGCGAGTCCGTAGGAGTCGCGCCACCTATCAATTTAAAGGGAATTGAGTCTACTTTCTTTAAAAATACTTTTCTGGTCTAAATCTAATTTAAAGTGAGTAGCATAAACCAAATACTACAGTGTGTCCAAAATATTAAGTTTTATTTTGACATAGAAACTCAAACTTTTGAGTCGGGCAATTTAAGTGAGTATCCTTTGAACATTGATATAATTTCTTTTGAAACTAAAGAATTTTGTGATATTTATATATATAAAGGAAACTAATCAAGCTTGGTATACATCATCATATTTAAACGCAAAGTGACAAAAAGTATCTTTTTTTTTTGCTATGCTAAATGGCTACTTGTTTTAGTTTATGTTGGTTGCATATATGCAAATTGTTATTTACACTTGATTGTTTGTGTAACATAAGTATCAATCTTGCCATGTTACTTATTCGCTTGTTTGTTGATTTCTTTTTTATGCACAACAGGACATTTGCTAGATTTTGTGCACTAAGTTGGAAAATTGTTTTTGCATTGCTTATAGACTTAGATAACTTTCTTTGCATATGTTACATTAAAATCTTTCATAATTCACTTAGGAATAAGAACTAAGTAAAACTAGTCAAGTATTTTGAAAAATGTTGTTTCGCTCAAACTCCCACCTAATAGTTCAACTGTTAAAATGTGTCACTATCTTCAATGATTATCTAAACATATAGTATCTTTGAAAAAGGTGTTTGGTACAATAACTAACAATGATTTATGAACTATCATGTGTTTTATGAGATGATAAGTTTGCTACTAATCTATCATGTGAACTAACGGTTTATCTTGCAGGAAGATAACAAAGTTATGTTATCAATCCTTTTTTTTCACTTTATAAGTGAAATTTTTAGCCCTTTCTTGATCTATACCCATACATGTGTTAATACATGTTTTATTGTTGTTTTCTAATCACAACTAATTAATTCCACATGTTTTAGAAAAATTTACGGGATTTAAATGTGGTTCGGGGGATGAAAAATGCCCTCTGTGAACTATTTTGGCACCACGGATCAGGCGAAACCAAAAATTTGGTTCCGCCTATGTATTATTTTGTTACCGCGAAAATATTACCCGCGGGTGAGGCAGAACCAAATTATCTGTAACAACTGGTAAATTTTGCCTTGTACTAAGCTAATATAATATTCTAAATAAAGAATACTTATCCATTTTCTACGTATAATTTTCTTTAGGAATTAAACGTAATCATTTTATCTGATCACCACGACTAACTAATGTGACGTAACTCACATCCTCAATAAACGTGCTCCCATGCAGACCGACACCAACATGCTTCATGTTTATTTCACATAAACATCTTTATATGTCAAGTACCAAAGTTTTCAACTTCTATTTGCCACTTTACGTTAATTCATTAATGTACGGTCATTAAACGCTCAAACTAAACGTTTACTACCTATTAAAGTTCTCACGGAAACCCTAGCATGCACTATAAACCCTAATGTGCACTATTGACCTCTAAAGTGCACTGAAGACCCCTAAAGTGCACTAAAGACCTCTAAAGTGCATTGAGGACCCCAAAAGTGTAAACCCTAAAGTACAAAACCCTAAAACTAATGTACAAGCCCTTAAAGCACAAATACCTAAGCTTTACCCTATTTTCCCGTTACAAGCCCTAATTTCACAAAACTATGATTTTATGTGATAAAATCACAAACCCTAATTATTGTGTACATGATTTCTATAAAATATAAATGTACAAGTCTCTCAAGCACATGTACAAGTCCTTAATGCATAAAACACAACATTTAAAAGAACCTCATTATAAACCTTAGTGTACGCACTCTAAAGCACATAATACAAGACCCTTATGCACTAACCCTAAACCAAGTTTTCTTATAACATTCAAACTTAGGGTACAAGTCCTAAAACCTATGGCACAAGTACTTAATGCATAAAAACTAAAAACTACATTTTTACTACATTAAACATATCTAAACCAAATTATACTTAACAAGACACTAACCAAAGACCCTAACTAAGATTCCTACATTCCTAGAACTCAATGTACAACACCTTAAAACCGTGATACAAGTAGCTATATGTAGAGACCAAGATTCACGTTCAGGAGGTCGGGGAAACTCGTGATAAAGATTAAACATGGTATAATCGGTTTATTGGATGTCGAGGTGTGTATGTTTTCTAGAGAGAGAAGTAAAGAAAACACACACACCTCAAGTGTTACAATGAGAATCCCACCTTCCTAGTTGTGACTAGGAAGGTATTTATTACAAGAATACAAGTCTAACTTAGCCCTAATGCCTAAACTAGTCCTTGTATTTAAATGCTATTGCAATTCCCGACTATAACAAAACTTTAAAGCTAACAATCTCTCCCCAAAGTGATGTTATACGGGAATTGCTTACAATGTTCCCTACAAGTAAAATTCAATACAAAACATGAGAGTGATCTTCAAATTTCATTACTTCATTCAGCTTGCAGAATCTTCTCAGCTGCCATTTCTTTACTTGCAGACGAACCAAGTGAGCAAATCTAATTAGGGTTTAATTCAGAGTGCCCTGAGTGCTCTCCCCTAAACTGACAACCTCATGTTATGAGTGCCCTGAGTGCCCTGAATCTGTTCGGGGGAATAGAGTATCAACATTTTTATCTCACCAAATGCATCCCAGTTATTTTTCTCATGAGAGATCAGCCCGTACATTTCTCTCCCCTGCTGGTTACGATTTATCGGAATCAACATACTGATGTGTACATGAAATATAAACTGGAAGCCCTTTATCAGGAATCATATCAGCCCGTGAGAAGATGTCGATATACCCAATCTACTAATAATACCATTTGAAATGTCTAACTCTTTATCAACCTCCGTTATAAAAAACAACGGCTTTCTGTAGTGACTACTGATGGAGAAAACCCACTATGACGAATTTGAGACTGAAGTAAAATAACTCAGACTTGTGACTTAAACTTTCACTGTTGTAAGACTAAGTACCTATACTGAGCACTACAACGTAACTCCTTAAATCATAGGTCGTTTCATATACCCATCCAACCTTCCTTAATAATATATGAACATCTCTTGAATTATCCACATCTTTGTGTGACACAGAGTACTACAACGTATCTCCTTTAAGTGATAGTTAACTAGGTCTTCGTCCATCCACCCCTTGACCAATGAAAACTAGATAAATCAAGGCTCAATCATTGAATGCTCTGTGAGCCGTTTAAGATCGAGCAAGGATCTCGAAGAATCTTGCATCCAACCAACCTAGATATCTTCAAGATACTAAGTACACGTACCCGAGATATTCCACTTCAACTTCAAATAAGTAATAATGAATCATCATCCTTGTAGTCACGGTTGATAATAATCAATTTTGTAGCCATTGTCATTTGATTGTGAATCTTGATCAGGGTCTTTTCGGCTATACGTGGTATGATTTGAGGATGTATACTAGAAATATCATTTATGATTTTGGTGTGAAATATGCCATAAAATGACCTTCTAATGATGCTGGAAAAATTTGAGTTTAAGAAATTTTTACGCTAAAAAATTACCCCGAAAAATTCGAATTTTGGCCTAAAAATTTGAATTTTGGGCCAAAATTTTCACTCTTGTACCAGAATTTGAATCTCGCGTAAAAATTGACCGTTAAGTCATTCCTCAAATTTAAATTTTACTCATTTTTTTTTTTGCAATTGCGATAAGATGTCCGATATATAATTGCGATAGAGTTCTCGGACACAATTGCGATAAGGTTGTCTACCAGCGTTTGCGATAGAGTTGTCGTACACCATTTGCGATAAGGTGACTTTCAATTTCGATAAACTAACAAGGCCAATTGCGATAATTTTATCGAAATTGATTTACGATAAAAACTTCTTGGGGCCAATTGCGATAAAAGACAGATTTTGCAATTTCGATAGAATTGTCGAAATTGCAATTTCGATAAAAGCTCCTATCGCAATCTTATACAAGATTGCGATATTTCTGAATTGCGATAAGTGACTGCTGCCCCCTGATTTGCGATAAATGGCAGCTCAACCACTCTTGTCCTTTTGTCACTTGCCCACTGCTACTAACTGTCACCAACTTTTACCAACTCAAATCAATAATTCTTTCGTAAGAATTATACGCGAACAATAAAGTACAATGATTATCCAAAAACAAATCTTGAACAATCCTTTGGAATTATTGTCGATCTAAATACATAGAACAACAAAAAATCCAACTTATAAACACTCAAGATTTGAGTGATAAACTAGCAAATCTTCACATCCCAACTCGATAAATCACAAACAAACACAACCTTGAACCTTGATTTTTGCGTATGATTCCAAGAAAGACACACAAGCTAACATTTTTATGTAACAAAAACGTAACCGTTGCTAACATAAGAACATAAATCGAACACAAAAACTTCAAAAACTCGACTGATGAACAGTAACGAGATAAAACACACCATAAGTCACATTTTTTACCTCAAAGACACCATGATTGGCCACCTGGTTAGCTCTGATACCACTTGTAATGAACCGAACCCTTTCTCTTTATCACACAAACTCACACGACATAACACTTGGATGACACTCACAAGATCATTTAAAGAACAATAAGAGTAGTGTGGATCGTATGGGATAATTGCTAGTCGATTGTATATTACTTTGGGAAAGAAATGATACCAAGACTAAGGATGAAACACACACACACACACACTCTCTTTTACAATGAGGCACAATGTGAGACACACCAACAATACAAATGAGAGAGTGTGTGTGGTTATATAGCGATACAGCCACAACCCTAGCATAGGGTGGGCTTTTTCTTTGGGCTTTGGAGTGGGCTAATATAAGTATTACACTTATATACTTACAAACTAAACAAAACTAATACTATTAGCCCACTATCTAAATTATTAATACATTTGACACTTAAGTTCTAAATAACAAATGACCATCACTTCACAATTAAATAAATTAATTGCTAACACTATAGCATGAAATGCCCCTTTGTATTTTTAGTTCAAATTAAACTAATCTTTAACCAAATTACATCCTAATTAAACTAGATCATAACTATACCCTAACTAAACCCTAATGAGGAGATAATTAGGCCACATCTTCATGGCCCCTAGGTCTTATGCATGGGTCAAATGTGTCAAGCCAAATTGAGGTACCTAGTTTTGTCATATATCACCTTTTCTTACAAGTCACATGAAGAGTTACCAACCCCAAGATACACCTCACTATGTCCCCTCTTCCATATCTCACCTTCCCAAGACCTAGAATCATCAAGAAAAAGCTGGATTTTTCTTTCTATAAATCAACCCACACAAACCTGCTATTTTCCTCATTCCATGTTCTAACCATAAAACCTTAATTTCACACCCACATTCTGAATCATAAGCATCCAAAAGAATTAGGAGAAGCATACCAAAGGAGCTAGGAGAGTGGAAAGAAGCCTTGCTTCACTTTGGAGTCATTTGTTCACATTTTGGTTATAGTCAAGTTCAATAAGAGTAAGTCTTTATAACCCTTTTAATCCTTTTCATAGGTCTTAGATTCACCTAAGAATGATGTTACATAAGTTAGAATGAAAAGGCAAGAGCAAAATTTATAGTTTCATATGTATTGTTTAACCAGTAGCTAAAATAAACACCATATTAAGCTATTAGGTTATTTTAAGTTTTAAGACCTTGATAAACACAAATAACACATCTAGATAAGCTATAAAATTAGCTCATAAAATTCGAGATCAAAAATGCATTTTTTTTCTTTTTTGTTCCTAGTCGACAGCCCAAAACACCCCTTTTGGAGTCCAATTTTAACCCACAAGCTAACAACCATAAGCTGAGATATTAAACACATTTAATAAGCTCCTAACAAGCTTTAAAAAGACCCAAAAACCTGGACTAAAGCTATTCAAATCCCGCTTGTTTTCTGTGTCTCTTTTGGGCTGGTCGCAACTTGAGAAAACCCTAAAGCACCCATTTTAAGCCCTATTATCTACTATAAGCCAAGGCTTATAAGCCTAGCCGTTAAGCACTTTTGATAAGCTCCTAGGATACTACTTAAAGCCCCCAAGATCCAGGTCAAACCCCGTAAGCCACGCTTAAATTTTATATTCATTTTATGTCGCTCAGAACTGGAAACTGGAATTATTGTTTTCTTACTTATCGAGAAACATGCCCAAGTACCCAACTTTGATGAATTGTTTAGACCATAAGCTAAAAGCTTCAAGCTGTGAGATTTTCCAAACTTACTAAGCTCCCAGCAAAGATTATAAAACAACAAGAATGTCGTAAAAAGATCGAAAGGCCTCGTGTATATTCTTGTCTACTTTTGGTGTCTCGACGCATAAAATAACACACTCTTTTTATTTATTTTGAACCTATAAGCTAAAATATAAGCTGATAAGCTGTTCACAGATTATTTATAAACTAACCACAACTTATTTAGCAAGCTATAACATATCACACCTTTTCCTAAACTTAAAATGTGGTTAAAATGAATCAAGGACTATATACGTAATGACTAAAATACCTAAAGGGGAACACTCTAACATATTGAAGCATGGAGTTTTCTTGGGCCAAAGCTATAAATATTGATAGATTATGTACAACAAGGGCTGGAATGGTAAACAACTAAGAGTTAAGGGTATAAAGTGTCACTATTGAAACTACAGGGGTAAAAGTTGTCATTTTATGAAAGTTAAAGGGTATAAATTATCATTTCATAAAAGATGAAGGGTATAAGTTGTTAATTTATAAAATATGAAGAATCTAAGTTGTCAATTCATAAAAGATGAAGGGTATAAGTTGTCATTATATGAAAGTCTAGGGGTATAAATTGTCAATACTTGAAACTATTAGGGTACGGAATGTAACATTTTATGTTATTGCGGGAAACATACTTTGGCTCGTTTTTGATAAAAACTAATAAACGGGATGCTTGTATTTCATTAACGATCAATTGAACCCTAAAAATGAGATATGATAAATATTAACTAACTTTTGAAGAGACTTCATGTTGTCTCATTCAAGAGTTAACCATCAACACGACTCTTGCTATTCGAATGCTAAAACTTGACATATTCACCTAGGTTGCGTGTCGGAGCAGTTTATTCATCGTACTTGATTTACTTTCAAATCAGACTACTGTAACACCAAGGTGAGTTCATAGTCCCACTTTTATACGTTTTTCAAACTCGTGGGGAGATACATGCTACAAACCCGAACACAAGTATTTTTCTGTATGCTATCCTGATTGATATTGCCTAACTTTACACTGTTGCTACTAAAAAGACCCTCACATCATGAGCCATTAATCACTTGCTAGTGAATGCGAATATAGTGAATAGATCTATTGGCAGTTGACGCCCCATTTGTGTTGCTGGATAAGTAGCCAAATGCATTTTATTTGAGCATAAACAGGACAATGGCAAGCTCCTGCCCGAGGGAATTGTTACTTACATCATCTTTATGATGTCTGTAATTAACATCATTATTATGATGTCCCACTGTTAAGGTTTGCGTGTCATGAGGCGTAGGGCAATGTACTGTACTACAATATTATTGTTTTACCACTACTTAACCTGTGTTCAACCAACTGATTATTATGCAAACACTATAGATTCACTCAACCTTTGTGTTGACTTTTTAGCATGTTTTATCTCAGGTAACTAAAGCACAACTTGGCACGGAGTGGCTATGGACTTTCTTATAAAAAGGGTGTCCATTTTGTTATCATTCAGACTATATATATATTTATTTCAGTAACTCCCGCTGGGACCTCTCAATGTAAAACTCTGATTAAATAAATGAATGATAACTATTTTATTTAAAACGTCTCTTTTTGGGTCATTTTCTATTATTATGACTGTGATACCTGAAGTAACACCCCAACTCTATTTTCGCTGCGTATACTGAAATTTGGGGGTGTTACAGATTGGTACCAGAGCCATGGTTATAGATAAAAAGGTTCAAACCTAAACTATAACCACTTTTCACAACTTAACTAAAGTCCTCTATGCCACAACGCCACTAAAATACTACTTATGCATGTTTATGCTGATTATTTAGTTACATGGTGAAATATTTATAATTACCGGGTTGTTACAGAGTTATGTCTTCCTTTACCCCCCTTATTATTATCTTATCAGATTCGGATTCTAAGCCCGAGGAGACTATTCCCTCCACACCTGTCCATTCCCCAGCACCCAGCCATGCTACATCAGATACGGAGTCCGATCCTTCAGAGGAGTCATCTGAGGAGTTTGCAGTAGTACCTGACATCTGTCCAGCACCGAGGCATGCTACGGAGTCAGAGGACATTACGACGGTACCTGATATCGCTCCATTTCCCGACGATCCATATATGCTTGCTAGGAGAGGATATCGTACTTTTGTAGAGGCAGAGCCATTCGAGTCAGATGCTTCTTCATCTTCTGAGTCACCGCCAGCGCCACCTTCTCCGGTTAGACATAGGAGAGTTCGAGTCTTACAGCCTTACGAACCGGAGCCATTTATGAAAGCAATCCGTCGTCATCCTAACGGTCCAGTCAGGAAGAATACACCACGGAAACGGGTACTTTGTCTCCAACCACTTGTTTCTGAAACACCACCACCCGCACCATTAGTACTACTATCATCATCCTCACCGGATTGACCACTAGTTCGCCCCAGGAGAACCCGTGAGTCCGCACGAAAAAGGATACTTCTCGTGCCCTCACCACCAGTTTCACCACCTCCACACCCATACATGCTACCCACGTATGTACCACCCATAGTTTCGGCATCTACACCACCACCTACACCCTCACTTCCTCCTTGAGATGTTATCTTGGAGGAAGCAATGCCACCTCAAAAGAGGACCTGCTTCTCTACACCACTATCACCTACGGATTTCACTCCCCCGTCTCAGCCATTTGAGCTCAGTGAGGAGGCTAGGTCCGCTATTTCCCGATACCACTCATTACCTAGATCACCCTCTCCAGATATCACTCCACCACCATGGGTGTTTGAGACAGGCGACATGTCCCAGGCAGCAGCAGACCGACAACCTACCATCCCTACCCTCATGGCACGTATGGATCACCATGAGGAACAGATCAAGACTGCATTGGGTCATCTCGATGATTTACCTCTCGAGCGTATAGAGACGATGGAGTATACAGCTAAGAACTTGATAAATAGCCAAACAACCATGCAGTAAGAATTAGGTTCCTTGAACACCGAGTTATAAGAAACTTGTGTGCAGGTACATGAACTGGAGGAACAACATGGACAGTTGTGTCATGAGATACCACTGCTATACGATAACGACAAGTTGATATCATAGGCTATGATGATGCAGGGTGATGAGCTAGTAGTGGCTTACTCTTGGATTGCCACACTAGAGGTGGTAGTGATGGACATCTAGGCCCAGTATCAGGAGGATACACAGATCCTCCTCAGCATGATTGCAGATCTTGATAGTCGTATCGGAGGAGCACCTGGCAGCTACTAGATTAGGTCTTTATCTATCAACTTTTGTACTATATCCCAGCCACGGGGTGTGTGGCCTAAATATGACACTTGTATTTGTTTTGTTATGTAACAAATGGGCAAGTTATTTATAGCTATATGTGGTTGCGATTTTGTTATATTTTGATGTGTTATGATATTGATTTATGTGGGCCAGTGTTGATCATTTTACATACATGTATGATAGTATTTAGACATGTTGTGAGCTTACGATTATCTTGGACATAAATTGTTTTGATCTTATATTGTGGCAGTGTTGTTATAATTTTACCTTGTTATTTGTATTGTTCTAACATAACATGGTCATTATGCAAATTCTAAGCATATGTTTTCTTGTGGTAATAATAGACATATGCCTCCCAGAAAATCGACTGCAACTCCAGAACAAGGCATGTCTCAAGCTGCTATCTGAAAACTAGTTACAGACAGTATTGCTGCAGCACTCGAGACACAAGCAGCAGCAATGGCCCGTTCTGGAAGCACTAGCAGACCTACTGGAGAAAGCAAGACAGCTACAACTCGCAAGTGTGCCTAAAAAGATTTCATGAACTGTAAACCAACCTTCTTCAAAGGAACAGAAAGAGTGACTGAGTTGGCTCGTTGGTTTGAGTGTACGAAAACAGTTTTCATAAGAAGTGGGTGTGCCGATGACTGTAAGGTTACTTTTGCTACAGGGACTCTTTTGGATGATGCCCTGTCTTGGTGGAACTCTTCGGCCCAAACTATGGGTATTGAAGCAACATACCAACTCACTTGGGCTGTCTTCAAAAAGAAAATGCTGAAGAAGTACTGCCCATGTACCGAGGTCAAAAAGCTGGAGGATGAATTTCACCAACTGACTGTTAAAGGAACTGATCTTAAGACCTACAACAGGAGGTTTTAGGAACTGGCTATACTATGCCCAACTGTTGTACAAGATCTTGAGAAAACATTGGAAAAGTATATCGAGGGACTGCCTCGAAGTATTGAGGGGAATGTCACCTCCTCCAAACCACAAACGCTGGAAGAAGCAATCACTATTGCTCAAAGGCTAATGGACAGTGAAATTAAGCTTGGTTCCACCCAAGGAAGTGGTGATCACAAGTGGAAGCTTGATGACAAGAGAACCACCCATCATCACAACAACCACCCCAACAACAACAACTACCACAACAACAGCAACAACAACCGCAACAATCATCATCACTATCAGTAACACCGCAACAACCACCACCACCAATAGAATCGCAGGTAGGAAACTGCCAGAGCCTATGCTGCCACACCTGCTGAAGGAAGTGGTTATGTCGGAAAGAAACCGTTGTGCAACCGATGTCTATTACACCACAACGGGTATTTCACTGTTAGGTGCACAAAATGTCAAAGAGTAGGACATCAGACCAAAGACTGTCGAGTCACAGGTGCAAACTTACAGCCAGTAGCCGTGATATGTCACGAATGTGGTGAAAAAGGACACTACAAGAGCCGATGTCCAAACCAGAATGCCAACCAAAACAACGGTGCCAGGGGAAGAGTGTATGTGCTAGGTGATGGAAACGAACAACAAAACCCGGATGTGGTCACGGGTACGTTTCCTCTCAACGAACATCTAGCTAAAGTATTATTTGACACAGGAGCCGATAAAAGCTTTATATCTCTTACTTTTGCTTCATTACTTAAACTCGTCCCCACTACCTTAGACAACACATACGAAATTGAACTAGCTAATGGGAAATTAGTAGGCACTAACTCTATAATCCAAGGTTGCACCCTAACTTTACTAAACCAACCTTTCGACATTGACCTCATGCCTATCAAACTCGGTAGCTTCTACGTAATCATTGGTATGGATTGGCTATCCAAATACCATGCAAGGATCATATGCGACGAGAAAGTGGTTCACATCCCTTTTCAGGGTGAAACTTTGATTATCCGGGGTAATCAAAGTAAGACTAGATTAAGTATTATATCTTGTCTCAAAACCATGAAGTATATCGACAGAGGATGTCATGCATTCTTAGCTCATGTGACTGAGAAGAAGACGGACAAGAAACGACTGGAAGATGTGCCTGTAGTAAGAGATTTTTCAGAAGTCTTTCCTAAAGAATTGCCTGGACTACCACCTGTACGTCAGGTAGAGTTTCAGATTGACTTGGTGCCGGGAGCAGCACCAGTAGCACGAGCACCTTACCATTTAGCACCATCTGAGATGCAGGAACTATCCAACCAACTGCAAGAGTTATTGGATAGAGGTTTTATTAGACCAAGCTCTTCGCCTTGGGGAGCTCCTGTTATATTCGTCAAGAAGAAGGATGGATCATTTAGGATGTATATTAATTACTGGGAGTTGAATAAACTTACGGTGAAGAATCAATATCCATTGCCAAGGATCGATGACATGTTTGATTAACTACAAGGATCGAGTGTTTACTCAAAGATTGATCTAAGATCGGGTTATCATCAACTGCGTGTCAGGGAAGAAGATATTCCTAAGACAACCTTCAGAACAAGATACGGTCACTATGAATTTCAAGTGATGACATTTGGGATAACTAATGCACCAGCCGTGTTTATGGATCCCATGAACCGTGTGTGCAAACCCTATCTGGAAAAATTCATGATTGTATTCATTGATGATATTCTCATCTACTCTCGAAGCGAAGAAGAACATGTGGACCATTTAAGGACTATTTTGGAATTACTCAAGAAAGAGCAACTATACCCTAAATTTTCCAAGTGAGATTTTTGGATTCACACTGTATAGTTTCTTGGGCACGTGATTGATCGCGACGGCATTCACGTGGATCCTTCCAAAATAGAAGCAGTCAAAAATTGGGCGACACCTAAAACACCCACTGAGGTGCGTCAATTTTTAGGACTTGCTGGCTATTATCGGAGATTCATCGAGGGATTTTCGAAGATTGCCAAGCCTCAAACGGAGTTGACTCAAAAGAACAAGAAATAAGTTTGGGGAGAAGATCAAGAGAAAGCTTTCCAGCTGTTAAAGCAAAAGCTTTGCGAAGCTCCAATTCAGGCATTACCCGAAGGAAATGACAATTTTGTCGTTTATTGCGATGCGTCACACCAAGGGCTAGGCGCGATATTAATGCAAAGGAAAAAGATTATTGCTTATGCCTCTCGACAACTCAAGCCTCACGAAGAGAATTACACAACTCATGATCTCGAGCTAGGAGCAGTGGTGTTTGCTCTTAAGATTTGGAGACATTATTTGTACGGAACGAAATGCATCGTGTTTACTGATCATAAGAGCCTCCAACACATTCTTGATCAGAAAGAATTGAACATGAAGCAACGCCGATGGTTAAAATTGTTAAGTGACTACGATTGTGAAATTCGTTACCATCCTGGGAAAGCAAATGTTGTAGCAGATTCTTTAAGCAGGAAAGAACGGATTAAGCCTCTTCAAGTCAGAGCTTTAGTCATGAACATTAACTTGGATCTCAAATTCTCAATGCACAGACTGAAGCAGTGAAAGAAGAAAATATTCAGGCTGAGACTTTAAAAGGTATGGACAAGGCGTTTGAACTTCGTCCTGATGGAACTCGTTGCATAAAGAACAGAAGTTGGTTACCACTCTTTGGTGACTTAAGAAATGTGATTATGCATGAATCACATAAGTCAAAGTATTCTATCCACCTAGTTTCTGAAAATATGTATCAGGATCTCAAAAAGCTTTACTGGTGGCCAAACATGAAAGCTGACATCGCTGAGTATGTCAGTAAATGTTTGACATGTGCACGAGTTAAGGCTGAACATCAAAGGCCGTCTGGCTTGTTGACACAACTAGAGATTCCTGAATGGAAATGGGAAAGAATAACCATGGATTTCATCACCAAGCTACCTAGGACATCGAGCGGGTATGACACTATTTGGGTCATCATTGATCGTCTTATGAAATCAGCGCACTTTTTGCCAATCAAGGAGACAGATGAGATAGAAAGTCTCGCACGATTATACCTGAAAGAAGTAGTCTCACGAAATGGAGTACCGATTTCCATTATCTCGGATCATGATTCTCGTTTCACGTCCCGATTTTGGGAAATGCTTCAGAAAGCCTTGGGTACTCAGTTAGATATGAGTACTGCTTACCATCCGCAGACTGACGGACAAAGCGAAAGAATTATACAAACATTAGAAGATATGCTCCGGGCATGTGTAATAGATTTTGGTAAAGGATGGGATAAGGCAGAATTCTCATACAACAATAGTTAACATGCTAGCATCAAGGCGGCACCGTTCGAAGCACTTTATGGACGAAAGTACCGATCACCCGTTTGCTGGGCTGAAGTCGGAGAAGTCCAACTTACAGGACTTGAGATCATTCAGGAAACCACTGATAAAATAGTTCAAATTTGGCAACGTTTACAAGCCACACGAGATAGGCAAAAGAGCTACGTAGATGTAAGGCGAAAACCTATGGAATTTGAAGTTGGGGACAGGGTCATGTTAAAAGTATCACCATGGAAAGGTATGGTTAGATTCGGAAAGCGGGGAAAGTTGAATCCCAGATGCATCGGGCCATTCAAGATTCTTGAGAGAATCGACCCAGTAGCCTACAGACTTGAACTCCCTGTAGAGCTTAGTAATATACATCCTACCTTTAACGTTTCCAACCTAAAGAAGTGTTTGTCAGATGAAACACTTGTCATTCCGATGAAAGAACTCCAACTCAATGATAAACTCAGTTTTGTGGAAGAACCCGCGGAGATCATGGAAAGAAATGTCAAACAATTAA
This sequence comes from Artemisia tridentata subsp. tridentata, assembly GCA_021014915.2. Taxonomy (NCBI): domain Eukaryota; kingdom Viridiplantae; phylum Streptophyta; class Magnoliopsida; order Asterales; family Asteraceae; genus Artemisia; species Artemisia tridentata. The sequence continues at coordinate 103,063,414 of CP139502.1, read as the reverse complement.
AACGAAGCTGTATTCCTATCGTTAAGGTGAGGTGGAACTCTAAGAGAGGACCATAATTCACCTGGGAACGAGAAGATCAACTCCGGGCGAAATATCCACACCTTTTTCCCAACACCTCAACTAACACAGACTGAATCTCGGGACGAGATTCCATTCAACAGGGGGATACTGTAACCACTGGTAAATTTCGCCTTGTACTAAGCTAATATAATATTCTAAATAAAGAATACTTATCCATTTTCTACGTATAATTTTTTTAGTAATTAAACGTAATTAGTTTATCTGATCACCATGACTAACTAATGTGACGTAACTCACATCCTCAATAAACGTGCTCCCACACAGATCGACACCAACATGCTTCATGTTTATTTCACATAAACATCTTTATATGTCAAGTACCAAAGTTTTCAACTTCTATTTGCCACTTTACGTTAATTCATTAACGTACGATCATTAAACGCTCAAACTAAACGTTTACTACCTATTAAAGTTCTCACGGAAACCCTAGCATGCACTATAAACCCTAATGTGCACTATTGATCTCTAAAGTGCACTAAAGACCCCTAAAGTGCACTGAGGATCCTGAAAGTGCAAACCCTAAAGTACAAAACCCTAAAACTAATATACAAGCCCTTAAAGCACAAAAACCTAAGCTTTACCATATTTTCCCGTTACAAGCCCTAATTTCATAAAACTATGATTTTATGTGATAAAATCACAAACCTTAATTAATGTGTACATGATTTCTATAAAATATAAATGTACAAGTCTCTCAAGCACATGTACAAGTCCTTAATGCATAAAACACGACATTTAAAAGAATCTCATTATAAACCTTAGTGTACGCACTCAAACGCACATAATACAAGACCCTTATGCACTAACCCTAAACCAAGTTTTCTTATAACATTCAAACTTAGGGTACAAGTCCTAAAACCTATGGCACAAGTACTTAATGCATAAAAACTAAAAACTACATTTTTACTACATTAAACATATCTAAACCAAATTATACTTAACAAGACACTAACCAATGACCTTAACTAAGATTCCTACATTCCTAGAACTCAATTTACAACACCTTAAAGCCATGGTACAAGTAGCTATAGCATGAAACGCCCCTTTGTATTTTTAGTTCAAATTAAACTAAGCTTTAACCAAATTACATCCTAATTAAACTAGATCTTAACTATACCCTAACTAAACTCTAATGAGGAGATAATTAGGCCACATCTTCATGTCCCTTAGGTCTTATGCCTGGGTCAAATGTGTCAAGCCAAATTGAGGTACCTAGTTTTGCCACATTTCACCTTTTCTTACAAGTCACATGAAGAGTTACTGATGATGTATCCTCCGAACGGGTCGAAGAACTCCCCTTCGAACCTGTACGAAGCCTTCTCTTCGAAGGCCCAGGTCAATCTCCTAAAACGTTTCATTGACGTAAAACCATTCATCTATGAAGTGGTTACCAAGTGGGAATCCGCCAATTGAAGCCCTAAGCCCTTCGGGGTATCTCCTTCGAAGGAACTAGAACGGAGAACCATTTTGACCTGGTCACACTTACATTCCCTCTTCCCTTAGGCTTTCCCACCAAGGATGAGGTCGTGGGTCACAAAGCCCTAGCGGTTACCACAAATCATGGGACGCCCCCATGATCTCCGAATTATGTGCAAGTGTTCTCTAAGGCCTATTTCTACCCTATAAATAGCTTAGACAGGCAAGAACCATGGTATGCTAACTCAACTCTCTCAATTTACTACCGATTTATCATAACACATACTTATTCGCACGCCGGAGGTGGTTCGCAGGGCCAAACCCCTGCGCAATCACTTAACGTAGTGTCTTAGTATTTCTTATTTCAGGTTAAGAACAAGCTTGGCGTAACCTCAACACCCCATATATCCTTTGATCATCATCGAAGGCTTGGTCGTGCAATTTATTGTACAATCAGTGGCGCCATCCGCGGGACCACTACAATTGGTCTCGTTATTTCCAAGCTTATAACCAACCAACTACTTTCACTATATATCCAGCAAGGATCAAGGGAGAGAAGATACTCCCCCTCCGGGTTTCTCGAACTTGGCTCCAATACCAATTAACGACTAAAAACAATCTTCCCCCAATAACTGCTTCCACATTCACAACACGTTTTCACCCAGAAATAACACCCAATCCAGAGCCTGTTATTAGCCCAACCTTTTATTAGCCCAGCCTTTTATTAGCCAATCCAGAGCCTGTTATTAGCACAGCCTTTGTCGAAGCCAACCACGAAGCGTTGGAATCCCTCTTAAGGGCTCGCAGAAGGCAGGTTTGGAATACTGAGATGCGGAGGGAGTTGGAATACTCAAGCGATTACTATAAGGAAGAGATGGAAATGGAGCCTAGGCCTCTGACGCAAGGAGCAACACTCTCGGCCCTAAGGATAGGGTCACCAGTTGGTCGAAGTCCAAGTAGAAGGTCCGTTGGGTTCGAAGGAATCCCGGAGAGGGCTTCGACTAGGAGAGAAGGAGCGGTTACTGAAGGTTCCAACGGGAGGAGCCAAAGAAGGGAGGAGACATGGGTGAATCTACCTCTGTTGTTAGCAGCTCATCTTGGGGGAACTGAACCAGGGGTTCCATTGCAGCCTTCTCACGCATCAGGCGTAGAAGGCAATGCGCCTACAATTAATATGGGAGGAAATCTTCCTCCCAATGGTATGTACCCCTCGTTCCCAACTCAATCTTATCCTCAAGGTTTATATCCTCCAGTAAATGGGTAGCCTAATAACCCAAGTCTCCCTCAACCTTATGGGGGCATACCCTTTGGACATCCCACGGTATACCCTCCGTACGCCATGGGAAATGGTTATCCGTTCGGCATGAACACATCTTATCAGTCCTACCCTAGCCAAACTCCTATGGGAGTACCCCCAAACCATAATCCATATAATGCTATTCCTATGTATGCACCACCCTATAATTGCCTATATTCGGACCCCATGGGTTCAGCTACACCCTTCGTTAGGTGGATAGAAGATTACCCATTGCCTGATGGGTTGAAAATGCCTTCGCATATTGGGACTTATGATGGGAACGGGGATCCAGACAATTTCTTACATTTGTTCGAAGGGGCCATTAAGAGGCATAAGTGGGTCATGCCTATAGCCTGTCACATGTTTACATATACCCTACGAGACTCTGCCCGTATTTGGTGGAATGGGCAAAAGCCTAGCAGCATTGTCAACCTTGACGATCTCAAGGCTAAGTTTCGATCACACTTCAGTCAGCAAAAGAAGTTCACTAGGACCCATCTGATGGTGCACAACATTAAACAAAAGGAAAACGAAAGCACAAGGGCTTTCGTCACCAGGTACACCGATGAAACTCTGCAGATTTTGGGTCTACATGAAGATCAGCGAATCTTTGGCTTCGTACATGGCCTGCGAAACCGAAGCTTGGTGGAATTCTTGTCCACTGATCTTCCGACAACTTACAAGGGGTTAATGGAAAAGACATATACTTGGATTGAAGCAAAGGAAGTGTCTACTAATGGTGCTCCGATTGATAATGAAAAGTTTTTGAAGCATTCTACGTGGGAAGGGTCAAAGAACAAGAAAAAAAACAGAGACAGGTTTTCTCCGTACAACAAAGGTCCCAACCACGGTTTGCTAGGAAGCCTAATTAAGTCTCCAAAGGAAATACTTGCAACGGAGAGGGCTGCTAAAGCTTTCGAAGCACCCCCTCGCATGACAAGCAAGGGTAAAAACAGGGATACGAGTAAGTATTGTCATTTCCATGAAGATTATGGCCATGATACGAACAGTTGCAGGGAGCTAAAGAAGTAGATAGAAGAAGCCGTAAAGTCCGGGCAGTTAGCACATTTGGTGAAGGGTATAAAGAAGGGTAAGGAAAAAATGTCCGACACTCAATTGGCTAAAGACACTACTCCTCACGAAGCCCCAATACTCATGGTTCATTGGGGCGAAGCAAGCTTAAAAAGAAAGGTGAAGGAGCAGGAGATAAATGAAGTAGGGGAGGTAACATTTCCTCCTATTACAGGCCAAGTCCCTTCGAACGACCCAGTGGTCATCAAAGTCTTAATTTTCAACCGAGAAGTGAACAGAGCTTACATGGACTGTGGAAGCTCTTGCGAAATCATATACAAGCATTGTTTCCTTAAGCTCAAGCCTTCGATCAGGTCGCAACGGGTTGATTCGAAGATACCTTTGGTAGGATTCTCCGGTGAGCATTCATAACCTTTGGGAGAAGTACCATTGGAAATAACAATTGGAGAAGGCAAGCTCGCAAGGACAGAAACCCTCACATTCGTTATCGTAAGGTCCGACTCTCCCTACAATCTATTAATAGGAAGGACCGCCATGCAAAAGATGGGTATTGTAGTCTTCACTATACACACAGCGGTAAAATTCCATACACCTTATGGGATAGGAACCGTATTTGTGACAAATGGTAATTTTCACGTTGTTAATTAATATTATATGAGTATTAATTATTTTTAAGCTAAGCATTTCTATGCGCATTTGCATGTTTCTAGGTGTTTTTGAGCATTTTTGGGAGTTGTCCAGCATACTGTAGCTTACAGTCACTGCAGAAAAAGTATATTTTTGTCAGTAAGCCTAAATTATCACATTTCTGATAGTTACTGACAAGTCTCGTAATTTACTGAGAGCTTTCTCGCATTTTTCTGAAAAACAACCGCACGCGCGTACCGACAGCACAGTACATATGGTAGCAGTCAAATAAATATATTTTTGAGTCAGTAATGATATTTTATTACATTTCTGACAAAAACGCGGATAAAAACTTTATTTTACGTAAACGTGTCCAAAAACGTCAAAACGGGACTTTACGGTCGCGTTTTAAGCTCAAACCGACACACGATACACCAACGCGGGTAAAAATTAATTCTACCCTCCCCCTAATACACATGAACCGGCCATGGGTGTATTCTACCCCACAAGATGACAAAAACCTCCCACTAACTCAAATATAAATCATATATATAATCAATATTACCCTAAATGCTATAACTACAAACCATGCAATCCATTCTTATCATCTAACCATTCCTTGATCATTTTCTCATCTAAAACCCACGATCCACTCTCTTCTCTATAATCCATAAATTTCTTTTGAAGTTCAAGCAAATCAAAGTGTATATTAAAGGTTTTTGGGTTATTTGGAGCTTGGTTTGGGTAAATTTGGTGGAGCATTGGGTGTTCTTGGTCTTTCTTGGCTCGTTAACTACACAACCATTGTAAGGATTCATAAAACTTTTCAAATCTTGTTAATCTCTTGTTCATTTGATGTCTAATGATGTTTAAAAGTGTTGAAAGTATATATTTTGTTGATTTGGAAAAATCTAGGGCTTGTATGCTTCTATATAGTGCTCGACTTTTATGAGTTTTATGAGTTAGTTTATAAATTTCTTGCTTGTGTGGTAAATCTTGTTACATATGGTGTTAGTTTGATGATACAAACACTAGTTACGGATTTTACGCGAAATTAATCAATATATAAGCTTTTGTGAACATATTCATGGATCGGCTAGATTAAAAATAAAAGATTATTGGAGTTTTGAAAAACATAAAATTTTGGCTCTAATGGTGAAATGGTGGAAAAATATAGTTAAGTGCTTATTTGGGTTAGCTTATTTAATAAGTCATAAGCTATAGAAAATAACTAGTAAAAATGGGAAAATGAGTTGAACTAAATAATATGGGTCGAATAGACCATAAAATAGTCAACTTGGAATATTTAGGTAAGTAGCTTATTTATTAGAGCTTATTTGATAAGTATAAAGTTTGTTTAGTAACTAATAATCACTAATAAGCACTAAATAATAACAAAATGGACTAAATTAATTTTTGGGCCATAAAACCCACGAGTTTACTGTTGGGCCGAAGCCCATGAAGGATTTTGTAGTTTTGACCTTTTGACCAAACGGACCCAATGAGCGAGTAAAATGATTTTTAGAAATGCGTCGATATATACGTTATAACTAAAAATGCGTTTTGGACTAAAACTTGGTTATTGGGCTTTTCTCTAGTTTTCGGCCCAATGAGCAACAAAAATGACGAAAATGATTTTTGGAGTATTTTCCGACTCACCGTGTTTATTAAGAGTTAACGAAACAATAAATATAACAAAAACCGTTTTCGGACCTATTTTGAGACGTTTAATCTCCGGAAGGGTAAAAATTGACATTTTCAATAAGTTAATATTGAAATAGACTTTGTTGAATTTTTTTTTGACAAAATATTGATTTTGTGTTGAAATCTATTGATAATACTTAACATAGCAATAACGAATAATATAACGATGAAAACATTTACGATGACTACAATATATATCACAATCACATTTTTGCACATATAGTTAGTTAGTGGAATATTTGAGGAAAATTTGCAACACTTGAGAAATATGGAAACATTGTACAAACGAATGGGTCATGCCCAAATTTTCTAAAAATCAAACACTTAGAATATTTTTGTGAAAACACTTAACTTAAGTAAACTTTATAAAAATTACTTAACAATGTTTTAATTTTTCCTATAATCAAAAGTGTATTATAAATGATAAATAATGTTTATAATATAATAATCCTCCACTAACTCCATTATTTTATTTATTTCTCAAAAACCTATTTAATTAATTTTAATCTTAATTAATTAAATAACAAAAGTAATTAATCTAATATATGTATATATATATATATATATATATATATATATATATATATATATATATATATATATATATATATATATATATATATATATATATATATATAAAACACTTGTGCATTTTAAGCGGTGAATACTAGCACGGATGTTCCGTTACGTATTCCCACCGTACACTTTCACCATGAGCCACCGTCATAAAGAACGTCAACGATAAATTGTTTCAAAATATATTTTACCACACAGCAAGCAAGAAATACACGAGCACTAGTCAAGCGTAAACTTTTCAAATAAAATAAAGACACGAGCACTAGTTAAGCTAACGCTGATGAGCACTAGTCAAGCGTCAACGATATATTTTCGCTAAGACTTACCGTACTGATTTAGGTTGTCTGTCGGCGCGGTTGCATTATTTTGTTGCTTAGCAGATTGTTGTTGTTGAAAGGTGAGTTTATAGCCCCATATTTTATACGATTTTTGCTTTATAAGCTTGGGGTGAGAAACATGCAAAAAAACTGTTTTCATGGACCAGAAATGAATTTTGTTTTTAAGTACACACTAATATGCAGAAAACTAAGTTTGTTGAATCCCATTTTGTGCTCACTATCATCCGCCGTTAATTCCTGTCTAGGAAGCCGTTTGTTATAAATAGATCTATTGGGAGTGACGTCCCCGTTCGGTTGGTTCGGCATAGCCAAGGCGAACGTATACCAAATCAAATAATAGTCCGAGTGTCTGGGGATTAACACTCGCGGGCACCCTTATTTAATTGCTAACGCCAGGCTGGCGTGCTGCGCTGTCATAGATCGGTAGGATGAGGCTTAGTGTTTGCATAGCTGAGTAGTGTGTATCTGCTGAATTGTTTTTATGATATTGCTATTGGTCCATATGTGCTATTTACTTAAACCTATGAACTCATCAGCGTTAGCTGACTTTTAGCATGTTTTTCTCAGGAAACTGAGGTGCGTTTAGCCGAGTGCAGAGCATGGCGATGGTCGTAATAAGTGATGGAAATGTTTTTAATGCATTTACTCTGACAGTTGGACCTTTTATTTAAATGGGCTTCATTTTCATCTGAAATGGATTTTATGTAACGCTACATAATTTAACTTATGTAATATATTTTAAAATGGATTTTTAATCCGTTCCCTATATCTTGTGTTATGATTATCGACCTCGTAGCACCCGAAAGTGTATGATTCCGCGAATATTGTGATTTTGGGGGTGTTACAGTATTTTCTAGTTACAACCAGGGAAAGGCTGGAGACGCTGGCAAAAAGATCAAAGAAAGTTTGGAGGAGCCTCCGAAGGCCATTCTAAGTTGTACAGATGCCGAAGAACGCATTATGGTGAATGAGCTCTATCCAGAGCAAACGGTGGTAATCGGAAAGCAATTCCTGCGAACTTCAAGGCAGATCTGGAGAAGCTACTCAAAGCCAACAAGGAAGTCTTCGCATGGACGTACTCAGACATGACAGGGGTCCCCAGGACTCTTATGATCGATGGCAAGCCCTTCGGCACAGAGCATAAGCTCAATGAGTTTGTTAGCAATCATTTTACGTTAATATAAAGTGATGGTCATTTGACGTTTTAGATGTAATGTGTCAAGTATAATATGTATTAAACAATGTGGGCTTGTAGCATTAGTGTAGTTAGTATGTATTATGTATAAGTGTAATGTATTCATCAAGCCCACTACCAAGTCCAAGTCAAAGCCTAATCACAAGCCATGTGTTGGCTGTGATTCGTATAAACACACACACACATCTCTTTTACAAAGTGCCTCATTATTTACATTAGAAAAAAGAGTGTGTGTGTGTGCACAGGTCCCAAAGTCATAGTTTGTATTATCTTGCAAAGCTAATAAACCTTGACTTGAAATTACACCATACGATCCATACATATCTCTTATTGTTCTTAAGTGCTTGTGAGTGTCATCAAGTGTTCATGTGTATGATAAAGAAGGAGATTCGTGGTCTACAAGTGGTATACATGAGCCAATCTTCAAGGTAGAAGGTTTGTATGTTTGGTTTGTTTAAAAAAAAAAACCCACTGTTGTGTTTTTTGCTTCTAAAAATGTGACCAAGTGTTTTTTTTCTTGGAATTGAATAGCAAAAATCATTTGCAAGGTTGTGTTTATTTACATATTCATGATTTGGCTTTTGGTTAAGTGAGTATTTCTCATTTGCAAGTTGATAAAACTGGGAAATACTACATTTGTTTTGGTGTTATTAGCTTTTAGATTTAAAGTACTTTAAGAAAGAATTAGTTGATGTGTTTTTATAATATCTTTGATGTGATTGGTCCAAGTGGTTGAAAAGTTGTAAGGAATATTTGCAATTTGGTGAAAAGTTGTCAGCAAGTAGGATATGTTGCAAGATATCACGTGGGAGTGTACTCTAAAGTCAACAAAAGTGGCAAAAAGCAGAAAAATCTCACAATTGGCTACTGGTTTTGCAATTGGTATCCTTCTCGCAATTGACGAATTCTGTCGCAATTCAACTACTGTCTCGCAATTGCTTCTGTCGCAATTGGGTCTCGCAATTGATACTTCTGTCGCAATTGAGTCTCGCAATTGATACTTCTGTCGCAATTGGGTCTCGCAATTCAGCAATTGTCTCGCAATTCAGACTCTTTCGCAATTCATGTGCAGTCTCGCAATTGGTGCAGTTTTTTCGCAATTGGGTTTCGCAATTGGTGCTAGGCTATCGCATTTGGTCTCGCAATTCACATTTTGGACTCGCAATTGATGCAATTTTCAGAATTGGCAACTTCAGTCCTTGTACTTTCAGCTGCCTTAAGATATCTTTCGGATTTGACACTTTTGGCCCTCGCAATTGTGATTAAAAGACTTCAAAGTTAGATAACTTTTAAGGATTTGATTCGAACGTAATTTCGTCAACTCGAAAGTGAACTCAGTATTTTTACTCTTGTATAAGAGTGTAAAATACTTCGACAAACGGTTATCTAACCTTTTGTATAAAAGTGTTAGATTTTATATAAATTATCAATTTATATAAATTAGATATATTTTCTATCTAAATTGATATTTAGCCATAATTTGTATAAATTTTGGTCAAATTGAAATTTCTATAGAAATTGTCGAGTTTATCTAAATTGTAATTTACATAACTTTTGTCGAAACGGTAAACTTTTGACTTTGTCTTAATTATACTTGAATCAAGTTTCGTAACGTTATTTAATCTGTTACAACATCAACGATCATCAACAACAAACCAAAGCATCACATCATCAACCAAGTTCTAGTTCAACCTTCAACGAAAACAACTTCTATTTTGTTGAAACGATCCTCAATCCACTTTATCATACAATACTGTAAAGATGACTACACAACAAGACATTCATGCCGCAGGTTCAGAAAACCGACCTCCAATGTTAGAAAAAGGTGGTTATCTTCCATGGACGAGTCGTATGAAAAGATACATGAAAACCAAACCTCTAGGACAAGGTAAACTCTTGATCAAATCTATAGAGGAAGGTCCATTCGTGCCTCGCCAGATTCAAGTCACAGCTGGGAATCCAGATGCTTCACCTCCAATTAAAGCAACCTTCCGGACTCAAACAGAAGAGGAATACACATTGGCAGATCAGAAGCAAATTGAAGCAGATGACATGGCAATGCATTTAATCCAACTTGGTTTACCACAAGAAATATTCTGTGCTGTAGACAGTTGTGAAACTGCTTATGCAATGTGGGAACGCGTCAAAAGACACTGTTATGGTACAGACATTGGTAAACAAGACGTGGAAAACAAGCTTCTGACTGAATGGGAGAAGTTCACATCCACTCCAGCTGAGCAGATTGAATCTTACTACACACGGTTATGTACTCTAATGAATGAGTTGATCAGACATAATTTGGATCATAAACAAATTGTTCAGAACATCAAGTTCATCAACAACCTTCCAGAAGAATGGGGACGATATGTTACTATTGTTAACCAGACACAAAACCTTCACAAGATGAACTATGATCAGCTTTATGACTTCCTAAAACAAACCAAGCAGAGGCAAATGAAGTCAGACAAGAGAAACAAGCAAAACAACAAGATCCTCTTGCACTCATAGTCCAAACACCTACACCTGCAACAGTTAATGCACAACCTTCATCATCATCTTCATCCCAACAAGTCATGCAACAACAATACAATCCTTAAACACCGTTCTACCCACAACAACAACATGTAATCCCACAACAACAATACCCGCAACACCCAGATCAACATGATCAGGATGAGTCAACTGATGATTTGACTCAATCTTTTGCCTACCTATCAAAAGCATTCCAAGGACGTTACTCCACACCCACCAACAACAATCAACGAATCTCATCGAACACTCGCAACAAGCAGATTGCACAGCCGAGTTTTAACATGGGTCAGCAAGGACAGATGGTTGGGGGATATGGGAATCAGCAGGGATATGCTCCAAGATTTCAGATGGGTAATCAGAATGCAGGGCAGTATGTTGGTAATTAGATGGGTCAGTATGCAGGGAATCAGATGGGTACAGCTGTTGGTAATCAAAGGGTACAGAATGCTGGGAATCAGTTTGGGAATGTTGCTTAGGTAGCTGGGAATAGGAATCAGGGTAATGTGATGAAGTGCTTCAATTGTCAGGGTGTTGGTCATATGGCTAGGAACTGTCCAGACAAGCCAAATAAAAGGGATCCAGCGTATTTGCAGAAAGCATTAATGTTGGTAAACAAGGAAACGGCTGGGCTTCAGTTGAGTGCAGAAGAGAATGACTTCATGGCTATTATGGATTATTCTGAAGATCTTGAAGACATCGATGCAAACTGCATTTTTATGGCTAATCTTCAGGAGGCAAAGTACGACACAGACTCAGAAGCACCTCCTGCTTTTGACACTAATGCGGTTTCTGAGGTACAACCATATGCTACATGTCACAATAATGAAATGTTTGATATTTCACCTCAAAATGAACAGGATCCTGAGACTCCTAATCTCATTTACGATACATATATGGACGAACCAAGTTGTAGTAATACTAATTTGGTAACTCCAGATATGGATCCTAATGATGATTTCGAGTCACAGCATACTGATAATGATGAGGAAATGTTGGGAATAAAATGATCAAAGTCAAAGAGCCTGCCAATGATGAGAAGAGCCTGCTAGTTGATTTTGAACAAGTATGAAGATGTTCTACCAGTACCTTCTGGGTAGAAGGTACTGCTGGTTGATGAAGAGCCTGCCAAGCTTATGTCAAGTCGATTAGATATTTTGTAATAGATATTTAGTTGAATTATTAGTCTTTGTACAAAGTTATACGTTATGTAGAAGTAGATTAGTCTTCTGTGGTGACAGAGGAATATTATCAGAGTTGTACATGGGTAGTTGTATTTAATTGTAGGCGCACATAATAGTCAAAGTATAGTATAATACTCTTCCACTTGACAACATGTAATAAGATATCCTTATCTTATAAAAGGATATCTTAGTCACTACTTCATGCATGCATCTTTCACAACCAATAACCAAAAACAAACTATCTCTCAAGTAACTTAGTTACTTCAAATCACAAATCCTTTACAATCAAAGATTCAAGATTACTTTGTAATCCTGGTGATATTTAGATCATCCGTATTATTTCATCAATAATATTGAATCATTTTGTGTTAACCAAAGTTGTGTTATTTGTTCATTTCATTCTCACGTTTACTTAAACTCACCACCTTGTGTTCTTTTAAAGTGTGTTGTAGTAGATTCCGCATGCTAAACACATTCAATACATAAATATCTCTCAAACACATTACTAAGATTCATATCCTAAGTGTTTGAACTTCGAACAACAACGTTCCACAAGTGGTATCAAAGCGGGAGGTTCTGGATTTAGGACAAGAAAAGGTTTTAGCTAAAGAAAGAAGAAAAATTCGTGTTGCTTATATTTTACAAAACTGTTGCAGAGCTGTTTTCAAAAGGTGATAACTCCTTCGTTAACCGTTGGATCGGGCTGAAATTTTTGTTGAAGGTTCTTGGTATATCAAGGTAGATTCTCACCGGAGGGATCTTCAATCTGAGCCTTAGGTTGCAAGATATGCATCGTTGAAAACTGCTGCAGAAACAGTTGAGGTATTGTCGAATTTTTGGTTTTCTTTCTTGGTTCACACACATAGGGGAAGAATCACACACAGAAGAGAGTTGGTTCTTAAAAGATAAAAAGGCTTGTTTATCAATTTATTATTGGTGAAAAAGGTTATTTTTTGCTTATTTGAAGTTGAGGTTGAGTTTTTCAAGATTGTGTTTTGTCATATCTTTGGAAGAAAAGATAACTTGTTTGTGCTTAAATAATTATGGTGATGACTTGTTAAATCTAGTTTTCATAGGTCAAGGGGAGGATGGACGAAGACCTAGTTAACTATCACTTAAAGGAGTTGCTTTGTCGCGCTCAGTGTCTCATATGAAATGAGGATTTTATCAAGAGATTTCGATCTACTTATATGGTGTTAGTATAAGTTCAAAGTCAGTTTTAGTACAAGATATAGGACACAAAATTGGTTTATTCTACTTCATCAACAAGTTGGTAATGATTGGTTTTTCTTTGTCAATCATAAAAGCCTACAAGAATGGAGATTCGAATGGTTAACATATTAGTTTCAGGGGAAGCTTCAATGTTAAAGATGTTTAACCATTTATTGTATATGTGTATCACCACATGAAAAGTTATTGATTATTGCTACTTTTTATTTGTATTGCTACTGATGATTTAAAATTTTGATGTCTCAAGTTCATTTTTAGCGCGGAAAGCTTAATGGAGGGTAGTTTGAGATATTAGAAGGATAGATTTGATTTGTAATATTAGTTTGTAGTTGTAAAAATCATATTTGTAAATTTCCTATTTGTTGATAACAAAAAGGGGAAGAGATGTGGTGGATAGCATAAATTAAGGGGAAGTCAGTATAGTTTCATTCATGGTGAGATTTAGTTATCTCAATTTCTCTACTTCGTCTAGGGAAATTCGTACAAGAAAGTGTTTGTTTTGTAATCATCAAATAGGGGAAGATTGTAAGGAATTAAATATTCCATAGATTTGATGATCACAAACAAGAAGAATGAAACATATTATATACTGAATGATAAGCAAAATACAAGGTACTGCTGGTCCAAGAGCAAGGTACTGCTAGACCACCAAGGTACTGCTAGTGTATTTTAAGGTACTGCTGGTCCAAAGAACAAGGTACTGTTAGTTCAAGAACAAGGTACTGTTAGACCAACAAGGTACTGCTGATTCAAGAGCAAAGTACTGTTCTTGCTGAGAACTTTGCTGATTAGCCAGAGCACTCTGCTGATAAACCAGAACACTCTGCTGATAGTGCAAAAACCTCATTCCTGCTGATAGTGTATTGTTTCTGCTGATTAGTGTTCCTGCTGATAGTATTACAATCCTGCTGATAGTTCAAATGAAGTAACTGCTGAATCAATGAGTCACTCTGCTGCTACAAGGATAAGAACGAAGAAGATATTTATTTTGTATGAGTCATGTTTATACAAAATATAATATCTAGATATCTTATCAAGTCATCAAGTTGAACACTCAACTTGACACATGTAAAAGCAAGTGGATGACTAAGAGCTTATCAATTTGTAAATGATCTCCTTATGTTATAAAAGGAAGATCATACCCCTTAGATAAAGGTGTGGGTCACTGTGGACAGTGAGTATGTCACTGTGAGATTAGTGATCAACCAAAGTGCTTCGTACTCTCAAAGTACAACAACACAAAGTTGTGTTAAAATGTAAGAGCACTTAAAGAGTGTGTGTGGGAACATTAGACATGGGGTCTAATGTTGTTTAGTTTGTTTAGCCTCAAGGATCATTGATCCCTGTTAGAGTGTAACCGTGTTGTGTTGATCACATAACATTGGGGCCGTAAGTGAAATAACAAACGGTGAAATTGACAAAACCTTGTTGTGATAGTATTGTATTCGTTCATTGAATATTCCGCTAATATTATCATCATGCTTTTCATAGTTAATCCTAGATCAAAGGTTTAACAGCCTAGAGCCCATAAACGATCAGAAAACTTATTTAAGATAGTAGTTTCTTGTTCTTTAAAGTTTTCAACAAGTGGTATCAGAGCTAGGCTTGATATTTACTAATTTAAAAGAAAAATGGATGTTGAACATATTCAAACCAATGTTGCAGCTAAACTTCCATTACTCAAGCAAAACGAGTTTGAAATGTGGAGACTAAGGGTTGAACAATACTTTCAAGTGCAGGACTATGCACTTTGGGAGATCATTGAACAAGGCAATTCATTTAAACCCCAAATCACCACTACAACAGTAAATGATGCTCTTGTAACAAGAATACAAGAACAACCATCAAATGCAGATGAAAAAGTTCAGAAGAGAAATGATCTAAAGGCAAGGAGTATGTTACTGATGACTATTCCAAATGATCAACTTCTGATCTTTAACAAATACAAAGATGCCAAAACCCTTTTTGAAGCAATTGTGGCTAGGTTTGGTGGTAATGATGCTACCAAGAAAACACAGAAAACACTTCTCAAACAACAATTTGAGAACTTCACAGCCACAACCAATGAGTCTTTGGACAGTATGTTCAATAGACTTCAGAAGCTTGCAAGTCAGTTAGCAATCCATGAAGTGATGATAACTCAAGAAGACCTAAACTCTAAATTTCTTAGAAGTTTACCTTCAGAATGGTCTATGCATGTCATTGTATGGAAGAACAAGTCAGATATTGACCAGATGAGTCTCAATGATCTCTACAATAATTTCAAAATAGTAGAGCATGAAGTAAAGAAGACTACTGGGTCAAGTTCAGGAAATATGGCTTTTGTTTCATCCCCAAGCATCTCAAAGGTTGATAATGAAGAACAAGGTAGCAGAGAAGAAGGTACTGCCAATACAACCTTTGGTACTGCTAGTACTTCTGGTAGTACCAAATCCATATTAGATGAAACAATTGGGTGTGCTTTTCTTACATCTCAGCACAATGGGTCTGTCACACCCCCAAAATCGGGTCCAGCGGAAGCTTACACATCGCTGGGGTGCAACTCAATTGGTATCACAACACAAGTGTAAAGAACGGTTTTTCACCTCAACCATTTAGAATAAAATTGTTTAATAAAAGTGTTGAATTTACATTGTAAAAGTTGTGGGGAAATAGGCCCTTTAAAACAAGTAAAACGGTCCCAAATGTTTATCAGAGTCTTCTATGACCATGCCATGCCCTGCCAAAGCCTCCAGTAGCGTGCCTTTGCTAAATACCTGAAAATACATGCTAAAATGTCAACACGAGGTTGGTGAGTTCATAGAGTTGTTGCAAAATGTAATGCCTTTGGATAATGATTTCCCAGCAAAGGCATTGTAAATCCACTCAGTCCCAAGCCTTGGCCATAACAAGACTTGCAACCTGTGTGTTTACAACCCACTGCCAAATGAGTTTTGGTTTGGTGAATAAAAGTAATATGTGGACCACAAGATTCACAGTACATTTGGTTGATCAATACATTCGATGATGTGACCAATTCATTCGGTTGTGTGACCAGTTCATTCGTCATGTGACCCGTTCATTCGGTCATAATACCCGTACATTCGGTTATGTGACCCATTCATTTGTCATGTATGTACATAGTAGTGGAGCCGGTTCATTCGGTTAAGTATGCATAATGTTTGAAGTGCTTGTGTCCATGAGTAATAAAAATTAAGTGCAATACTAGTGAATGCATTCGGATCACTAACAAATTCATAAGTGGAGCAAGTAATACTTTGATGAAACAAGTGGCATAATCAAGTAAATCATGTATACATTTGGATGAAAATGAGCATGTATTCTCCCCCAAAACAGTTATTCAAAATGTACGAAAGTAGGGGCTATGAAACTCACCTGGTACGATAGCTACGATGACAAAAGTGAATACACTGAAATGAGGCACGATCTCTAACCGCAACCTAATATGAATGATGGAATCTAATGTAAGAAATGAGATGATGCTGCACATGCAAATACGTATGTTATCGATACCACTCGATGATTTTGGAAAATAACGTTTATCGTCGAAAAATACATTTTTGACGTCTCGTTAAGTTAAATACTACTTTTCGTGTAAATATGTTGAAACGGTACTCCACGATCCTTGTTTGGTGTTATATTGGTTAATATAATGTTTTCGTCGCAAAATAACTCTTTTTACAACTTTTGAAAATATGCCCGAACGGCCTTGTAAAACTAGTCGTGAAATATAGCTCGTTATGTGTTAGAAATAAAACTCAACGTTTTTGTAAACCTTGTAACAATATCTAAATATCGTTATATTCAACTTTTGATCAACCGCGCCTCGATCAGTTAGATAATCGGCTATCAATGTTTTGACTTGTAAAAATACTAGTTTTCATACTTGAAACACTTTGATGTAGTGAGCTGTCAAAATAAGTATTGAATTGTCGGGCTTTAAATGTGTATATCTCGGTCGTTATAAGCTCGTTTTCTACGTTCTTTATATCCACGGGTTCGTATAAATATAAACTAACATATTTTCAATGGCTCGGCTCATCAAGATCACGGCTAACGACTCATTTTGCCCCTTAAAGTTCGGCAATCAGCAACAGTTTTTCTGAAAAATATAGTTTTCGTCGCGTAACTTAAATAATTCATAACTTCCTCGTTATAAGTCGGATTTTAGTGATTCCGGCGCCCACGGTTTCGTTTTTGAAAGTACTTTCTGAATATTTAGACCAAAATAGTTCAAAAATTACTGAGGTTTCCAGATCTGCCGTTTATGGACAGACCCTCATCTATAATGTTTAAAAATCCATTTTTAAAGTTCTAAACTTACTCAAATCTCTTCAAATCAACTCCACAAGTTCGCAAATCCTACCATACACCTTCTTAGGGTGTCATGGGGTCCTAAACATCACCAATCTTGGTGGGTTTCAAGGGAATAAGCATAGGATAATCAAAACCCATTTTTATGTAATAAAAACCTAATAAAGTGGTATGGATCATACATACTTGCATGTTTTGTTACTAGATCATGAAAATACATCAAGTAAATGTTTAAAAGAGTAGGAAAATGATGGGTAACTTACTTGTGATGATTATTGAAAGATGGTGATGAAAACCCTATAAATCTTTGTGGTTTTTATTTCAAAACCCAAACTAGATTACTACTAGGACTTGTTAAACACTTGGATCTTGAAAAATTGATGACTTCTTGTTGGTGTTCTTGTTTGGCCGAATATAGAGAGAAGGAAAAAGGGAAGAGAAGTTGCTAGTTTATGTTTTGTTTAAATGAAGATAATGAAGTGAAATATCTAGCAATCTTGTTATGTAAGCTTAGTTAATTAAAGCATGTGCAATGTATCTAGGGGGGGGGGGCCATGGTGGCGTGAAACAAGGGGAGGGGTGGAAGATTTGTGGGCTAGTTAATGATGGTGTCCAATTGTACAAGTATTAGCTAGTTTAAATTATATATTGGGTGTTATCGGGTACCGAGTTATCTTGAAATAAATGTTAACGAGGTGAAATAAAATATGACGAAGTTGTAAAAATTATGAAATTGTATTCCTGATGAGAATCGGGTGTTAAAATAATTATCGAGTTGAAAATTCGCAAACCGACGCTGTTATAGGCGTTTTCCGGAAAATATAGCAAATGGTTTTAAAACACCGGGTAAATTAATAATATAATTTTTATATCATTATAATAAGTATGAAAATATGTTAGGATCATTGTCGGGAGTATCGGGTATATTGTTAGTAGTAAAAACTGAGTGGTAACGTTAATTACAAATTAAGCATACGTAAATAGAAATAATGCATATCCGTGCATGACCTAGGATACTGATGATGTTACTGATGGTAAGTAGACTACTTCTAGTCTATATGACGGGTCCTTAATGATGATGCATGAATATGCCGCTAAACCTTACCGGTTACGCGTATTTGAATACCCGTAAACCTAGTTTACGAAGTGATGAACGATAACCATGAATAGTGAATTCTTCCGGGAATGAATAGTGTCATGTGAATAGTAAAATTTCTGAACGCTTCTCAGAATCTCAAATTGACTCCAAAAACGATGAATAGTAAAATGATGAATAGTGATCGGTGAATAGTAAATGATGAATAGTAATTTCCCGAGATGAATAGTGAATATGGAAAATATCCTGAAAATGCGGGTTGTGACAGTCTCCACCCGTTAAAGGAATTCAGTCCCTGAATTCAGTTAGCGTTGGTCTCTGGAGGGTACTCGGTGAAGAGACGTGGATATATGAGTCACATTGCGGTGATAAAAGATAAAACATTCATTAGATCGGAATCGTAATAGTACATGAAGTTCGTACGATAGAACACAAAGTGGACACAAAAGAAATACAACACTAGAGGGTTTACGCTTCCGTTTAAATAGATAAGGCAGAAGTTCTCTTCTTAACCATTGTCATTGTTGTTGTTGTCCTGACGAGCTTCGCACTTCAACGAACTCTTCCTCCATTCTGGTTTCTCAGCTCTGGACATTCACTCTTGAAATGTCCAATTACTCCACACTCATGGCAGGTTACCGTGACTTTCTGATGCATTACGAGGGTGGGAGCCTTGCAATCCTTGGCTTTGTGTCCGACCTTTTGGCAGTTTCCACATTGAGTGGGGCAAGGTCCCTCGTGGTGAAACCGGCACTTGTGGCACTTGGGCAAAGTCCCGGCATATCCTTTCCTTTTACTTGGTCCTGCAACGTAGGCCTTAACCATTTCATGTCCTTTGTTTGGCTGCCATACTTGATCATCTCGTTGGTTGTCATCCCTTTTCCTCTTGTTTTCGTTGTTGTTGTGGTTGTTGTTGTTGACAGTAGTTTCTTGCTTCACTACTTGAGCCATAAGCTTTTGAGACATTCTGATAGCCTCGTCCAGTGTGTGTGGTTCAGAGGAAATCACATCTCCTTGGATGTTGTGAGGTAGTCCACCAGTGAAATTTTCTAGCAGCTTTTCATTATCTGGAACCATAGTTGGACATAGCACAGCCAATTCTTGAAATCTCCTGATGTATGTTTCGATATCATTACCTGTTGTCACTAGCTCGTAAAACTCTGTTTCTAACTTCTTTATTTCAGTGCGTGGACAGAACTTCTTAGTCAGCAACTTCTTGAATTCATCCCACGTAAGCTTGTGAGCATTTTCCATTCCCACGGGTTTTGCATAAGAATTCCACCACGACATAGCTTCCTCAACAAGTGTACTAGCAGCAAACTTTACCTTGTATTCCTCTGGACAGTTACATAGAAGAAACACAGATTCTATCCCTTCATACCAACGGATCATAGCAGTGGCTCCTTCAGTGCCCTTGAATTTTGGGGGATCTCCACTCTTAAAGTCCTTGTATGTACATTTACGACCATTAGTACCATTAGCAGCCATTCCGGCAACTCCTGCGGTTTCTGCCCGAGAAACGGCTTCAGCAGCCCGTGCAGCTACGGCCTCCCTTTCAACTACTAGTGCTGCCTCTATACTATCCGCAACAAGCTTCCAAATAGCAGCTGGTGTCATAGTTGAAGTAGCTTTCTTTCGCGGCATAACTCTTCAAAACAAGAAAATGAGGGTGAAACGTAAATAAGACGTTTTCTAGAAGTAGATGTTCTGAGTGGCTTGTCATAAAATGAAAACTTGAAGTCGTTATGATTAGTTGACATGCTTCTAGGCGGTGGTTCACGAGGGAAATGAAGGCATGAATGTTCTATAATCTTGGTTAGGAGGTTGGATTCATCCCTATAAATGTTTCTTGGTGAGGAAGTCAAATAACAATGATGAGGAATTCACATAACAATGATGAAAGAGAGTACGGTGATGTAAATGTATGGTGCATAATGGGAACGTCCATGAGATGCAATGATTTATCGGCGCACTTCCAATCAGTGGTAACCGAAGTGGTGTAGGTGTGAAATGTTCTTGCAACGTTTGAGTACGCACACCTGAATGAAACATTTGGAAGTTGGGTAGAGAATTGATCTGGACAAAATTTTATTATAACCATTCTCAGTATTGCAAAATTCATCTCTGAGTCGGATATAGGTGGTCAGCCTATGTCCCACTATCCCGGGTCGAATATAGATGACCAGTCTATATTCTACCGAGGTTCCATGAATTTTGAAATACTCAGCCCAGTTATACTAATACCATGTCCTTTACATATGAAAAGATGTTCTGAAAGACTAATGCAAATGACCAATCTCGAGGTCGAATAATGAAACTACGCAAGGAAAAAGGCGTAACAATGAAACGCATATGATATGTAAGCATACTAATATGGAAGACAAGTATGGTAATCAACTAGAATAAGTGGGTATAAATGATTTGATAATAAGACACAAGTCTCATTAAATATGTCAGCAACAAACCACAATTGAGGCATCAGCTTGGCAGGCAGGCACGCGGCGGTCATAGGTTGGAGTTTTTGTAAATGTAGTTATAGTCTAGGTTTTAAAATCACCCAGTTCTCTATAGCCAAGGCTCTGATACCAATCTGTCACACCCCCAAAATCGGGTCCAGCGGAAGCTTACACATCGCTGGGGTGCAACTCAATTGGTATCACAACACAAGTGTAAAGAACGGTTTTTCACCTCAACCATTTAGAATAAAATTGTTTAATAAAAGTGTTGAATTTACATTGTAAAAGTTGTGGGGAAATAGGCCCTTTAAAACAAGTAAAACGGTCCCAAATGTTTATCAGAGTCTTCTATGACCATGCCATGCCCTGCCAAAGCCTCCAGTAGCGTGCCTTTGCTAAATACCTGAAAATACATGCTAAAACGTCAACACGAGGTTGGTGAGTTCATAGAGTTGTTGCAAAATGTAATGCCTTTGGATAATGATTTCCCAGCAAAGGCATTGTAAATCCACTCAGTCCCAAGCCTTGGCCATAACAAGACTTGCAACCTGTGTGTTTACAACCCACTGCCAAATGAGTTTTGGTTTGGTGAATAAAAGTAATATGTGGACCACAAGATTCACAGTACATTTGGTTGATCAATACATTCGATGATGTGACCAATTCATTCGGTTGTGTGACCAGTTCATTCGTCATGTGACCCGTTCATTCGGTCATAATACCCGTACATTCGGTTATGTGACCCATTCATTTGTCATGTATGTACATAGTAGTGGAGCCGGTTCATTCGGTTAAGTATGCATAATGTTTGAAGTGCTTGTGTCCATGAGTAATAAAAATTAAGTGCAATACTAGTGAATGCATTCGGATCACTAACAAATTCATAAGTGGAGCAAGTAATACTTTGATGAAACAAGTGGCATAATCAAGTAAATCATGTATACATTTGGATGAAAATGAGCATGTATTCTCCCCAAAACAGTTATTCAAAATGTACGAAAGTAGGGGCTATGAAACTCACCTGGTACGATAGCTACGATGACAAAAGTGAATACACTGAAATGAGGCACGATCTCTAACCGCGACCTAATATGAATGATGGAATCTAATGTAAGAAATGAGATGATGCTGCACATGCAAATACGTATGTTATCGATACCACTCGATGATTTTGGAAAATAACGTTTATCGTCGAAAAATACATTTTTGACGTCTCGTTAAGTTAAATACTACTTTTCGTGTAAATATGTTGAAACGGTACTCCACGATCCTTGTTTGGTGTTATATTGGTTAATATAATGTTTTCGTCGCAAAATAACTCTTTTTACAACTTTTGAAAATATGCCCGAACGGCCTTGTAAAACTAGTCGTGAAATATAGCTCGTTATGTGTTAGAAATAAAACTCAACGTTTTTGTAAACCTTGTAACAATATCTAAATATCGTTATATTCAACTTTTGATCAACCGCGCCTCGATCAGTTAGATAATCGGCTATCAATGTTTTGACTTGTAAAAATACTAGTTTTCATACTTGAAACACTTTGATGTAGTGGGCTGTCAAAATAAGTATTGAATTGTCGGGCTTTAAATGTGTATATCTCGGTCGTTATAAGCTCGTTTTCTACGTTCTTTATATCCACGGGTTCGTATAAATATAAACTAACATATTTTCAATGGCTCGGCTCATCAAGATCACGGCTAACGACTCATTTTGCCCTTAAAGTTCGGCAATCAGCAACAGTTTTTCTGAAAAATATAGTTTTCGTCGCGTAACTTAAATAATTCATAACTTCCTCGTTATAAGTCGGATTTTAGTGATTCCGGCGCCCACGGTTTCGTTTTTGAAAGTACTTTCTGAATATTTAGACCAAAATAGTTCAAAAATTACTGAGGTTTCCAGATCTGCCGTTTATGGACAGACCCTCATCTATAATGTTTAAAAATCCATTTTTAAAGTTCTAAACTTACTCAAATCTCTTCAAATCAACTCCACAAGTTCGCAAATCCTACCATACACCTTCTTAGGGTGTCATGGGGTCCTAAACATCACCAATCTTGGTGGGTTTCAAGGGAATAAGCATAGGATAATCAAAACCCATTTTTATGTAATAAAAACCTAATAAAGTGGTATGGATCATACATACTTGCATGTTTTGTTACTAGATCATGAAAATACATCAAGTAAATGTTTAAAAGAGTAGGAAAATGATGGGTAACTTACTTGTGATGATTATTGAAAGATGGTGATGAAAACCCTATAAATCTTTGTGGTTTTTATTTCAAAACCCAAACTAGATTACTACTAGGACTTGTTAAACACTTGGATCTTGAAAAATTGATGACTTCTTGTTGGTGTTCTTGTTTGGCCGAATATAGAGAGAAGGAAAAAGGGAAGAGAAGTTGCTAGTTTATGTTTTGTTTAAATGAAGATAATGAAGTGAAATATCTAGCAATCTTGTTATGTAAGCTTAGTTAATTAAAGCATGTGCAATGTATCTAGGGGGGGGCCATGGTGGCGTGAAACAAGGGGAGGGGTGGAAGATTTGTGGGCTAGTTAATGATGGTGTCCAATTGTACAAGTATTAGCTAGTTTAAATTATATATTGGGTGTTATCGGGTACCGAGTTATCTTGAAATAAATGTTAACGAGGTGAAATAAAATATGACGAAGTTGTAAAAATTATGAAATTGTATTCCTGATGAGAATCGGGTGTTAAAATAATTATCGAGTTGAAAATTCGCAAACCGACGCTGTTATAGGCGTTTTCCGGAAAATATAGCAAATGGTTTTAAAACACCGGGTAAATTAATAATATAATTTTTATATCATTATAATAAGTATGAAAATATGTTAGGATCATTGTCGGGAGTATCGGGTATATTGTTAGTAGTAAAAACTGAGTGGTAACGTTAATTACAAATTAAGCATACGTAAATAGAAATAATGCATATCCGTGCATGACCTAGGATACTGATGATGTTACTGATGGTAAGTAGACTACTTCTAGTCTATATGACGGGTCCTTAATGATGATGCATGAATATGCCGCTAAACCTTACCGGTTACGCGTATTTGAATACCCGTAAACCTAGTTTACGAAGTGATGAACGATAACCATGAATAGTGAATTCTTCCGGGAATGAATAGTGTCATGTGAATAGTAAAATTTCTGAACGCTTCTCAGAATCTCAAATTGACTCCAAAAACGATGAATAGTAAAATGATGAATAGTGATCGGTGAATAGTAAATGATGAATAGTAATTTCCCGAGATGAATAGTGAATATGGAAAATATCCTGAAAATGCTGGGTGTGACAGGGTCCGTATTATCATTTGAAGATCTTCAAGAGATTCATCCTGATGATCTTGAAGAAATGGACATAAAGTGGCAACTTTCACTTTTAAGCATTAGAGCCAAGAAGTTGATGATGAGGACTGGCAAGAAGATTCTGATAGATGGAAATGAGCCTGCTGGCTATGATAAGTCAAAGGTGGAGTGTTACAACTGCCACATGAAAGGTCACTACTCTAGAGAGTGTAGAAGACCTAAGAAGCAGGATAACAAGGGTAGAGGGTTTGACAACAGAAATAAAGAAAGCTTTGAGAAGAAAGGAAACTTTGAAAGCAAGAGTAAGGTTGTTGAAGTTGCTGAACCAAAAGCAATGGTTGCTATAGATGGCATGGGTTTTGATTGGAGTTTCATGGGTGAAGATGAGTCAACTTCTGATGAATTGGCTTTGATGGCATTCTCCACTCCTGAGGTACAAACTATCAAATGTTCTAATAATTGTGAATCTCTTAAAGAATTAGAAATCATAAGTAAAGCTTATGATACAGAAATTTTAGAACATAGAAAAACCAATCAAACCTTATTTGACCATAAGTGTGGTATGTCCAAGCTAGAAAAACAAATCATTCACTATAGAGAAAATGAACTCACATTTTCTGATGCTAAAGGTGCTCTTAATAGACAAATATTTTTGAAAGATACAGAAATTGAAATGTTAAGGACTGAGTGCACTAAAGTGACTTTGGCTAGAGATAATATTCAACTGACTGTTACTAAATTGGAACTTGCTTCTGAGTGTACTAGGAGCATAGTAGAGAATCAGATGAATAAAAGAATAAATTCAGGGATAGGATACAATGAATGTCCACCTCCTTATAGAGGAATTCCATGTCCCCAAGGTAGTGATCTTGTTGTATCAGGTTTACATGAGTTTGTTAACAAACCATTGGCTAAACCTGTAATGATAAGTGAACCTTCTGAGAGTGCTAAGAATGTTCCACTCTCTAAGGTGCTCACTGATAAGAGACCAGATGTCCTAATTATTGAGGATTGGGTATCTGATGATGATGAAGATCAGACTATTCCTATCAAAGGAATCAAAGTAGGACCAACTAGTCCTAAGAAAGTAGAAGTTAAAGCTAAGACTAAAGTTGTTTTGAAGACAGTTGAAAGTTGTGAAAAATGTAATAACAAACCTAGGGGAAGCCAAAGAAATTGGAACAACCTTAAGTCACAACAATTAGGTGATGACTTTGTTATGTTTAAAAAGGCTTGTTATTATTGTGGTAGCTTTAATCATCTTCATGCTTATTGTAATAAATGGGTTTCTGGGAGTAAAAAAAAGTCTAAAACAAATGTTACTCACCCCAGAGAAGGTTTTGTTAAGTCTAACACTACAAAAGATAATCATACTGTTAGACAACATAAGCCTGTTATTACAAAACCAACTGAAAAGGGTACAAGAAACACTTTCAAAAGTGTACCAAAAGTTGAGAAAAGTCCTATTCAAAAGATAAATGTGGTTAAAACAAAAATTTGGACACCAAAAACCAAAGGTCCTGCTAGACCAAAAGGTCCTGCTAGACCAAATGGTACTGCCAAAATTGGTACTGATAGACCAAAGACCACACAATGGATTATAAGGGAAAGTGCTGTTAAGTCCTCAGCATGTTGGATTTGGAAACCAATCCAATCAAAAGGTGCATCAACAATCCTGAAAAGGTTTGATTTCATTGATGCAAGAGGCAAACCCAAGTCTGTCATGGCTTGGGTACCCCAAGGAAACTAATGTGTTTATTCATGTGCAGGAACATTCATCTGATATTGAAGATCAAGGATATGTTGATAGTGGATGTTCAAGGCACATGACAGGCAACATGTCATTCCTCTCAGACTTCGAAACATTTGATGGAGGATATGTTACCTTTAGGGGTGGAATAAAAGGAAAGATCACTGGTAAAGGTACTATCAAAACCAGTAAACTAGATTTTGAAAATGTGTATTTTGTGAAAGAACTTCAGTTTAATCTTCTTAGTGTCTCACAAATGTGTGACAAAAAGAACAATGTTCTATTTACTGACAATGAATGTATGGTTCTTTCTTCTGATTTTAAGATGCCTGATGAGAGTCAGATCCTTCTTAAAATTCCAAAAAGGAACAATATGTATAGTGTCAATTTAAAGAACATTGATCCAAAGGAAGGTTTAACTTGTTTGGTAGCAAAAGCCTCATTGGATGAATCTATGCTTTGGCATAGAAGGCTTGGTCATGTAAACTTTAAAACAATCAACACTATTGCAAAATATGATTTAGTAAGAGGTTTACCCAAAAAGATTTTCCAAAACGACCAAACTTGTGTTGACTGCCTAAAAGGCAAACAACATAGAGCTTCTTGTAAGCCCAAGACCCAAAACTCTATTACTCAGGCTTTACATATGCTTCATATGGATCTCTTTGGTCCTACTAATGTGTGCAGCTTGAATGGAAAAAGATATTGTCTAGTTGTTACTGATGATTATAGCAGATTTTCATGGGTTTTCTTTTTAAGATCTAAACATGAAACTAGTGAGATACTTAAAACCTATATCACTGAGGTAGAAAACCAATCTGATAAGAAGGTTAAGGTCATCAGGTGTGACAATGGGACAGAGTTCAAGAATAGAGTTATGGATGACTTTTGCAGGGAAAAAGGCATAAAAAGAGAGTTTAGTGTAGCTAGAACACCTCAGCAAAATGGAGTGGCAGAAAGAAAGAATAGAACACTTATAGAGGCTGCTAGAACTATGTTAGTAGACTCTAAGTTGCCTATTTCACTTTGGGCTGAAGCAGTTGGTACTGCTTGTTATGTACAAAACAGGGTTCTTGTGACAAAACCACATAGAAAAACACCTTATGAACTTTTCTTTGGTAGAAAACCATCTTTAAGTTTTATGAGACCTTTTGGTTGTCATGTCACTATTCTCAATACCAAAGATCATTTAGGCAAATTTGATGGAAAAGCAGATGTTGGCTATTTGATAGGGTATTCCTTGCAGAGTAAGGCCTACAGAGTGTTTAACACTTGCACTAGGCTAGTAGAAGAAAATCTTCACATAGAGTTTCAAGAGAAACTTACAAATGTGAAAGGAGTTGGACCAGATTGGATGTTTGATGTTGATAGGCTTTCAGAATCTATGAATTATGTGCCTGTTACAGGTACAAATGCTAATGAAAATGCAGGTTCTGAAGACAATGTTGAAACTCCTAAAGATCAAGATTACATCTGGATGCCAATTTGGAAAAGTATGGATCTATCTTCAAGTCAAGAAGAACCTTCAAACACAATAAATGAGGGTAATGAAGAAGATCAAGGAACTCAGAATCAAGAGAATCAAGAAAGTGGTGCTAATGACAATGGTACTGCTAGTTCTTCAGATGGTCCTGCCAGTTCAAATATTGGTACTGCTGAGCCATTGAATGTTCAAATAGATGATTCTTTTCAAGAAGAAGTTGGGATTAGTAATCTTCCAACTACATATGAAGTTCCTAAAACACCAAACACTAGAATTCTCAAAGATCACTCAACTGATGATGTGATTGGAAGCATAACTTCTGGTGTTAGAACAAGATCTCAAGTTGGTTTATCTCAAGTCTTATCTTCAGATGAAGAAGGGTTTATCTCCTCTATTTATGAAGAAAAGAAGAATGATAGTTCCAATATATGCTTGTTTTCATGTTTTCTATCTCAGGCTGAACCCAAAAACATAAACAAAGCTTTGGATGATGCAAGTTGGGTGGAAGCAATGCAAGAAGAGCTTCTCCAATTCAAGATTCAGAAGGTTTGGATATTGGTTGATTTGCCTAGAGGTCATAGGGCAATTGGAACCAAATGGGTGTTCAGAAACAAGAAAGATGAAAGGGGTATAGTGATCAGAAACAAGGCTAGATTGGTAGCACAAGGATATACTCAAGAAGAAGGGGTAGATTATGAAGAAGTGTTTGCTCCAGTTGCAAGACTTGAAGCAATTAGGCTATTCTTGGCTTATGCTTCATTCATAGGCTTCACTGTCTATCAAATGGATGTTAAGAGTGCATTTTTATATGGTGAGATTGAAGAACCAGTATATGTGTCTCAACCTCCAGGCTTCATTGATGCTGATTATCCAGACAAAGTTTACAAGGTTACCAAGGCTTTGTATGGTCTACACCAAGCTCCTAGGGCATGGTATGAAACATTGGCTTGTTTTCTACTAGAAAGTGGATTCCAAAGAGGCAGGATTGATCCAACTTTGTTTATCAAAAGAACAAAGAAAGACATCTTGCTAGTGCAGATTTATGTTGATGACATAATCTTTGGATCAACAAACCAAGACTTGTGTGTAGAATTTGAAAAACTTATGCATAGTAAGTTTGAAATGAGTTCCATGGGGGAACTTACTTTTTTTTTGGGTCTCCAAGTGAAACAATCCAATGAAGGCATATTTATCAGCCAAGATAAGTATGTAGCAGAGATCCTAAGAAAATTTAATTTTGCTGATTCTAAGGTTGCAAGTACACCAATGGATCCAGACAAAGGGCTACTCAAGGATGCTGAAGGAGAAGACATGGATTTGCACAATTATAGATCTATGATTGGGTCCTTGATGTATCTTACATCATCAAGACCTGATATCATGTTCTCAGTATATGTGTGTGCAAGGTTTCAAATACATCCCAAGATCTCTCATCTCACAACAGTCAAAAGAATCTTTAGATATCTTAAGGGTCAACCTAGGTTGGGTCTTTGGTATCCAAGGGAATCATCTTTTGAATTGGTGGCTTATTCGGATAGTGACTATGCTGGTGCAACACTAGACAGAAAATCCACAACTGGTGGATGTCAATTTCTTGGTTGCAGACTAATCTCTTGGCAATGCAAGAAACAAACAATGGTGGCCAATTCTACAACTGAAGCAGAATATGTTGCTGGTGCAAGTTGTTGTGGGCAAGTTCTTTGGATCCAAAATCAATTGCTTGACTATGGGTACAATTTTCTTAACACCATTATTTATATTGACAATAGCAGTACTATTTGTATCATTAAAAACCCAGTTCAACACTCAAAAACAATTCATATTGAAATCAGACACCATTTCATAAGGGATTGCAATGAGAAGAGGTTAATTCAAGTAGTTAAAATTGATTCTGAAAAGAATTATGCAGACCTTCTCACCAAAGCTTTTGATTTAGGTAGATTCAAATATCTTGTAGGAGGTATTGGAATGATAAATCTTTGAAAAACATGTGTTTTTGTTCATAAAATTAACTGGTATTGGATTTTAAACATGGTACTGCTAGTTAGTCAAAAGGTCCTGTTAGTTCATAATTGGTCCTGCTGATACAAAATTGCTATGTTTTGTTCATATAAAGGCTTGAATGTTTAAAATGCTATAGATCAAGTGCTTTGCATCTTGTTCTTTTGGTTTGCAACTAACACATTTCAGGTTGATAACAAAACAAGAGTTCTTCCAATCAAAAAGGTGCAACAAAAATTAAATTCATTTCAGGAGAGATAACAATCTCAGGGGAGGAATTAATAGCCCAGAATGGAAGAAAAACCAATTAGTGAAAGACAAGAGCATACAAGATGATGCAGAGTTGAAAAAGATAGAGTTAGATCACATATCTAGAAGGGATGAAGCATTTCTCAAAGGAGAAAGTTCTATCTAGATCAAACTAAGAAAGGTTTCAACTCAAAGGCATGACATTAGATGATTTCACTTGTTGAACCAATCATCCAAGATACACAGCATCATTGCCTTTCTAAATTTCCTCCATCCAAGGAAATTGCACCATCTTTGGGCCATCCTGGCTTTTGGTATTCAGCTCACCAAGTTTTCACAAACTTAAGAGTTGGCTAGTCCATAAGCAAACGGCTTTTGGTAAAGACAAATCAAATCCGTTGATGGTTGATAGTTTACCAAAAACTAAATGGTTGTTAACTAACCATACTTAATTGTAAATAGTTAGCTAGTCCATAAGCAAACGGCTTTTGGTAAAGACAACTCAAATCCGTTGATAGCTGGTAGTTTGCTAAAAACTATAAGGGATTTTTATAAAACTTTCAAAGGTACTGGTAGTTCAAAATTGGTACTGCTAGTATAAAAAGGTACTGCTATATAGCCGTTGAGCCTGTCAGAAAAAGTTTTAGCCATTAGGCCTGGTAGTTAAAATTAGCCGTTGGGGTAGTTATGTAATTCACTGATGATTATATTATATTATATTTTACATATAAAAGATCTTTTTAACCGCCTTTTCATTTACTTATTTTAATCTTTCTTATTGTCGGTTAAAAGTAATTCTCTCATATCTTCTTTCATCAGTCACTATCATAATTCACATACACCTTTCATCTTCTACCAGTACTACCAACAAATCCCACCATCATATTCAAAATTTTCATTATGGCTTCCACAGTTGTTCTAGATTTTGTCCAACGTCACAATCAGTTAGCATTTTTGGAGAAGTCAGAGGATAATGCCTCATTTCATCAAGTAGTGGACTTTTTAAACAACTCCTACATCAGGTTTGCTTTGCTAGTCAATCCCACTATTTATGAAAATCAAATTTTGCAATTTTGGCAATCTGCTAAAATTAAAACTTCTGAAAATGGGGAACAAAGAATTAAGGCCAAAGTGGATGGTAAGCATTTGACTCTTACTGAGTCATCCATAAGAAGACATCTTCATTTGGATGATTCTGATGGTATTAGTCAATTACCAGATACTGAAATTTTTGAAAATTTACAAAGAATGGGGTATCATGCTGAGTCTAACAAACTTACTTTTCTGAAAAAGCATCTTACTCCACAATGGAGATTTTTGATTCACACAATCCTTCACTGTTTGAGCCAGAAGAAAACCTCTTGGGAGCAATTTAGTGGAAACATGGCTTCTGCTCTCATTTGCTTAGCCACAAACAGAAAATACAATTTTTCTAAATATATTTTTGAAGGATTGATAAACAATGTGAAAAGTAAAACAAAGTTTTTGATGTATCCAAGATTTATTGGTTGCATCATTGGAAAACTACAACATGTGTTGCTTCCCACAGACTCAATTTATGACACACCAAAACTTTCTCACAAAGTATTTTCAAATATGAGAATTGGTTTTAGAGAGGAGGAAGTTCCACTTTTTGATGAAATGGTACCACAACATCCAGAAGAACCAACACCATCTGCTGATACACAATCATCTAGTTCTTTACATGGTTTCATTTCACAAACACATCAACAATCACCAATACCATCTCCAGTACCATTAGCAACACCACCACCATCACCACATCATATATCACAAACCCAATCACCTCAGACAATGCAAGAACTGAAAGACAAGGTGAAGTTCTTAGAGAATGCTCTCAAAAGTCAAAATGAAAGGTTTTCTAAGATCAACATCAAATTGGTCAAGAGGGTCAAGAAATTGGAGGGTGAAGTGAAGAAGTTACAGGGTAAAAAGTCTGCAAAGGTTGTTTTATCTAGTTCTTCACAGTCAGATGCTGATAGGATAGATCACTCTTCCAAAAAGGGGAGGAAGGATAGGTCTGAAGATGAGGATGAAGAGGAGGAACAGGCTCAATTTGAATTCCATGATGGAACTCAAGTTTATGATGAAGAGCCTGTTGGAGCAGGGCAAGAGCCTGTTGGAGCAGGGCAAGAGCCTGCTAGGGCAGAAGAAGAGTCTGCTAGGAGAGAAAGGCTATTGGCTATGGGGTATAAAGGGTCTGCTGAGAGAGTGTACAAGAGAAAGAGGGTTTTAATTGCTGATGAGCAATCTTCTGTTCCATCACAAGATTCAACTCCAAAGGATAAGGGCAAAGGTATTATGATTGAAGATGAGCCAAAGTCCAAGAAGTTGAAAAGAACTCAGCAAATTCAGATGGCTTTAGGAGAAGAAGAGGCCAAAAGGGTTCAACAAGAAGAGCTAGAAGCACTTGAAGCTTCAAGAATGCTTGCAGCAATGAAAGAGCAGAAAGATACTGAAGATGCTGCTCAAGATCTTCTTGATACTCAAATTGCTCAAGAGACCTTTGATGCACAGATGTTATGGATTATCAATAATGATCCAATTGTGAAAGGTCATGCAGCAAATATAGTAAATCACAAGACACTCAATTCTGATGAGAAGACTGAAGCACTTGAATCTTTCATCAACAAGAAATACAAAGAAGCAGCTTTGGCTGACATTTTTGAGAAGATGAAGGAAAGTCAGAAGAGAGGTTTTAAAGTGGGCCAAACTAACAAAGATCAAACAATCTTTATGAAGAAATTTTTGAAGAATCAGGCAAATTGGACTGATTATCAACTTAAGAAGAAATCTGCTGATGAAATCTTCTTTTTATATCTTCAAGCCTACAAGAGTCTTTACTATAATGTTCCATCTGATGTACACCCCTCAATGAAGAAGAAAGATGCTCAGAAGAAAGAAGTAGCAAAATTGGACACAGAGCAAGTAAGTAAAATGTTGATTACTTTACCTACTATCATACATGCTGATCCAATTAGGTCTAGACACCCTATAATTGATTGGGAAATACACCATGATAGATTTGGTAAGTCATGGAAAATATCAAGGGTTGGGGGACAGTCTGCTATCTTCAAGAATTTTGAAAATTTAGTTAGAGCATCTGATAGAGCAGATTTGGAAGAATTGTGGAATCTAGTGCAGATTAGGCTAGACACAACTTCTAGTACAGATGCTAAGGAACAAGAACTTTGGGTAGAATTCAATAGGATGTTTGATCCTGATCCCAAAGATGTTCATTGGAAATTTCCCTATTATGATCCTTCAACAACTTGGGAATTTCTAAGCCATAGCAATATTCATCACCTTTTCACACAGAGTGGGATAGAACTCTTTATGTTAGCTGAGAAAGAGTATCCACTTAGCTATGAAGTGCTTAAAGCTATGATCTCCAATAGATTAAGGTGTGACAAGGATGAAGAAAACTCAGAAATTGTTCAGAGTTTGCTGAGGAGCATATCTGAGCAATATGAAAGAAAAAGGAAGGATAGAAAGTAAAGGTTTTTGGAAGAGTTCTCTCAAATCCTCA
The DNA here is from genome assembly GCA_021014915.2 of Artemisia tridentata subsp. tridentata. Taxonomy (NCBI): domain Eukaryota; kingdom Viridiplantae; phylum Streptophyta; class Magnoliopsida; order Asterales; family Asteraceae; genus Artemisia; species Artemisia tridentata. Next base: position 103,029,976 of record CP139502.1, on the reverse strand, counting down.
AGGTATGTATTTTATTCATCAGAAACTTGTGTATTTTAATGGAAATAACAAGTTTAGGGGAGGATTGTTGGGAATAAAATGATCAAAGTCAAAGAGCCTGCCAATGATGAGAAGAGCCTGCTAGTTGATTTTGAACAAGTATGAAGATGTTCTACCAGTACCTTCTGGGTAGAAGGTACTGCTGGTTGATGAAGAGCCTGCCAAGCTTATGTCAAGTCGATTAGATATTTTGTAATAGATATTTAGTTGAATTATTAGTCTTTGTACAAAGTTATACGTTATGTAGAAGTAGATTAGTCTTCTGTGGTGACAGAGGAATATTATCAGAGTTGTACATGGGTAGTTGTATTTAATTGTAGGCGCACATAATAGTCAAAGTATAGTATAATACTCTTCCACTTGACAACATGTAATAAGATATCCTTATCTTATAAAAGGATATCTTAGTCACTACTTCATGCATGCATCTTTCACAACCAATAACCAAAAACAAACTATCTCTCAAGTAACTTAGTTACTTCAAATCACAAATCCTTTACAATCAAAGATTCAAGATTACTTTGTAATCCTGGTGATATTTAGATCATCCGTATTATTTCATCAATAATATTGAATCATTTTGTGTTAACCAAAGTTGTGTTATTTGTTCATTGCATTCTCACGTTTACTTAAACTCACCACCTTGTGTTCTTTTAAAGTGTGTTGTAGTAGATTCCGCATGCTAAACACATTCAATACATAAATATCTCTCAAACACATTACTAAGATTCATATCCCAAGTGTTTGAACTTCGAACAACAACGTTCCACAGGAAACACGTGCTATGTTTGAATCATTATTGCATAATTGTAGTATTGAAATTGAGAAAGTGAAAACGGTCAATCGCGAGGTTAAGGACGCGAATGAAAAATTGACCGCTGAGCTTGAGAGTTATAAGGTGAATACAAGAGCTTATGATTTTCATAACGAAAAACAGTCAGAACTTGAGGTTAGCTTAAGAAATTCTGAGTTAAGAGAGAAAAATTTTCAAATAAAATTTGACACTCTCGATGTTAATTTGAATTTGCAAATCAAATCTCTTAACAAAGAAATTTCTGAACTAACCAACCAGCTTTCAAAACAAGAATCAACTTATTCCAATCTTGAAAAAGAAAAGAAGGAGTTGAATGAAAGGTTTTCAAAACGTGAAAAAGATCTTCAAAAGGAAATCACTGACAAAAAGGAAACCATTGCAATGTTGGAAGATTTAATTGTAAAAATGGGTCATTCTGCACAAACAGTTAACTTGCTAATAAACGATCCAAACCCGATTTTACATACATTAAAGAAAACGGCTATCGGTTATGAAAACCCTTATTATCTCAAGAAAGCTCAGAGTGTACATAATGTGTTATATGATGGTACTCTTATAAATGATAAACATGATCCTATAGAGGTTCATGATTCTGATGAAACGATTCAGCTTTCAGAAGAGAGTAGAAAGAAAATGAGACAAATGAACCCAGAAATAAAACCCATTGATTATAATGAAGCAAACAAACTTGCTGGGGTTCATCTTGTTCAAAAGAAGTCACCTCTGTTTTTTCAAAAACCAGTGGTTTTCACAAGACAAAAAGCTTTCTCAATTCATCTGTCTAACATTCAACAAATGGCATCTAAAAACACTTTTGATACAAGTGCAGCTAGACTATATTTGGTGGATCTTAAACGGAGAATTAAAACACTTCAAAGTATTGTGACTTCCAAAACAAACAGTCAAAAATTTGAATGGTTTTCAGGTGTTCATGATGAAATTAAAGAGATTTTTGAATCGGAAATTAATCCACACATTTCTGCAATCTATGCGGTTGTTCAAAATGTGGAAAATAATATTTTGAAAGAGTCAGCAGCATTTGTTAAGGACCGCAAATCCTTAGTGAATGAAGCCAATGAATACTTGGAACACATAAAAGTTTTGGAACAACAAAATGACTCTCTCTCTTTCGAAGCTCTATCGACTGATATCATGTCCATTATTTTCCAAACATATTCTGTTGAGGATGATGAAAAACTTCGAGCTGAGACTTCTCAAATTGTTGAAAAATATGAAAAGGCGCTTTTGAAACTTGAAAAACAAAATTGCACATATTTTAAACAACTTGATACGAAAAAGGAAGAATGCAAGTATGACAAATTGTCGTATGAGCGTTCTTACAAAAACATGCAAGATCAAATAAATCTTTTGAAGTCTCAGCTTGCAAGTCAAAAAGGGCAGGGTGAGGAATCTACGGGTATTGCACCATTAATCCCCTTGCCTAATGAGAAACAAAAAGGGAAAGCTGTTGTCAAGAACACTAATGTGATAGCACCTGGCCTTTATAGGATTAGTCCCACTACTGCGTCTGCCTCTACATCTAAAACATATAGGGCGATAGACAGAAGTATTAAAGATAATCCAAACGAGATTAGGACTGCTAAAACAACATCTCAGGACAACAACTTAAATTCTAATGAGTGTGCCTTACCTTCTACAGGATTAGAAAGCAACTCTAGGAGCAGAAGACAGACTAGGAGCAATATCAAGAAGAAACATGTATCATCTGTTTCTGAGAATGCAAGCAAGAAAGTAGAAGAACACCCTAGGAATTTACAGCTTCCCAAGAAGAAACATTTATCATCTAGTTGTAATGATAAGACTCCTGTTTCTAATGCATGTAATGATTCTGATTGTTTAATGCAAAAGAAATCTTTGTCTGTAAATGCTTGTGATGATAATGTTTCTAATAATGTGAAAAAGAATGATATGCCAGAACAGATAAAGGGTCCTTTTGTAACTAAGGCTAAGCCTAGATACATTCGAAGACTTATTGCAAAAGCTAGGAAAACAACTAGCAGCCTATTACCTAAGGATCACATTAAGTTTTGTGAATGGAAACCAACGGGTAGAATGTTTGCACCTAAGAATGGCACAGTAGAAATAGTTCCCAATGCATCAACGGAAACCATCTCTAAGTGTACTCCACCTGTTACATCTAACCCCTTGGAACCAAATGTTAAACGGTTTCCATATACAAAATCATCTGTTCTTTGCAGGTCATTGAAATTTGTCTTTGGATCGTCGACTCGGGTTGCTCCAAGCACATGACCGGGAATCTGAAGCTGCTGATCAATTTTGTGTGGCAGTTCATGGGGACTGTACGGTTTGGGAATGATCATGTTGTAGCTATTCTGGGTTATGGAGATCTTCGGTTTGGAAACTACTTGATCACTCGGGTTTACTATGTCGAAGGGTTGGGACACAATCTGTTCTCTGTTGGGCAGTTTTGTGATGCAAATTTAGAGGTTGCTTTTAGGAGAAACACTTGTTTTGTCAGGAATTTGGTGGGGAATGATCTCTTAATTGGGGGTCGTGGCACCAATCTCTATGCAATTGCCATAAACCAAATGGCCTCTTCATCTCCTATTTGTCTCATGAACAGGGCAGGCGAAACAAAATCCTGGTTGTGGCATAGACGTTTGTCCCATCTGAACTTTGACTCGATCAACAAGCTTGCCAAAGATGACATCGTCTCCGGTCTTCCTAAATTCAAATACGCCAAAGAACACCTATGTCCATCATGTGAGCAAGGAAAGAGCAAAAGAGCAACATATAAACCTAAACCCGTACCTAGTTCGGTTGATAGGTTGCATTTGCTGCACATGGACTTATGTGGCCCGATGAGAGTTCAAAGCATAAATGGGAAGAAGTATATTCTTGTAATTGTTGATGACTATTCAAGATATACATGGGTAAAGTTCTTGAGATCTAAAGATGAAGCACCAAGCACCATCATCACCTTTCTGAAGCGGATTCAAGTTCTACTTCAAGCTCCAGTTAGGATAGTAAGAACGGATAATGGCACGGAATTTGTTAATCAGGAGTTAAGAACATTCTTTGAAGAAACTGGTATTACACACCAGACATCAGCTGTTAGAACTCCACAGCAAAATGGGGTAGTTGAAAGAAGGAATCGAACCCTTGTAGAAGCTGCTCGCACTATGCTGATCTATTCCAGTGCACCGTTATTCCTATGGGCTGATGCTGTTTCTACTGCTTGTTTTACTCAAAACCGATCCCTAATCCATCCAAGATTCAATAAAACCCCATACGAACTTGTCAACAACCGAAAACCGGATATTTCTTATCTTCATGTATTTGGCGCTTTATGCTATCCAACAAATGACAGGGAAGATCTGGGAAAGTTGAAGGCTAAGGGTGATATTGGAATCTTTATTGGGTATTCTGAAAACTCGAGGGCATTCCGGGTGTATAACAGGAGAAAGAAAAAGATCATGGAGACGATGAATGTGAAGTTTGATGAAATTTCACAAATGGCTTCTGAGAGACTCGCTCTAGAACCCGCGCTTAACCCAATGACTTCCGGACATATCAGTTCGGGACTCGTACCTCAAGGAGCTCAATCAATTCATGACGAACAACCCTCAACTCAAGAAATGGATAATTTCTTCGAGTTCATGTATGATGAATACTATGGTGGCGCTTCGAAAAATGCATCTAACCATCATTCCGCTACATCCACTCAACAACCACCACCACCACCACCTAATCCAGATGCATCCATAACATTCGAAGCTGGCGCACCACCTCCCTCAACATCAAAATCATCTACATCTACTCCAACAACTTCATTCATTGAAATTGTTCTTCCAAGAATTGATGAGCAAGAACAAAATAATGCTGTGTTAGATAATGAAGTCTTTGAAAACCCGTTTGGAACGGAATCTGGTGAATCATCTTCCAGATTACATGAACCGACTAACACGCAGTTATTCAGTCCAAGGTACCCTTCTACATTACAGTGGACAAAAGACCATCTAATAGAACAGGTTATTGGTGAACCCTCAAGACCAATTTAGATGAGAAAACAACTTCATACCGATTGCGACATGTGCATCTATGTCTGCTCAGTCAGTCTCATAGAACCTAAGAACATTCGGGAAGCAATGGTAGATAATGCCTGGATTGAAGCGATGCAGGAAGAACTTCTTCAATTTCAAATCCATGACACCTGGGATTTAGTTCCAAGACCAATTGACAGACTAGTCATTGATCTTAAGTGGTTATGGAAAAACAAAAAGGATGAAGAAATGACTGTAATTCGCAACAAAGCTCGTCTAGTGGCAAAGGGATACAGACAAGAAGAAGGGATAGATTTTGAAGAGTCATTCGCACCAGTTGCAAGGCTTGAAGCTGTCAGGATTTTCTTAGCTTATGCCGCTCACAAGAACATCACAGTTTATCAGATGGACATCAAGACCGCTTTCTTGAATGGAACTCTGAAAGAACAAGTGTATGTGAGTCAACCAGACGGTTTCGTTGACAAAGATCATCCGAAATACGTCTACAAGCTAAAGAAGGCAATCTATGGTTTGAAACAAGCCCCACGGGCGTGGTATGACGAGTTATCATCTTTCTTATTGTCAAATAATTTCACCAAAGGAACAATTGATCCAACCTTGTTTACAAGAAAATACAAAAATGACATTTTGATTGTTCAGATTTATGTGGACGACATAATATTTGGGTCCACTAATCCGACACATTCAAAACATTTTGCAAATCGCATGAAAAGCAAATTCGAAATGTCCATGATGGGTGAATTAAAATTCTTTTTAGGCTTACAAATTCATCAATCCTCACGTGGAATTTTTCTTAATCAAGCTAAATACACAATTGAGATTTTGAAAAAACATGGAATGGACAATTGTGACTCTGTTGGTACTCCTATAGTCACTTCACCAAAAATTGGCGCTGACCTATATGGGAAAACCATGGATCCGAAGAAATATCAGGGCATGATTGGTTCTCTCATGTACCTAACTGCAAGCCGACCATATATTCATTTTGCTGTTTGCTTACTTGCACGGTTTCAGGCAAGGCCTACCGAACTTCACCTCCAAGAGGTTAAACGGATCTTTCGATACATTCGAAGAACCATTAACATGGGACTTTGGTATCCGAAGGATTCGGAGTTTACACTAATTGCCTTTTCAGATACCGATCATGCTGGATGCCAAGTTACAGCAAAAAGTACATCAGGCGGAGCGCAATTTCTGGGAGAAAAGCTAGTAGGCTGGTCGTCAAGAAAACAAGATTGCACTGCTTTATCAACAGCAGAGGCAGAGTATGTGTCTCTATCTGCGTGTTGTGCTCAAGTCCTCTGGATGAGAACACAACTCACGGATTATGGTTTCTCTTTCAACCGCATACCTTTGTACTGCGATTCAAAAAGTGCCATAGCCATCTCGTGCAACCCAGTGCAACACTCGAAGACCAAGCATATTAGAGTCCGCTACCACTTCATAAAAGAGCACGTTGAAGAGGGTACTGTTGAATTGTTTTTCGTGAAGACTGAATACCAGCTCGCTGATCTATTTACTAAGGCCCTCCCAAAAGAGCGGTTTGAAAACTTAGTTCGTCGAATTGGAATGCAAAACCTAACTCCCGAAGAGTTAGAAAGTCTTCTCGAATCTTATTGATTGATATCAAAAAGCTTTGAATGTAAATATTTCTGTAAATATATACCTGTTAAAATCTATACTGTAAATACAGAAAATTTCAGAAAGCCATAAAAAATATAAAACAACAAAAACCAAAAATATTCTTCTCACGACATGTCTCTTGTCTAATCAATATTCTGTACGTATCTAGATATGTCATTCAACAATGATACAGACATGTACAGATGCTTGAGCGAGAGTTATTTTTTATGTTTTTCTAAAACATGTCGTTTCTCAAATTTCTTCATAATGGCTTTCGCGCATCTCAGTACGGAACCCGTTCTTAAACGTGAAATCTTTTAAATGTAGCTCGGGTATGCCGGAAAAGGTTTCAAATAAAGACTACATTGAATGACTTCTGATTATTTCCGATCAGAACTCACAATGTTAATGGCGAAAAGCTAAAACCAGTGAGCACTTAATCAAAATTGTTTCAAAAGATTTTTCAAAGTCTTTTTATAAATTTTGTGCTCACAACAACTCCCTCAAAGACCTCTAAATGCGTTTAAACTCAAAAGTTTTACCATTTGCTCTGATTAAGGGGGAGTATAAAAAGAAAAATGTTCCATTTTTCATGCTAAAATCAGTCCGTCTCTCCACAAAAAGTTTCATTTTAATCAACTGTTTTCGAAAATACCACTTCATGCTATTTTTGAGGGGGAGATTCAGTGTTTATATATGGGGGAGAGGACGTGATTAAAATGTGATCTAAAAGAAGTTTTGTCGTTTGAATCTCAAAACGAGTTCTTCAAAAAGACTCAGCATGAACCCTCGAATTGTCGAAACTAACTGTCCGTTATCGAAAAGACTAGTCCTGGACGGGTAATAATTTCAAGCTGGTTTACCAGTGATGCAAGCGTGTCTCGCAAAGGACTTGTCTGAGTAGAATGTACCAATTCGAGAGATGATCTTTGAATATGACCAGGATGGGTAATAATTTCAAACTAGTCTAACTAGTGATGTAAGCGTGTCTCGCAAAGGTCGTGTTCATTGAAACTCAATCATTTCAAATGTGCGATCTCTACCCAACATGTGCAATTTATTTCAAAAATGCATGAGCACATGTGAAGGGGGAGTGTTTCAAAAATGCAAAACTCTCGATTTGTTAACAAAATGTGTTTTTCTCATAAACACGTTGAGAGATTTTCACAAGGTTTAATGGCATGTGACAAATAATCTAGGATAATCATGGTGTAATAAGGTGATTATGGTTAGGTTATGTCCAATGATCCGCCAGAGCCAGAGGGATCTACCCAAGGACTATTCCAATAGCTTAGCATTAGAAGTCCTTAGGTATGATTGAAAAAAGGAGTATAATGAGAAAGGAGAAAGAAGGGGTTGAAGAATGAAAAAGAAAAGTTTTTGTAAGGGTGAAAAGAAATAACCATCCATGAAAACTTAGGACATAAACCGGGTCAATACATCTGCTATCGGTACTCACTAAGGTGATACTGGTATTGAAGACAAGACGTCATGGACCCAGTGACGCATTTGCACCACCCCTCCTATCCACTCAGATATCTCTCAAAAGATATTTGTTTCATTTCTCACGGAGAACACTACATAATCTTTTGACATCTCACTCCGAGAAGTGTTGATATTGAAAAGGTGGCACTCTGCTCCATGCCTCCGACTACTAAAATCAAAACGTACATAATTGAGTCTAGAGACATGAGATTCATCAAAAGATCTCTTAGGAACACTTCCTATGCAATACACTTGTGTTCATCCAAAGGATACAAGTTGTATGAGTCTTAATGAGATCAAAGGATCTTGCCTCACGACATGATGGCCGAAGGACGATTTATTGCTAACTGTTTTATGGAGGTACCGACGAAAGTCTATCAACCATCATCATCTGCTATGACGACGCATCTGGACAGAAGAAGCAGATCAAGACAAGTCAGATCAAAAGACGATTCCTTGAAGATCGCAGCGCATGAAGGAACATTGAATGAAGGATATTATACAGTGACACACGAAGTTCAAGATGTCAAAAACTAAAGACCAATCACGGGAGCATCATTGAAATGACCATCCCTTAGGGGGAGATTGTTAGCAATCATTTTACGTTAATATAAAGTGATGGTCATTTGACGTTTTAGATGTAATGTGTCAAGTATAATATGTATTAAACAATGTGGGCTTGTAGCATTAGTGTAGTTAGTATGTATTATGTATAAGTGTAATGTATTCATCAAGCCCACTACCAAGTCCAAGTCAAAGCCTAATCACAAGCAATGTGTTGGCTGTGATTCGTATAAACACACACACACATCTCTTTTACAAAGTGCCTCATTATTTACATTAGAAAAAAGAGTGTGTGTGTGTGTGCAAAGGTCCCAAAGTCATAGTTTGTATTATCTTGCAAAGCTAATAAACCTTGACTTGAAATTACACCATACGATCCATACATATCTCTTATTGTTCTTAAGTGCTTGTGAGTGTCATCAAGTGTTCATGTGTATGATAAAGAAGGAGATTCGTGGTCTACAGAGTTCAAGCACATTGAACCAAGTAAGCAGAAGCTACGAAGCCTGGCACCTGAAAGGAACGCAGCCGCTTGCAAAGAGGTGGATGAACTTGTGCGAGCAAGAATACTTAGTGAAGTAAAGTACCAAACCTGGGTAGCTAATCCAGTTATTGTAAAAAAGAGTGACGGAGGGTGGTGAATGTGTGTTGACTTCACCGACAACAACAAAGCTTGCCCGAAGGACTGCTACACTCTGCTAGAAATTGATTGGAAGGTCGAATCCCTCTTGGGTTTTTGTTTGAAATTCTTTTTGGATGCATACAAATGGGGATCACCAGATTCAAATGGCGGAGGAAGATGAGGAGAAGATAGCCTTTTACACAGGAAAGGGTGTCTATTGCTACAAAAAAAATGCCCTTCGGTCTAAAGAACGCAGGGGAAACTTATCAATGGTTGGTAGACAAAGCCTTCAATAAGCAGATAGCGAGGAACTTGGAAGCCTACCTTGATGATATGGTAATAAAAAGTAGGACTGAGGAAGACCTACTCTCCGACATTCAAGAAACCTTCGATCAATTAAGGGCAATCAACATGAAGCTTAACCCTAAGAAGTGTTCCTTTGGCATGGAAGAAGGACAATTCTTGGTACATCTGATAACGAAGCAAGGGATTAAGGCTAACCCTTTAAAGGACAAAGCCATCACTGATCTACAAGCTCCGAAGTCATTGAAAGAAGTTCAAAGCCTAAATGGGAAGCTCACAGCACTTAGCAGGTTCCTGTCGAAAGGTGCGGATCGATCTTTTCCATTTTTCAAAACACTCAAAGGGTGTACAGATAAGAAGACTTTTCAATGGAGTTGTGAGGCAGAAGCCGCTTTTTAGAAGCTGAAAGATTTCATGGAAATTTTACCAACACTTACAGCCCCAATCAAAGGCGAAATGTTATTCATGTACATTGCAGCATCCTTCAAAAGCATCAGTGCTGTTCTCTTGGCAGAAAGAGATACGAAGCAAGTACCGATCTATTTCGTTAGCAGGGTTCTGCCCAAGTTGATCTTCTAATTCCTGAACCCTCCTTTTCAACACCACAATCTCACCTCCAAGTGAGGATTTGGTATCTGCGAGCTCCTTTTTCAACTTCTCAACTTCTTGAACATTCCTGTTGAGCAAATTATACAGAGAAGTGAGAGTAATAGGGTCCTCATCTCCACCAGCAGATTTCTCAGTGGTAAATGGAGCTTCATTGGGCCTTCTAGAAGAAACAATAATATGCTCAAAAGTAGGAGAGCTATCATCAATTTGTCCTCTAAAAGGGCTAGGTGTGGACAGTCTGGTAGTCTCATATTCAAGAGGGGTAGGCACATGAGTGTCAAGAGACTGAAATGTCTCCTCAACCTCAGGAACAAGCTCATCAGGAGCTTCATGAGTTTGTGAGGGAATAGGACTGGGTGAAACATGTACAGGTGAAGGTGTAGGTTGGTCAGAAGAAACAATGGGTGCTTCAGCAGTTTTGGATGGACCCTCATCTCTTTTCACTGATGGATTACCATCAGCAGTAACACTTGGAATTGATGGAGTACCATCATCAGCAGCATTGGGAGATGGTGGAGCACCAGCAGCATTACCCTCATCAGCATCATCATTGCCATGTGGCAACATAGCTGGTAGCAGAGGGTGATGTGCCTCAACATAGTGAGTTTTCATTGAAGCAAACAACTTAGCACTAAAGGCTCCTAAGGGATAATGGCCTCTATCTTGGGTGTTTATGTCTAAAATTATTTGAAGAAACCTAGGGTACATGAGAAACTTATGCTTTTTCTTTTGAATATTTTCAACCATATTATCAAAAATAAACTTAGAGAAATTATAAGTTAAACCCAGTGATAGACATACTATACCACAACCCAATTGGGTAGAGAATTGATCCCATCCTCCAGACTTGTTGCTGATGCACTGAAGCAATGTGTGCACCAAAAACCTCCACTTGGGGCAAAACTTGTTCTTGAGCCACATAACTGTATCCATACTTTGATAACCAGCAGCTCTCAGCCCAACAAGTATCTCACCAGTGTTGGTGTGATAGACACCACCTTCATCATCCAACTGCAATCTTGTCCTAATCAACAACTCAGTCATCAAATATTCTGCTCCATCAATCATTACAACAATCTCTGTGTCAGATCGGTTCTCAGCGGATGCCCAAAATTGCTTGACCAAAGATTCATGTACCACATCTGGATAATAAGTCAATATAAAGTGAGTCTTGGAACGCTTCAAGAAATCCACCATAGGTTCATACATTTCATGTCCCTTCGCTTTTCCTAGAAAAGCAACTTTATTGTGATCCTTCTTAAATTGAAGTGCCTCCATTGATGAACTTATGAGAGATAGGATATGAATTAAGTGAATGGAAAATGGGTTTAAATTGGTCGAAGAGAGAATCAGTTGATTTTGGGCGAAGATTATATGAAGTAGGTTATAAATAGAAGTTACCCAATTATGGTCAAAATTTATCGGAACTAATTGTTGACCGTATCTGACGTGTAAAGTAACTCCGACATTCAAAATTAACTCTTTAGCAGAAATGATGGTCAATCTGCTGAAGTGAGAAGTCAATCAGCAGAATCAACTCAAGAGTAATAATATCTTCAGTAAAGATCTTGAGTTTTACTTTGCCACCCAACTCGCATTAATTACCATCAACCCTTGACTTCGTCTATAAAATAACCCCAAATCTCAATCCACACATATCAATTAACCCCACTTTACCATCAAACCCTCATTTAACCAAGATCAATCATCAACACCATGAACAACCAGCCAGAAGTAGTTGATCTCACCTCTGAGTCATCAGCAGAGGTATCACCTGCAAATTGGTTAGGAGAAAAAGAAGGTATAACAATTGCTGATTAGTGTGTTTGTGATTACATAAACATTACTTTGAAGAGCCATTGTGGTGCAAAAGCTTGGACTTGATTAACCCAACCAGCTGTGCAGCATGAGTTGCATCATTGGCCACTGGATCAGGAGGAACTTCCAATTTTCTTCTAAGCATACGATTCATCAGAGGAATGGACCAAGGATAATGCTGATCAGAAAACATACATACCCTAATGCCAGGCTTTGTTTCAACAACATGCACATTAGGCATAGGGTAAAACCTCCAAGTATCAACCCTCCATTTGTGTGAATTCTCCCAGATTAAGTAGCCTTTTCCATTAGGAGAGTGAGAATCAAACAGAACTTGCAGATCTCCCAATAAGTACAAACCAGTCCCCTGTGGTGTATGAGAGGCATAGTACTCTATGACCATTCCATAGAGAGTATGCAAATCTTGCCTATCCACCAAGTGAAGTATTTCTTGCAAGAAAGTAAACTCCATATAGGAATGATCTTGCTGATAAATGGTGTTTATCTGTCCAGCTGTCAATGTCCATTTGACCAACACATTGTAAGAACCCTCAGGAAATGTCTCAGAAGAACCTACTTTGATAAAGGTTGTATCAGCAGCCTTGAGATCCACATGCTTAGAAGAACTCCCCCTATGAGACCTAGGTGCTCTAGAAACCTGCTTCCTAGCTAATCTCACTGATCTTCGGATAGCAATATGTCTTCTGTATGCCATCCTTTTCTTTCTCCTTCCTGGTATATAAATCCCCATAGGACTAACATTTTCAGATGCACCAGAAGCATCTTCAGGATGAATGGAAGAAGTGGGAACAGAACCACCTTCTGCAAGCAACTTCTCAGTATCTTCTCTGGCCTTTCTAGCTTCAGCAGCTTCTAGTTCAGCTTTCCTCACCAAATATGCATTGTAGTTGGAAATAAATGATCCCTCTTGTTCAGCAGATGCAGAAGAAGGAATGGTAGCAGCCACAGTAGAGGTGTCAGCAAATTGGTTGCCTTCAGGAGTTGCCTCAGCAGAAATAACTTGAGGGAGTAGCTGGTCTTTATCTCCAGAAGATGAAGTACCAAGCTTAATTGTTTTGATCCTTTTAGCTTCTGAAGCATCTATACTTTCACTAGGCCTCTTCAATTGAGTTTGAGGTGAGTGAATAGCCTTCATAATCTGATTATATATTTGATACAAATCAGATTCAGATAAGGCCCAGACTTGCTTCTTGGTCAAAGCAGAGTTATATACAAAAGTATATTGATGATAAACCACATTTCTCATATAATTCTTCGTTTGTGCCTCAGTCTGGGTGTTAGCTCTCTTAGCTTTGGCCATCTGTGAAGCAATGGACTTTCTCCTTTCTGCTGCAGCTTTCTTCCTCTGTTGACCAAGAGCTACCATTTGTGCAACAAAGTTGTTACTATCAAAATCAGCTCCTAAGATGCTTTGGGCCAAAGTAGGATTGGAAGCAGCTTGTAGAGTATAAGAATCCCATTGTGCATCAGTAAAAAGAACTGATTGCTCATCCAGTTCTCTTTGCCTTTCAGGAGGCAAATCTGAAGTGAATTGAGCTGTCATCTTTTGTGCCAAAGCTTGACTCTTCATCATATCCTCATACTCTTTCACCAGTCTAGCTTGCTCCTTCCTCTCTTTTTCACTCACAAGATCTGTACCAAGATCTTCATCAACCATCACTCTTTGCTCATTGCCAGAGATGTCAACACTAGGAACTTGAGTCGCAGGCTCATTAGAAGAATCATTATGAGAGATATCAACAACAGGAACTCTGTCAATATTCTCAGAAGAAACACCAATAGAAGCATCAGCAGAAACATGTTGAGTGGTAGATTCAACATGTGGAGTAGAAACCTCAGCAGTAGTATTCAAGACAAAAGATCTCCCAGCAACAAATACTTCATCATCAACTTGTTCTTGAACAACATTCAAACTTGGCATTTTAGATTCCTTGCTCAAATACTGTCTTCTCCTCTTTTTATAGAACTTGATGTGCTCTTTTTGTTGTGAGGATTCAGCAGCTTTAGGTGAAGAAGTATGAGTCTGCTGAGCAGCTTCAGCCAATAAATCAAGATGATCCAAAAAAATATCCTCCTGCTCTTCATCAGAGGCAAACACAAACTTCCTTTTATTTTTCTGCCCAAGTTGATCTTCTAATTCCTGAACCCTCTTTTTCAACACCACAATCTCACCTCCAAGTGAGGATTTGGTATCTGCGAGCTCCTTCTTCAACTTCTCAATTTCTTGATCATTCCTGTTGAGCAAATTATACATAGAAGTGAGAGTAAGAGGGTCCTCAGCTCCACCAGCAGAGTTCTCAGTGGTAAAGGGAGATTCATTGGGCCTTTCAGAAGAAATATGTATATTCTCAAAAGTAGGAGAGCTATCATCAATTTTTCCTCTAAAAGGGCTAGGAGTGGACAGTCTGGTGGTCTCATATTCAAGAGGTGTAGGAACATGAGTGTCAAGAGACTGAAGTGTCTCCTCAACCTCAGGAACAAGCTCATCAGGAGCTTCATGAGTTTATGATGGAATAGGACTGGGTGCTACATGTACAGGTGAAGGTGTAGGTTGGTCAGGAGAAACAATGGGTGCTTCAGCAGTTGTGGATGGACCCTCATCTCTTTCCACTGATGGATTACCATCACCAGTAACACTTGGAATTGATGGAGTACCATCATCAGCAGCATTGGGAGATGGTGGAGCACCAGCAGCATTACCCTCATCAGCATCATCATTGCCATGTGGCAATATAGCTGGTAGCAGAGGGTGATGTGCCTCAACATAGTGAGTTTTCATTGAAGCAAACAACATAGCACTAAGGGCTCCTAAGGGATAATGGCCTCTATCTTGGGTGTTTATGTCTAAAATTATTTGAAGAAACCTAGGGTACATGAGAAACTTATGCTTTTTCTTTTGAATATTTTCAACCATATTATCAAAAATAAACTTAGAGAAATTATAAGTTAAACCCTGTGATAGACATACTATACCACAACCCAATTGGGTAGAGAATTGATCCCATCCTCCAGACTTGTTGCTGATGCACTGAAGCAATGTGTGCACCAAAAACCTCCACTTGGGGCAAAACTTGTTCTTGAGCCACATAACTGTATCCATACTTTGATAACCAGCAGCTCTCAGCCCAACAAGTATCTCACCAGTGTTGGTGTGATAGACACCACCTTCATCATCCAACTGCAATCTTGTCCTAATCAACAACTCAGTCACTACATACTCTGCTCCATCAATCTTTGCTACAATCTCTGTATCAGAACGTTTCTCAGCAGATGCCCAAAATTGCTTGACCAAAGATTCATGTACTACATCTGGATAATGAGTCAATGCAAAGTGAATCTTGGAATGCTTCAAGAAATCCACCATAGGTTCATACATTTCATGTCCCTTCGCTTTTCCTAGAAAAGCAACTTTATTGTGATCCTTCTTAAATTGAAGTGCCTCCATTGATGAACTTATGAGAGATAGGATATGAATTAAGTAAATGGAAAATGGGTTTAAATTGGTCGAAGAGAGAATCAGTTGATTTTGAGCTAAGATTATATGAAGTAGGTTATAAATAGAAGTTACCCAATTATGGTCAAAATTTATCGGAACTAATTGTTGACCGTATCTGACGTGTAAAGTAACTGATGCGTGGTTTTGCAACCTTACAACAGGTTTTACCTCTCGAGGGATCTCAAGAGGCTTACAACCCCACCAGGCAGTGTACCTGACCGATGTAGTATAGTGTAGTGGTAAGTACGGGGGATTGATCGTTCTCCACAGGGAATAGTGTTCGTTAGGTATGAAAAACTACTCTAATAGGTCTAAGGGTGAGGATGCGTGGTTTTGCAACCTTACAACAGGTTTTACCTCTCGAGGGATCTCAAGAGGCTTACAACCCCACCAGGCAGTGTACCTGACCAATGTAGTATAGTGTAGTGGTAAGTACGGGGGATTGATCGTTCTCCACAGGGAATAGTGTTCGTTAGGTATGAAAAACTACTCTAATAGGTCTAAGGGTGAGGGAAGATTCTTTTTTGTATTTTTTATATTTTTAAGAAAGCAAGTAAAATCTCGGGTTTGAAAGAGTGGGCGGAATTAGTTGCTAGTCAACTAACCCAAATTACTACGAATGCAAATAAAATAAAATAACAGAAAATTAAAATGTGGTGAAACTTATATGGAGAGAAATGTGTTTACTTAGATTTCCTTACTCCCTAACTATCTTTTACCGGTTGATTAGTGTGTATTAATTGCGTAGATGACGGGTGTATTCCTTAATACCAATCGTGGGGTGGCGTACGTACTTCCCCAACTCTATGAACTCCTACTTCACTCCTATGTCGAGCCGGCTAAGAAGCTCCTAACATGGGATCACTAGAATTCGCTCATGCATTAAATACAACCATAAAAACCTTAGTACGCATTGGTTCATGCTTCTTAAGACGTTCAAGCAAGTTACCGTGTAGGAAGTTAGCCAGTTTTCTTAAGCCTAACATAGATGAACAATCATCCAATACAACTAATAACACACTAATAACCAATAATCAATAGCTAGGTTTCATTAGATCTAAGCAAACACAAAGAAAACCTAGCCTAGCATGTTAAACAAAAGACAAGAACAAGATAGAATCAAACAACACATAGACATATTGAATGATTAATTGATAACTTATCTTCAATGTAACATGGAAGATCTCAAGGCAAAAAGCCTTGAAAAAGCTGCTAAAATCGTCTTAGGGTTTCCTCCCAAAATTACACACAAAGTTCCACACTAATGACAAAAAATTGCAAAACAATATATAGAGATTAAGGGCTGACGGCGTCACGTTGTAGATTCTGACGCCGTCACCTCGCCGCTTTTAGGGTTCCCGGATGGCCTTCCTGACGCCGTCCCTCTTTAGACCTCCAAAATCCGTTCTGGCTTATCAAAGCTCGACGCCGTCAGAAATAAGTTTGACGCCGTCCCTCTTTAAATTAAGTCGTGACGACCTTGATCAGATTAAAGTGTGACGCCGTCAGATTTTTCATGCAAAATTCTCTGGCTTATCATGAGTAATTTTCATATCCACCTTTTTCTTGCCAAGCCATGACGCCGTCTGGGGAAATTCCTGACGCCGTCAAAGGTACTTTTTAGCCGATTTTGAGACTTTGTCGTTTTCTTCACTTTTATGCTCCAAAAATGTCCAAAATGCTTCCTTTTCCAGATTTCTTCTCAAAAGTACCTAAAATGACAAAAGGAACGATTTAGGGCAATATTTGATCAAATAAATACGATTTAGGGCTTAAATGACCCCCTAAAAGCGGTACACTTTTCACTTCATCAAATACCCTTACACTTGAGATTTGCTTGTCCTCAAGCAAATGCGCTTTTATTCTAATCAAAATACAAGTTAGGGGTCATTTAATGCTAATATAAAAGTAATTGCAACAAATAGTCGTTCCACTTTAATCATAATAAGCACGGAGATTACAAACTAGCACCTCACAAGTAGTGTTTAGATACTCACATCTCTCAAGTGTCATCAAAATAAATCTCATAAATGAAAACGGATAATATCTCTCACTACCTGTCATAGCAAATAGATTACCATAGGCTTGGGAAAGGATCGAAAACCTCCTCCACTAGGCGTAAGCACCTAAGATAAACTATCAAAGAGGGCTTTTAAATGGGTTATAACGTTAGGTGTAGGGATATGATAAACACGGTTTTGTTGGATAAAGGATATTTTACTGGTGGCGAGTTAAAGATCTTGATTAATTACATGTACTATACAATGTTGCTAAGCCAAGACTCGACTCAATTTAAGCTAATGAAAGAAAATAACAAAAACATAAAATAAACAAAAAATGAAACGGGATGGTAGTCCGTATGTTTTTTTTTCTTTTCTATTTTTTTTTTTTTTTTTTTTTTTTGGCATACACTTTTGCCCTACCATCCAAAATAATACATCATAGGGGCGGTGCATTCCCCTTACACTTGAACTTTTACATAACTTTACAATTAACTATTCTAATGACTCGAATTAAGATAATCAAAACACTTGGAGTACTTTTAAAATTATTTAGCACATATGGGGGTAATAAATGATGTTCTTCCCCATTACTCCATTACACTAGTACTTTACCCATTAGTCCCAATCGTCCCAAAACAATATGTACAAGGATATGACTCGACTTAGCAACCATGTAATCAACTAGATAATTAACTTCGGTTTTAAACTAATGTTGTCACAATAATGCACTAAAAATGAGTGCATACAAGGTAGGCTAAGGCGATTTGGGTGTACATTTTAGTGGGGTGTAAACAAATTCTTCCTTTAAGTAAAATGCTTAAAGGTCGAAACAAAAAGATAGGCTCTGAGGGGTGTACTAGGGGTATCGTGTACTAAAAATGAGTACAACGCAAAGGGTGTGGGAGAATTACTTGACCAATGTAGCCAATGTAATTATAACAAAAACACAGGTGTAAAACAATGGGTTAATCCTAATGCCTCTTATCATGTAGTAAATCTAACTACACGAATGTAGTCTCACTTGTGGCCTCGGAATGGTCCTAACGCAAGTTCTAGAATCTAAGTGCTACCGGTACACACATCATAGCATAAATGCTTTTCCTACCAATTTTAGGGGCGAACCTCACATATTTGGGGGTGGAAAATTTTTTAGTGGTACGGTTTTTGTGCTAGTCATATAACTCCTATCCGTGAGACGCTCATTAAGATCAAAGTTTCACTCCTAAATGTTGTAAAAAATTTTAAATTTGGCACTAAAATTACCCTAACAGGTATTTATCTCAATTTTATTACACATCTACTATTAAACAAACAAAAATCAAGCGTAAGAGCATTCGCTAATCGTACTTTTACCCCCCCTTACACTTAAGATGAACATTGTCCCCAATGTTCAAATAACAAGATGTAAAAGCATAAAGTAAAAGAATGAAATCAAATACTCCCCTGATTCGCTCGGTGGATAATGAAGTAACATGGTTAGATCTTCTTCCAAGTGAATGTAGAAGCTCCAAGACTAATGTATCGCCAAAAGCTTGATCCAACAAACATTTCCTTGTCCAAAATAACCTGTTAAACCTGAGAAAACAAACACGAAAACCTGCATAACATCGGCGGGATAAACTCTATATATAAGGATATAATGCTTGTGGAATGATAATTTTGCAGATTCCTGGAGATTATAAGTTATAGATTTAATAAAAACTTTTATAAAAACAAAACTTTCAAAAATTTCAGAAAATTCAAATCTGACGCCGTCAGGTTGTAACTCCTGACGCCGTCAGAAATGATCTGACAGAATTCTCATGTTACGTTTCCGGAAAATTTTTGGAAAAACCTATACCTTACTTCCTGGAAATCCTGCAAAACATCATCATGACTCGATACAAGCATTTGACTCAAACAAATACTAATATGTATATTAATTTAATATTATTACGATTCATGTTCATTTGTTCTAATAAACCGATTTGGATTTCCCTTACACTTAACTTTTGCAAAATACCTTTATATGTAGTTAAGACGAAGTTAAAAACAAAATAAAGCATTTTCACAATTTAGTTTTGAACATGAATCAATAAAAATAAAAATTAAACACACATACGGAAACAAATAAAATCAAACAAACAAATAAACACACAAAGCAAATAAAGCTTGGGTTGCCTCCCAAGAAGCGCTTGTTTTTGTTCGAGTCACGAGCCTGACTCTACCCTTATTTAACGGAAATAGGGGAGGTTTTCCCTACACTTAGGATTAAGTGCGGGTGGAAGTAGCGATACACACCATCTTGGTGGAAGTATGCCGCGTGAGGAAAGAGTGGTGGATGAATTATATACTCAAAGGGGTGTGCTCCTTTCATCATAACCTTACCTAGTTCACTTTGGTCAATGGGTGAATTAAAGTTTTCTCCTAAAAAGGGATCATCTTCTATCAACTTCGAGAGATTCCTAGTTGGGAATCCATCTTGACCTAATAAACCCGGTTTAAACCCATAATGTTTCTTGTGATCAATCATGAATGGGTGATGTAAGTATGTAAGGTCATGGTTCACTCCTATATTAGCTTCCACTCCACATGGCCTAGAGTCTACTACCTTAATCTTAACATTACCCGGACTACATGGTTTGATGGGTGGATCGGGACCTAATTCAATTCCTAAGTTCACATCTAAGGATGGAAGATTAGGTAACGGTTTTGGTTTAGGCTCCGGTTCATCAAAACTAGGAACTTCCATAGAACTAAAAGAAAGGTTATGACTACAAGTATTCAAACCTATTTCTTCTAGTTTTGTTTCTTCCAAAGGTTCTACTTCAATTGGGGTTCCTATAGTCCCTTCTACTTCTTCCGGGTAAGTCACGGGCGGTGTGTATGCCTCGAATGATGGAAGGACTTGTTGGGTACTTTGTAGGTTTGTGTTATTTACCTCATCCTTCCTTGTCTCTATATCAATTATATCCACATCATGTGTTTTAGTAGAATCTAACCCAAACATGTTCCTAAGTATCTCAAATCCTTCTCTAGCCATTTCAAGTTGTAAGTCCGATTCATAAGAATCTTCCCCGATAACATGATTACTATGTTCAATTTGCCTAAAGGATTCATCATGTGTTCCTTGAGATTCAAAGTCATTGATCATAAAACCTAGGTCTTTTTGCTCAATATGCTCATGTTCGGCTAAATCCTTCTCAATTGTTTCCTCAAGTTGTGATGTATATGAACCCATTAATTCATTAAACTTATGGTTCACGGTTAGGAGGCTTTCCTCAAAATTTTTCCAAAGGGTCTTATTAAAAGGAGTTGATCCTAACAATGATTGTTTAATAGAAGCCACACATGCACATAATTCATCAAACCTATCAAACTTTATACCCATCTCCTCTTGTATATATCTAAGATCACTTAAAAATTCATTGGAACAACAGGAAGCAAATCTATCCGTGTAAAGTAATTGTTCCTCTATTGTTAATGATCTAAATGGAATTTCATCCGCCATGGTGACAAATGAAAATGGTTTTACAAACAAAGGGCACAAAGAAAAAGATAGACTAAAGAAATCTAATAAAAAGAAAAATAAAAATCTCACTAGAAAGGAATCTAGTGAGTAGACCTAATAAAATAAAAATTCAACCTAAACAATAACTATTCCCCGGCAGCGGCGCCAAAAACTTGATGCGTGGTTTTGCAACCTTACAACAGGTTTTACCTCTCGAGGGATCTCAAGAGGCTTACAACCCCACCAGGCAGTGTACCTGACCGATGTAGTATAGTGTAGTGGTAAGTACGGGGGATTGATCGTTCTCCATAGGGAATAGTGTTCGTTAGGTATGAAAAACTACTCTAATAGGTCTAAGGGTGAGGGAAGATTCTTTTTTGTATTTTTTATATTTTTATGAAAGCAAGTAAAATCTCGGGTTTGAAAGAGTGGGCGGAATTAGTTGCTAGTCAACTAACCCAAATTACTACGAATGCAAATAAAATAAAATAAAAGAAAATTAAAATGTGGTGAAACTTATATGGAGAGAAATGTGTTTACTTAGATTTCCTTACTCCCTAACTATCTTTTACCGGTTGATTAGTGTGTATTAATTGCGTGGATGACGGGTGTATTCCTTAATACCAATCGTGGGGTGGCGTACGTACTTCCCCAACTCTATGAACTCCTACTTCACTCCTATGTCGAGCCGGCTATGAAGCTCCTAACATGGGATCACTAGAATTCGCTCATGCATTAAATACAACCATAAAAACCTTAGTACGCATTGGTTCATGCTTCTTAAGATGTTCAAGCAAGTTACCGTATAGGAAGTTAGCCAGTTTTCTTAAGCCTAACATAGATGAACAATCATCCAATACAACTAATAACACACTAATAACCAATAATCAATAGCTAGGTTTCATTAGATCTAAGCAAACACAAAGAAAACCTAGCCTAGCATGTTAAACAAAAGACAAGAACAAGATAGAATCAAACAACACATAGACATATTGAATAATTAATTGATAACTTATCTTCAATGTAACATGGAAGATCTCAAGGCAAAAAGCCTTGAAAAAGCTGCTAAAATCGTCTTAGGGTTTCCTCCCAAAATTACACACAAAGTTCCACACTAATGACAAAAAATTGCAAAACTATATATAGAGATTAAGGGCTGACGGCGTCACATTGTAGATTCTGACGCCGTCACCTCACCGCTTTTAGGGTTCCCGGATGGCCTTCCTGACGCCGTCCCTCTTTAGACCTCCAAAATCCGTTCTGGCTTATCAAAGCTCGACGCCGTCAGAAATAAGCTTGACGCCGTCCCTCTTTAAATTAAGTCGTGACGACCTTGATCAGATTAAAGTGTGACGCCGTCAGATTTTTCATGCAAAATTCTCTGGCTTATCATGAGTAATTTTCATATCCACCTTTTTCCTGCCAAGCCATGACGCCGTCTAGGGAAATTCCTGACGCCGTCAAAGGTACTTTTTAGCTGATTTTGAGACTTTGTCGTTTTCTTCACTTTTATGCTCCAAAAACGTCCAAAATGCTTCCTTTTCCAGATTTCTTCTCAAAAGTACCTAAAATGACAAAAGGAACGATTTTGGGCAATATTTGATCAAATAAATACGATTTAGGGCTTAAATGACCCCCTAAAAGCGGTACACTTTTCGCTTCATCAGTAACTCCAACATTCAAAATTAACTCTTCAGCAGAAATGACGGTCAATCTGCTGAAGTGAGAAGTCAATCTGCAGAATCAACTCAAGAGTAATAATATCTTCAGTAAAGATCTTGAGTTTTACTTTGCCACCTAACTCGCATTAATTACCATCAAACCTTGACTTCGCCTATAAAATAACCCCAAATCTCAATCCACACATATCAATTAACCCCACTTTACCATCAAACCCTCATTCAACCAAGATCAATCATCAACACCATGAACAACCAGCCAGAAGTAGTTGATCTCACCTCTGAGTCATCAGAAGACTCAGGAGATAACATTCTCCAACCACCACCAAGACACCAAGCCTCCCAATCATCCTCACAACCATCCCATAGAAGGTATGGTCTTACCAAAGAACAAGCCCGTAAGAGAAAACATGATGTGGGCTCATCAAACAGACCAAACAATCCACCCAAAACTCCATCATCATCATCATCCACTGAGGATAGTCGTCCATTATTTCGATACCCCTATCAGGATGAACCTCGTCCTTTGAAGTCCCCCTTTCTCCCTTCATCTGAAGATGATAGTGTGGTGAATCCAAATGATTCATCTAGGGGCTCTGATGATTCCACAGAGCGTCTAGAGCCAATCTTCAATAGATTGGTGAGAGAGGAAGAGGAGAGGGAAGCAACAACAGTAAGTGAAGAGAGTCCCCAACCTTCACAACCCCAATCTAGGCCACACACCAGAAATCCACCACTCCCAGTGACAAGGGAGGTGGTTATTGGTCTTCCTGCTCCAAGGTCTGGTGTTTCATACCATAGAGACAAAGGAAAGGGCAAGGGTGCAGAGGTGACCGGTAAAGGAAAGGGTAAAATGGAGTAGGTGATGATGGGATGTTGCCAAGGACCAAAGATATAAAACTAGGTTCTTCAGCATCTTCATTCCTGGTCATGCATCTCCAACAACTTTTGAAACCATGATGATAGGATCTAGATTCTGTGTAGGTTATCTTGTATAGTAATGGTCTTTTGTTTCAATTTGAAGTTGTTTGTATGCTGTAATTTCTTTTGAATGAATGAATAGCTTCTCTTTTATCTTTCAATGATTATCACTTGAACTGTGCTTCAGCACTTTCATTCAGCAGAAACAATCTTTAAGCTTACTTGACCATTTCCCATTTAACCAATCTTGGAGAACTTCCACTTAAGATCAGTAACTACACATCAAGGCATTCTGCAAAACAGACACATAAAAACAAACCAAACCAAACAAAACTTAAATTACATTAGTTGGTTAGTAGGTTAGTAAACATAATATACAAAATAAATTTTACAACAACAATCCTCCCCTGAGGCATATGCCTCCCCTGAGGCCTATGCCTCCCCTGAAACTTAGCATTTAAGGGTTAACCATCCCAATATGGACAACTAAGTGTTGAAACCTAGGTCCATCAAAAGCCTTAGTCAATAAATCTGCCACATTATCATCTGTGTGAATCTTAACCACCTTAATCAAATGTTTTTCATATGCATCTCTTATAAAATGATGCCTGATTTCAATATGTTTTGTTCTATTATGAAAAACTGGATTTTTGACAATGCATATGGTACTTTGATTATCAATAAAGATTGTGGTGTTCATAAAATTAAACCCATAATCCAATAATTGATTTTGTATCCAAAGAACCTGTCCACAACAATTGGCAGCAGCAACATACTCTGCTTCAGTAGATGAGGTAGCAACAATAGTTTGTTTCTTGCATTGCCAAGAAATCAATCTTCTTCCAAGAAATTGGCAACCTCCAGTTGTGGATCTCCTATCCAGATTTGCACCAGCATAATCACTATCACTATATGCTTCCAACTTAAAAGGAGACTCTTTTGGGTACCAAAGACCTAAGTTAGGTTGGCCTTTGAGGTATTTGAAGATCTTTTTGACTGCATTCAAATGGGAAGTGAGTGGAGTGACCTGATGTCTAGAACAAGCACTCACAGCAAATGTAATGTCAGGCCTTGAAGCTGTCAAATACATCAATGACCCAATCATGGATCTGTATAGGTGAACATTCACTGCAGGATCTGGTTCAAGATTGTTCTTTGGCTTTGGAGCTTCATAAGGTGTAGTGGCAGTTCTGACATTTTCCATATCAAACTTCTTCAAGATATCCTTCACATACTTATCCTGACTGATAAAGATACCATCTTGTTTCTGCTGAACTTGTAGACCCAAAAAGAAAGTAAGCTCCCCCATAGCACTCATCTAAAACTCTCCCTTCATCAATTCCTCAAACTCCCTGCACCAAGCTTCTTTAGTGGAGCCAAATATAATGTCATCCACATAAACCTGTAAAAGAATTATATCCCTGGAATTCTTCTTAATGAAGAGTGTCTTGTCAATGGCACCTCTTCTGTATCTATGTTTCAGCAGAAATGCAGAAAGCCTAGCATACCAAGCTCTCGGTGCCTAATGTAGTCCATAGAGAGCTTTTACAACCTTGTAAACATGTTTGGAATTATCTGGGTCTTCAAAACCTTTGGGTTGAGTGACATATACCTCCTCTTCAATTTCACCATACAGAAAAGCACCTTTCATATCCATCTGATATACCAGGAAACCCATATAAGAAGCATAGGCCAAGAAGATTCTAATGGCCTCAACTCTAGCTACTGGAGCAAAAACTTCATCATAATCAACTCCTTCCTCTTGTCTGAACCCCTGAGCCACCAATCTTGCTTTGTTTTTGACCACAATACCCCTTGCATCTCTTTTATTCTTCAAAATCCATTTTGTCCCAATGGCTATCTTCCCTTCAGGTAGTGGTACCAATATCCAAACCTGCTGATTCTTGAATTGTTGCATCTCATCTTGCATTGCTTCAAGCCAGCTTGAGTCTTCAAGAGCTTGAGCAACACTGGTTGGCTCTACTTGAGAAAGAAAGCAAGCAAACAGACAATGCTTAAAGTCTGTGTGATTGTTCCTTTTCTGATTTGACACATAAGAAAGAAAAGCAACTTGACCATACTTAGAACTTTTCACAGTACTTCTAGTTCTAACAGGTGCTTGAGGATCACCAAGAATATTGGATTGGGGGTGAGCAATGTTGATCCTTTTAGTAGCATTGGGGTTGACATCAATTGTGGTGTCAAGATTGTTCACAGTGGGTCCAAAATCACTGTCATAGGAGGCTGAGTTGAAGATTCCAGCTTTGGGTTGGTGATTCCCAAGATCAGAAGGACTTGGAAAACGTGTATATGGCTCTTCAAAGTTTGTGGACACACTAGGAGAAATGGGAGAACCTTCAGGAGAACTGTCAGCAGAATTGGTGATATCAGGGGAAACTGAAGAACTATCAGCAGAATCCTGGTTTCCACTGACAGGTTGTGCAAACTCCACACCAAGTCTTTCAGCTTCTTTATTGGCTGCATGCTCCTGCTTCTTGAGTCTAGCAAGGTCCTCTGCATAGTGTGACTCATCTTCAAGCTCATCAGAAGATTCTTTAGAGCAATCACCTGCAAATTGGTTAGGAGAAAAAGAAGGTACAACAATTGTTTGTTCATCATGCTCAGACTCACTATCTGAGTCAACATCCATGGTACCAACACTATTTGTGGGAGACTCTTGAGAACCTGCAGATTGGTTAGCAACATATCTAGTATAGCCCAAGTAATCAGTTAAGTAATCCAGGTCAAAATACCAAGCATGACCTTGACCCTGAACATTAGGCTTGTCTTCTAGGTATCTCAGGTTAAGGGTCTCCTCAATCTTTTTAGCATTTAAATTATATACCCTATAAGCCTTACTATGTGCTGAATAACCTACAATATACCCCTCATCAGCTTTCTCATCAAACTTTCCCAGTGGATCACTAGTGTTCAAAATGGTCACTTGACACCCAAAAGGTTTGAGATAATGAATATCAGGAACTTTCCTAGTGAGAAGTTCATAAGGTGTCTTGAAATGAGGTCTAGTAATGGATACCCTATTCAAAACATAACAAGCAGTGCTTAGTGCTTCAGTCCAGAACATAGTGGGTAATTTAGAGTCTGCAAGCATGGATCTTGCTGCCTCTATTAAGGTCCTATTCTTTCTTTCAGCAATCCCATTTTGCTGTGGGGTTCTTGGATTGCTATAGTCCCTTTTTATCCCTTTAGACTGACAAAGTTCTATTAAAACAGCATTTTTGAACTCTGTCCCATTATCACACCTAATTCCTTTAACCTTTTTGTTTAGCTGGTTTTCAACAAGGGTAATGAATTCTTTTAAAATTGGAGATGTTTCATCTTTAGTTTTCAAAAAGAATACCCAACAAAACCTGCTATAGTTGTCAGTGATTACCAGGCAGAAGTACTTATGATCAATACTTTTGATTTAGTTGGACCAAAGAGATCCATATGCAGCAACTGAAGAGATTCTGAGATGGTTCTTACAGCAGTAATGGCTTTGTATGAGGCTCTATGTTGCTTTCCTTTGTTGCAGGCAACACAATTGTGCTCATTGGTGAAGACTTTGGAAGGAAGTCCATGAACTAGACCAAGTTTAGAAAGCTTGTTAATGGTCTTGAAATTCACATGAGCCATCCTTCTATGCCACTTAGTAGACTCATCCAGGGATGCTTTAGCCACCAAACATGTTAAGTGACCTTCAGGTTGAACATCATTCAAATTGAATGTGTACAAATTGTAGCTTCTGGGAACTCTCAGCAGAATTGTTGTATCTTCTGGAAGTGTGAAGTCTTTAGAGAGCACAAGACATTCATCCACTGAGAAGAATACTTTGTTCTTGGTGTCGCAAATTTGTGATACTGAGAACAAATTGAAATGTTGCAGATCCTTCACATAATACACATTCTCAAAGTCCAAATTAGGTGTTCTGATGGTTCCTTTCCCAGTGATTCTGCCATCTCCTCCACCAAAAGTCACATTGCCTCCTCCTTCAATGGGTACAAAATCATGCATCATCTCAATGTTTCCTGACATACTCCTGGAACAACCACTATCTACTATGCCTA
Source organism: Artemisia tridentata subsp. tridentata (assembly GCA_021014915.2). Taxonomy (NCBI): domain Eukaryota; kingdom Viridiplantae; phylum Streptophyta; class Magnoliopsida; order Asterales; family Asteraceae; genus Artemisia; species Artemisia tridentata. The sequence continues at coordinate 103,002,376 of CP139502.1, read as the reverse complement.
CTTCTTTACTTTTCAGAGGATGATCCTACAACAACAACAAAAATATACAAATTATAAGTACACTTTGGAGACTCAAGTCATTGCTGACTTGAGCCTGCCTTGTGGATCATAAGAGTTAGGCCATGTATATGTATAAGATCCACCATTGTTCTTGGACCTGCTATGAAAATTAGATCCCTTGTTAGTCCAAAAACAACCTGCTGAGGGCTTAACAGCAGTATCCCAATATCCCCTACCCACATACATTGGGTCAATATATCCAGGCCAATAACCATTCTGAAAGTATGAACTAGTTGGTCTCACATATGGTCTAGCAACAGGTCTTCTCCCAGCAGATGGAGAATGTCTATCAGCAGAATTGCTGGACTTATGAGTTGCTTGTGGAACATATGGTGGTATATCCTTAACATTATTCCACATTGGTCTAGGTTTATTTTGATCAGCACATACACCCATTCTTTGCTCATGAAAATTACAATCCTTAATCAAATGAAATTTACTTCCACACACAAAACATTTCTTCTTTTTAGAAGATTTATTCATATTGAAAGATGTTCCATGACATGCAAAAGTATTCAAACCATTAACATTAACAGAATTGTTTTTGACAGAATTAAAAACATTGTTTTGCAAAGAATTAAATGACAAGTCTTCAGAGGAAACTGTCTTTGAATTTGATTCATCAGCAGCAACTCTAACAGGCTTGTAGGGAGTCTTGGGTGTAGGCTTTGGTGAGGTCTTGGGAAGGTCTGACTTTTCACTTGAATCACAACTAGTACTAGACCCTTGGTCAGAGGACTTGTCACTAGAAGAACAAGAGACAAAGTCAGTAGAATTAGAATCAGGGTCTGGCAAGTCACTTGACTTTTTGCCATACAGATGGTGTGATCCATCAAAGTCTAAGGTGGTGTTGGTAGTGGGCATGAATTCTCCTCTAATAGGTCCAGGTACAACATGTAATTTTCCTTCTTTAAAACAAATTTGCTAAGCCTGCTGGTGTAGGTTTACCCATATCAAACCGAGCCTCTAAACCCACATATTTTTTAAAACCTAAACCTATACTAGAGTTTACACGTTGAGTATTATAGAGACAGTTAGATAACTTATCACCCGACATTAACCAAATGTTATGATTAGCTATTTCCTTCTCTAATTTCTCTTTCAGTTCTTGGTTCTCTAACTCTAGTTTAGCCTTTTTCTTTTCACAACATTTTAATTCATTTGTAGTACACAATAAATCTCTTTTCTTCATAGGCAGTTTGATTCTTCATAGGCAGTCTGATTCTTCTGAAACCAAATTTGTTGTCTTTCTGAAACCAAATTGTTGGGAATTCTGCTAAGGAAGAATTCTACTGACGGTTACTGCTGATGGAATCTGCTGAAGCGTTGGATTCTGCTGAAGAAGGTTTCTGCGAAAGTAAAGATTCTGCGTAGTTGGTTTCTGCTGATGTAGATATTCCGTGTATTTTATTATTTGTTAGGATATGTACGAGTTTTATTAAGGGAAATATTATGATTATCTTATTTAGTTTTTAGAAGATACGTTTCTTGTGAAACGGTTTAGGGTTTCTAGTGAAACGGATTTAGGGTTCCTTATCTATAAAAGGAACACGTTATTATGTATGATGTACGAGTTAAGAAAAACAAGTTTTAGTTTTTAAAGCCTGTTTGTAAGCCTCAACTTCAACATAACATTCATTATATTTAGGTTTCATTTCATCATATGCCACCTTAAGTTCATTATATCTTTCACTACAACCAAAAACACAATTATGTACCTGAGAGATGCCCATAAAGGCAACTTGATCGTGTTGATCCTCTGTAGTACAGCTTGCCAGCAATCCACTCTGCCCAGAAGCTTCATCATTATCAGGTTCATGTACCTTCCAGTTAACATGTTCATCTAGAGTAACCAAAGCTCCAGCTTTTCCAGCTTCCACTTGATTCTGCTGATAGGTAGTATACCTAACCTCATCACCAGCCTTCCTATCCTTGCACTCTCGTTTGAAGTGACCTATCTGTCCACAAGTATAGCATTTGATTTTCATCCTGTCAAATCTAGCTGGATCTCTTCCCTGGTAACCAAATTTCTTCCAGACTTCTTTTCAAACCTCTGGACGTTCAAAGAGAGCATGGCCACCTGCCACTTCAAGTTCATTTCTTCCAAATCCAAAGGATCCATCTGATCAAAATCCTCAAAAGCAAGTTGCTGCTGATGATCATAATCAGCAACAAAAGAGTGAAGTATATCTTCCAATACACCACTAGTCTGATGTTGTGAATTTGGTCTGGTGTTGGTGTAGGAAGATGATGTTGAGGAGCTTGGGCTTGAGGCCTGATTCATCTTATTAGAGGTGGTGCTAACAAAAGCTGAGTAACTTGGTGTGGATGAACGAATGGGACTTCTAACATCAGGCTCAAGAGTCTTAAGCTTATTGTAGAGATCATCAAATGATAGCATATCCAGTCCACCTTTAGCTTTGAGTGCAATGCTCACTTGCAGCCAAGATGGAGGTAAAGATCGCAAGAATTTTGCATTGCAATCCTCATTGTCTGGCCTGGCCTTCAGCTGATTCAATTGACTTAAAATCCTATGGAACCTGTCATACCCCTTGTGGATGCCTTCTTCCTCAGAGACTTGGAATTCTTGAAACTGCTGTTTCAGCATTGATTTCCTCATCCTCTTTGACTCATCATTCCCACCAAACCTAGCCTTGATGGCCATCCAGATATCCTTTGCATCCTGCATGTAGTGAAAGTCACCCATATGATCATCTGGTATAGCCTGAAGGAGAATAGTTCTAACTTTTTGCTCTCTCTGTACAGCTAGAAACTCTTCAGCAGTTTTAGGACCAAGGATGGTTATCTTGCCATCAGCATCTTCGGTGTGCCTTTTCAAACTATTTCCCTTTTTGACAATTTCCCAAAGATTCGAATCAATATTTGTGATCCAGTTCTGCATCTTCATAGCCCACAATTCATACTCTTCCTTCTATAGGTATGGGAACTTTGCATTGCTGTTGGTGAGAGTGAGTTGTTGCAAAGATGAAGATGTGGTGTTATGGTTGTTGTTGTTGTTGTTAACTTCTGATCCATCGTCAGATCCAGGCATTGTTTTGGTTGTTTTGATTGAGAGGATGTAAAGAAAGGATGTTCTTAGTATCACAGAGACTCTCCCGAGGCTCTGATACCACTTGTAGAACCTAAGACCTTGATAAATCTTTGAGCGCTCGTGGATCGTTAGTAATGTTTATGTAATCACAAACACACTAATAGAAAGTCTCTAATACTTGTATTCTAAAGCGGAAATTAAACACAAGTAAGAACACGAATAACTAAGAACACTTTGATCCTCTATGGATCTTTTATTAAACTAAAACTTGTTTTTCTTAACTCGTACATCATACATAATAACATGTTCCTTTTATAGATAAGGAACCCTAAATCCGTTTCACTAGAAACCCTAAACCGTTTCACAAGAAACGTATCTTCTAAAAACTAAATAAGATAATCATAATATTTCCCTTAATAAAACTCGTACATATCCTAACAAATAATAAAATACACGGAATATCTATATCAACAGAAACCAACTACGCAGAATCTTTACTTCCGCAGAAACCTTCTTCAGCAAAATCCAACGCTTCAGCAGATTCCATCAGCAGTAACCGTCAGTAGAATTCTTCCTTAGCAGAATTCCCAACAGAAAAGCTAATCCTAGCCTTGGTTTACGCCGTGAGGCACCTTCGAAGGTACTTTCAAGCTCATCCCATCACGGTATTAACTGACAAGCCGATTAAGCAGATACTGTTGAAGCCTGAGAAATCAGGCAGGGTAGCCAAATGGGCTATCGAACTGGGAGAACATGAGATAGAGTACAAGGGTCGAAACTCTGTCAAAGGTCAGATACTTGCAGACTTTCTCGCTGAAACACCTTCCGGACCTAGTCAGGACAAAGAAATCCCAAAGGAGAAGCCCTCCAAGGCGAAGGAGGGGTGGAAATTGTACACAGACAGAGCCTCAAGCTCCGATGGTTCGGGAGCAGGTCTAATGCTGGTCAGTCCGGAGGGCAAGGAGTACACTTATGCATTACATTTTGAGTTCGAGGCTACAAACAATGAAGCTGAGTACGAAGCTTTGCTAGCTGGCCTCCGACTTGCAAAGGACGTGGAGGTTCGTGACCTTTGTATTTTTGTGGACTCGCAGCTAGTCGCCAACTAAATCAAGGGCTCTTACGAAGCAAGGCAGCCCACCATCAAACAGTATTTGGATAAAGCTAAAGAACTTCTTCACGGGTTTTCCTATGATATAGCATATGTTCGCAGAAAACAGAATAAGAAAGTAGATGCCTTAAGCAAGCTGGCTTCGATGGCATTTGCTCACCTAACAAAGGAGGTTTTAGTGGAAGTATTGGCCGATAGGTCAATCAAATGAGGTGAAGTGTCTGACGTCATACTTGAAAAAGGCTCTAATTGGATGACTCCAATAAGGGAGTACTTGATCACTGGTATTCTGCCAGAAGATCCTAAGCTTGCAAGAAAGGTAAGGGTCAAGGCTCCCCAGTATAGACTTAATGGGGATAATCTCTACAGGCGGTCATTCTTATCTCCATGGCTTTGTTGTGTGGGGCCAAAGCAAGCTTCGAACATCATCTGCGAGGTACATAAAGGATCCTGCAGTTTACACGCAAGCCCTCGCTTTGTTGTCTCAAAAATAATGAAGCTTGGATATTACTAGCCATCCATGCACAGGGATGCAACAAAGATAATACAAAAATGTGAAGCATGTCAGATCCACTCCAAAGTTCTAAGACTGCCTAAGCAAGACATGACCTCTGTCACTTCAGCATGGCCTTTCTGCCAGTGGGGAATCGACATAGTCGGACCCCTACCAGTAGCTCCAGGAGGGGTAAAATTTTTGGTTGTAGCCATAGATTACTTCACCAAATGGGTTGAAGCCAAGCCTTTGGCATCGGTAACAGGAAGGCATATGGAAAAATTCGTATGGGAACACATAATTTGTCGATTTGGGGTTCCTCACATTATCATCTCTGACAATGAAAAGCAATTCGCTGAAGGAGTGTTCCCGATCTTCTGCGAGGGCTTAATGATCAAACAGTCATTTACTTCCGTGTACCATCCTCAGGGTAATGGGCAGGTTGAAGTCACCAATAGGGACATAATTAACGGAATCGAGAAGAGGTTAGGAAGAAGCCATCATGGGTGGGTAGACGAACTACCCCAAGTTCTGTGGGCGCATAGGACGTACCCTAAGTAAAGCCATAGGGAGACTCCTTTTAGCCTTACTTATGGAACAAAGGCCGTTATACCCTCCAAAATAAGCATTGAAACAGAACGCATTGTGAACTTTGAGGAAAAGACAAATGAAGAAAGGCTCCGGGAAAACCTTGATCTTCTTGAAGAAAGAAGAGAAATAGCCTCAATCAGAGATGCTATCTATAATCAAAACTTTGAAAAGTACTACAACAACCGAGTTCGACCCTCTACATTCAAGCCGGGTGAATATGTCCTTCGGTTAAACAGTGCAAGCAAGGCTGAATACGAAGGAAAGCTAGGGCCCACATGGGAAGGACCCTACGTCATATCAGAAGCTTACGGCAATGGAGCCTACAAGCTCGCAATGCTTAAGGGTGAGGTCATGGATAGAACTTGGAATGGTACCAATCTTCGTAAGTTTTACATATAAGACTTACTACTTTTAAAACACTTAGCTTGTTTTTTCAAATTCATGTAACGCATTCTTCTCACTTGGGGAAAGAAGCATTAATTGTAGGTGTCTTAGTGTTCATTTCTTAAAATGATATAATCCTCCCTACCCAATTAATGATATAATGCATTTCCCTCAAATCACTTTTTTCGTTCTTTACAACAAAGATTTGTTCAGCTAAGTACTTTACAAGTTTCAATGTCGAAGGATGAATCAGGACACATGTCTTGTATACAAAAAACATCCATTACAATTCACATTAACTTTCCTATAAAGTATTAGGGTATTTTAAGCCCTTTGTATCTTAAGGATAAAGACGGAGTGGGTCGCGACCCTCTGTCGCAGTCAAATTATATGATTGCTAAAAATCTTGGTCCAAAATACGCACAATAAGGTGATAGCCTTAGGTTGTATGTGTACGTTTATTGTAAGCGTAAGAGAAGAAAAGCATGAAATTCAAAGCAGGACATTATCCCCTAACTGGCATTACTAAGACCAAGTGTGGTCAAAGCCAACAAAACATACCCAAGCAATTGTTTGAAGCATGGGTCGAAGCCCAGCATGAAGCAAAGATAAATTGTTCAAACATATAGGCACAGGCCTAACGAGCATAATGGGACATTGTTTAAAGGGTACATGCCACCCTTAAGACCAAATTACTGCCAACATGGCAGCCTTCATGCATATTTCAAGGAATTTGGATCCTCTTGATGTAATAAAGATGGAGGCTTCACGGATGCAGTCTTCTTGGTTGGAGAGGGGGGCTGAATCTTCCTTAGTTTCTTTGACAGGAGATCTTCTATTGAGGCTGAAGGGTCCGTGGTTGCTTCGATGAGGAAAGGGTACTCTGCTGAAGTGAACGCATTACCAGCAGCATTATACTCTTGCTCAGAATTTGGACGATAGTAAGGTACCTCTGACAAGACTACAGGTTTCTTGGTCTGGGCAATTTCTTCCAATGTCGTACATGTACCATAGAAAATAGCCGCGTTCACCAGCCTCCCAATGATCTCCCTCACCTCATCACTGTGGTATAATTCCATTGCAACATAAGGAACAACCTTCGACACAACCTCAGCTCTATCCTTCTTCAAGTTCTTGCATTGGAGTTTAAGTCCATCCATCTTCTCGCAGAGCTTGACCTCCTGCTCAACCAACCTAGCCCTTTCGGCTTCGAGACCTGCACATGTGGACTTGAGTGTAGTAATTTGTGCTCTATAACCTGACACCTTAGCCTCCTCCACCCTCAATCTACCACATTTCGCTTGAGATTCCTTCAATTGTCCTTCGAGACTATCAATTTTTGCTCGCATGTCTTGGATAATAGGATTCTTCTCCAAATCCTCCATTGCTTCTTTACACTTGGCTTCCAACTCAGCATACTCATGATCCCTGTCCTTTTCTTTGGCTAAGATGGCATACATCTTCCCTCTCACAGCTACCACTGTCTGAACTAATTCCCTTGTTCGAGAATTAAGATGATTATCTAAAACAGCTTGTCTAGTATAACTCTTGGAATGAAAGTTACAAAGCTCCTCCATGGACATATTATCCAAAATCCCTCTCCAACTGGCAGGTGTCATCTTGTCAACCAAGTGGTGACACGCAAGGGCATTCGGAAGCTCCTTTATGTTAGGCAGACCTGCGAAAGATAGGATAGTCAATTATATGAAGTATAATGTTCATTATGCATGAAAGATTTCTACTTACTAGGAGTTTCATCTTCGGGGATCTTTAGGGTGGTAGGTACGAATGCTTTAGCATGGGAGCCTTTAGGTTTCACCATTCTTGTCGGAGGGGTTGGAAGAGATAATTTCCTTTTCAAAGGAGCTTTCACAGACATAGCAATTCTTCCTTTCCTACTCTTCTTCTTGTCTGACATACGGGAAGACCCTATGATCGTCGCCTGATCACCCTTGGAAAAGGGATCATCAGAACCTGCTACATTCTCCATAAGATGCGGAGTCTCGTTATTGTTGACTGATATCGACGGGGAGCCTACTCCGTAGCTTACATTCTTTGGATCTTGGGGGATGAAACTAACCTCTCTGTTACCACGGGCTACAATGAAATTTCTGAACGCCATTCCTACAACAACAAAGGAGAAAAGATAAATATCAGCAGATAAGTTATTTACTTTATTTAAATGGGAGTTTACATACTTTCTCCTTCACATATTATCTCAGGTTTCAACGGAGAGACTTTCCAACGATCAACAATGCCCGCCATGTACAGAATCGGCTCAGGAAACGTTTGAACATCAAAGGGATGGCGTGCAAGACGCTGGTACAGAGGATTGCTTCTTATGTGGTATGGCAAAGGGTCATAAAAGCGTTTCTCATCAAACTGGAATGCTTTATCCAACAAGGCTGGATATTCGGGAGGTATGATTGTGTTTTATACATAGAAAAACAGACATTTCCAGTTTCTTATATTAGCAAAGGGTTTAGTTATTAAGCAAGGCATATCATGCTCGCTTCTCTTGGCCAAGGTTATCCAATCACCGCCAGGACAAAGATTAATAAAGCCTCTAAGCACAGTCAGTGTCGGCTCATAGCCATAAGCTTTGTATATAACAATGTAGGTGGTCAACTTGGCTAAGCCAAAAGGATTCAGTCTGGAAATATGTACTTGGTAATATTGTAAAAACTCTAGGATTAGGGGATGGATTGGAATCCTAAGGTTGGATTCTGTAAATGCATGCACATAAAGCCCCATATACCCCGCTGGAGCGTCAAAGATATTTTGGGTTCCGCTTGGAAGCATCACCCTAAACTCGTTGGGTATAGGGTATTTATCAAGAAATTCCGATAATGCTTATTCTAAAAGAGTACATTTTTGTTGCCTGATAATTCTTTTGGCTGCCATACTCATCTTGAACTAGAACAATGATAGCAAAAGTCAAAGAATTGGTGAGGGAAAATTACCTTTAAACTCAAACAAAGCACGAAGCACAGTGTTGTGTATGTGTACTTTGGGTGCGAGAAAAAAGTAATCTAGGGTTAGGATTATGAAGGGTTTATATATCCCTCACAGTTCTTATCCTAGCCATCCACGTGCAATCATAATTTGATCCCTACACGGACTTCAATCAATTTTTTAAATTTAGAAAGGACGTTTGTGGTAACCGAATTCACTACAAAAAAACAGGCTTTCAGAGACTGAAAAATCAGTCTCCGATACACCATGATCAGTTACGGATGGTCTATCAAGGACTGATTTTGCTAGTCACTAATCAGTGATAGAAGCTTAGTTACGGAAAGTGATGTTATCAACTGAAATTCAGTCCTTGTTTTATCGAACCAACGAGGACCAGAGATCAGTCACCAAAATAAAAAAGTCAGTCCTTATTTCTATGGGTTGGTATCATGTTATTTCAGTCCCCAATGCATATTATCGGCGACTGAAAAGTCAGTCGCCAATACTATGTTTGATCAGTTACTAACACATGGATTTAGGGACTGAAAATTAGTCCATAAACATTGTTTATAGTCCCTAATACGTTTCGTTGTTTTGTAGATCACCGTACCAAATCAGTCTATAATAATAGGATTTAAAAAATGATTAGTCTCCGATGAAAGTCTTTAAATACTGATTGTTAGTCACAGAATACAAATGATTTCAGTCTACGATTTGTTACTTTTGGTGACTGAAAATTAGTTTCAAATCATCACCAAATCATTCTCTGTTAAAAGGCTCTGGTAACCAAACACACTATGTACAAACAAAATTAAAAAATACACCAATGAACCGAAATAATTTTATTTACACCAAACCCAAACAATGTTTAAAAACCTTAACATTTTATATAGACGCCAACAAGCACAACAATTTGGAAGAAAATTGCGCGTTTATACAAAACAACATAGATAAAAATGTTATACATTACAACTATGTGAACAACATCGTCATGAAGAGGAGCAATATTATCCTTGTGAATCCCAACAGCAACCCTCATTAGCATATGTTGAGGCCTTTCAATAACCTTCCCTTCAATCTTCAAGAGATAAGATCTCTCAAGGGTTTTAAATCCAAAATAATCATAGTCAAAGTCCCGAACATAGATAATCTCACTGTCCAGTCTAGCAGCATGCTGAAACATACAAGTCATACACAGTTACTACCTTTAGTAGAGATATCTTCAAGTCAGATCCATAAAAACAATATAATTAATAAAAAAAAATTAGTATTTTTGATGTATAGAACATACTGTAAGTTGAAGCATCGATCTGCTCTGGGAGTTCTTTGATATCCACCTCAAACCTCTCTTGAACCTACAATCACCCAGAATTGCAATTAATCATGCATGCACTTGTTGACAAATACTATGACGCGCATTTATATATCTATATACCTGATTAAGAACATCTGAGTCGGCAGCTGATGACACAAATGTGATAGCAAGTCCCTTGGTCCCAAATCTACCAGCTCTACCAACCTATCAAATCACCAAATAACAATCATCAGATACTGATATACCAACAACAATAAAGATACTAGAATTTTAATAAAAGGATGGACAATCATACTCACCCGGTGAAGGTAAGTGTCTGCAGAATCTGGCATGTCATAGTTGATGACAATATTAACCCGTTCAATATCGATACCCCTACCAACCAAATCCGTTGCCACTAGAATCCTCTTGTGGCCTTCCTTAAAATTCCTGTATCATGTCAACCTGCAAACACACACCAGTAAACATTATAAATTCAATACAATCACCACCAGTAAAAAAATTGACCTCCGACAGCAGCAACTACAGATTACAAAGTTACATATATCATCATCTTAGAGTTGGCAAAATCATCATTTGGCATGAGGGTTGCTTCAATATCTCAAGCAACACCAGTGCCGCGACACCAATCGTCAATCAAAGCCAACTCAAGAAACTGTATCCACTGTCAGTACTAGTTTCTGGAGTTGGTGGAGCTATTAGAGGTTTTCCCCATCCTGATGGCACAACGAGCCAATAAACAGAGGATGGGGAAAGAAAAGTTGTACGCTTTGTCTATCAAAATTCAATCTGTTTTCCATCTTTGTACACCATTGACGGACCGAAGTTCAAAAACAAGCAAACATCTTGCCCGGATGGTTTCATTCACACTTGTCTGGCGAGAAACTGTGTACAACTCAGATAGGGTATAGCATTTTGTATTTAGGGATGTTAAAAAAGATCCAAAAACTTTGTTCTGAGAATGACATCTGTAGGGTTATGTCAAGGAACAGGAGAGGCATTCTTGGGGTATCTTGCTGAAGATGGCATTCTCTGCATAACTCTTGGGTACTCTGGCCTGAACCGTTTGTTTGGCATTCCTTGAAACAATCTGTTGATCCATAAAACAAAAGAATTGCATGTATTGTTAGATTGTGTCATCAAGATGCTGATTTTTTTGCTGAAAAATGATAAGTTGTAAAGTGAAGTGACCTGGGATAGGTTGACGTTTTTGAGGGAATTGCCCCATCCTTTGTTTCAAATTTAGAAAAGCAATTTCAGCAGCCTAAAGAAAAGTCAAACATGAGAATTTCCCAAAAGAATAATGCAGGTTAATATGAGACCCCGTTTTAGAAAATAAGAGAATGGAGAGAACAAATGTGTACCTGCATCTTAGCTTCATCCCATGTTAACCCGACTCCCTTACCCCACACTTCCCCATCTATTTCAACCTGGAAACACGAAAGAAAGACATAAAGCATTAAGAAAATGCATAAAAATAAACAAAAATATAGAGCAATTATATATATGAGCAATGTCTGTCTAAATGAATCCCTGTTATTTGAACATTCAATATTCCAAAAAGACAAAGTAATTACCTGCGCATATAATTCATTATTCTGGCTCATGTTAGTTGTTTGCTGAGGTTGAAAAGACATGCCTAAACCCTCCATCATGCACTGAATTATTATAAGTAGATATGAGTACATGTTTTATCAATACAAGAACACTAACAATTGTGGCATAGAAACCCAAAATGAGATCTTACTAGTTCATTAAGCGCGGCAATAGGTCCTCTCCTGGAAACATCGACCTTTTTATCTAGAGGCCTTGCAGGACCGGATGCATTTGGATATGCCATAGATTCTTCCCTCAACATAGGCTGATGTCCAAAGGAATTACCATCATTTATAAACCTTCCCTCATCTCCAGTCTTGGGACGAGCTAAATACTTATCTGCAGCAACACAATTAACACCTTAACATATATCCCTCATAAGCATCATAATGTATAAGATACTTGAAACAGATAGGCAATTTAATTTTTTTGGTACAAAACAGTAACATAAACAAGCTTTTTACAATATTTTTCTTTATACATTATGTGAGAAGCAAAACAAATTTATTTACCAGCCAAGGTCATAAGCAACGCCTCAGCAGCCTGATGTTGAGCTTCTCTTTGAGTCCTCCCAGTTCCTTCACCGATTTTTTATCCAGCAAACCACACCTGTTAATGAAGGCCGATTGTTAGACCCATACTTTATGACTCAGAGATTCATAAGTACCAAACAGAAGCTTGATAAGATTTTTATACCTCAAAAGCAAACCGCAGTTCAATACTAGAGACCAGAAGCTTGATAAGATTTTTATACCTCAAATGATAAGATTTTTGTACCTGTAATCTGTTAAAATTATAATTGAACAAAAACTATAAAAACCAAAATTAAAATACAAATGTACCAAAATTAAAATTATAATTGAGCAAAAACTATAAAAACCAAGATTAAAAAAAAAATAATAATCATAATAATAATATTAATAATTAAAAAAAAAAAAAAAAAAAAACCTTTAATATAATCATACAAAAAAAGAAAAACAGTGGTGCGTCTGTGTTGATTTGTGGCCGGTGAAGGATGAATCAAAAAAAAAACAGTGGTGTGTGTGGTGGTTTCGGATGGGAGGATGAAGATGATATGAGAATGAGATGAGTTTTGAGTGTGTGTGTTTGGGAGCAGGATGAAGATGAGATGAGTTAGATTCAGATCCAGTTTAGTTTTTGTGAAAGCTTTAAGTGTTTTGATTTTTGTTTTTTACGGGGCAAACAAATTTTTCACTAAAATATTTGGCGGGGTAAAGGAGTAAACAAATTTTTTGCAAAATTATTTGTTTTTGTAATGTTGAGATGTTGTGTATCACAATTTTGTTTTAAGAAAAAAAAATGATGTAACTTAATTATAAATAACTTAAAAATAGTTTAAATTGTTTATAAATAATTTAAATTACTTATAAATTATTAAAAAATTATGTAGATTAATTATCGTTATAAATTAAACATGAGATGTTATACGAACGAGTCGAGATGATATCGTTATAAATGAGATGTTAAACGAATGAGTCAAGATGATATCGTTATATATGAGATGTTAAATGAATGAGTCGAGATGATATCGTTATAAATGATATGTTAAACGAATGAGTCGAGATGATATGGTTATATATGAGATGTTAAACGAATGGGTCGAGATGATATCATTATACATGAGATGTTAAACGAATGAGTTGGGATGATATGGTAACACATGAGATGTTAAACGAATGAGTCGAGATGATATCGTTATCCATGAGATGTTAAACGAATGAGTCGAGATGATATCGTTATACATGAGATATTAAACGAATGAGTCGAGATGATATCTTTATAAATGAGATGTTAAATTAACGAGTCGAGATGATATCGTTATTTCACAAATATATTAATCATATACATACACTAGTGTTTAACGTATTTTTGTGTATAATGACAATAGATCCATCCCAGTTTGTGATATCGTTATTTCACAAATATATTAATCATATACATACTTGACTTACTTTCACCATGTTACAAATTTGACTGGATACTTGATGCCTTTGATTAATATGTTCCTGTGCATTTTTTGGTTATTTTTTTTAGCTTTGTTAATGGTTACATTAGCAACATTTGTTTACTTGTGGTGGACGGTCTGGCATGAGTCCGTCAGATTTTTAAAAATATATCTTTTACCCTTTTACATAATATTTGTTTTTATGGGTATATAAAATGGTTTATCCTGACTTCGTGGCACATGGTTGGCATTTGATTCATTACAATTTTGCCCATCGCGTTATGGCTAGATTACTGGTGATGGAACAAAGCATTGAAATTTGTTAATGCAGCTACAAGCGATAAATTAACGAAAATGGATTGGGCCAAAAGCATTGAAATTTGTGAATTAGTTACTCGTGATAATAGGTAAAAGTCAATAACCTTGCTAATGAACGGAGTTAAATATATACCAGTTCCAATATAAGTCACAATATAAGTCCACAATTCCAATGAATAACTGAATTTTAGTCTTAAATATGTTGCCCATGTATAAGAAGTTTATGTGGGACTGAAATTCAGTCGCAAATAATTGTCTCTCCAAACCTTTTTATTTTGCATACGTATTTGTAACTGAAATTTAGTCATAGCTATGATGTCCATGTATTAGGGACTCAGTCGTGATTGAAATTCAGTCACTAACAAATTTCTCTCCAAACCTTTTTTATTGCGCAGACATATTTGTAACTGAATTTTAGTCTTAGGTATGATGTCCATGTAATAGGGACTCAGCTGTGACTGAAATTCAGTCACTACAAATTTTCCCTACAAACCTTTTTATTGTGTAGACATATTTGTAACTGAATTTTAGTCTTAAATATGTTGCCCATGTATAAGAGGTTTATGTGGGACTAAAATTCAGTCATAAACAATTTTCTCTCAAAAGTTTTTTTATTTTGCATACGTATTTGTAATTGAACTTTAGTCTTAGCTATGATGTCCATGTATTAGGGATTGAGTTGTGATTCAAATTCAGTCACTAACAAATTTCCCTCCAAACTTTTTTTATTGCGCAAACATATTTGTAACTGAATTTTAGTCTTAGGTATGATGTCTATGTAATAGGGACGCAGCTGTGACTGAAATTCAGTCACTAAAAAATTTCTCTCCAAACCTTTTTATTGTGTAGACATATTTGTAACTGAAACTTAGTCTTAGCTATGATCTCCATGTATTAGGGACCGAACTGTGACTATAATTCAGTCACTAACAAATTTTTCGCCAAAATTTTTTATTGCGCAAATATATTTGTAACTGAAATTTAGTCTTAGATATGATGTACATGTACTAGGGACTGAATTGTCACCCTTATTTAGTCACTAACAAATTTGCCTCCAAATTTTTTTCCCGTACAGGCATATTAGTAACTGAAATTTAGTCTCAGATATGGGGTCACTGAATCGAGGAATGATTTTTAGTCGCCACAATCAGTCAATAAAAGGTCAGTCCTTAAAAGTATCAGTAACTGATGTTTCAGTTACCGATGCTATGTATCAGCGACTGATATATCAGTCCCTAGAAATTCAGTCTCTGAAAGCCTGTTTTTTTGTAGTGATTCCTAGCTGTTATAGCCTAGGGTGTGGTTGTTCGATGCTCAGTAAACGCATTTATTGATCAAGTTTGTTTAAGCACTTATCCTTTTTCCGTCCGATTTTGTGACGAAGAGAGTAGAGTGTACACTGATCTTTGAGTCGAAAGCAATATATACTCGTACGTATATATCACTTTCGACTAGGGGGCTTGATGATGTACCCTCCGAACGGGTCAAAGGACTCCCCTTCGAACCTGTACAAAGCCTTCTCTTCGAAGGCCCAGGTCAATCTCCTAAAACGTTTCATTGGCATAAAACCATTCATCTATGAAGTGGTTACCAAGTGGGAATCCACCAATCGAAGCCCTAAGCCCTTCGGGGTATCTCCTTTGAAAGAACTAGAACGGAGAACCATCTTGACCTGGTCACACCTACCTTCCCTCTTCCCTTAGGCTTTCCCACCAAGGATGAGATCGTGGGTCACAAAGCCCTAGCAGTTACCACAAATCATGGGACACCCCCATGATCTCCGAATTATGTGCAAGTGCTCTCTAAGGCCTATTTCTCCCCTATAAAAAGCTTAGATGGGCAAGAACCATGGTATGCTAACTCAACTCACTCAATTTACTACCAATTTATCATAACACATACTTATTCGCACGTCGGAGATGTTTCGCAGGGCCCAACCCCTGCGCAATCACTTAACGTAGTGTCTTAGTATTTCTTATTTCAGGTTAAGAACAAGCTTGGCGCAACCTCAACACCCCATATATCCTTTGATCATCATCGAAGGCCTGGTCGTGCAATTTATTGTACAATCAGTTACCAACCCCAAGATACACCTCACTATGTCTCCTCTTCCATATCTCACCTTCCCAAGACCTAGAATCATCAAGAAAAACCTAGATTTTTCTTTCTATAAATCAACCCACACAAACCTGTTATTTTCCTCATTCCATGTTCTAACCACAACACCTTAATTTTACACACACATTCTGAATCATAAGCATCCAACAGAATTAGGAGAAGCATACCAAAGGAGTTAGGAGAGTGGAAAGAAGCCTTGCTTCACTTTGGAGTCATTTGGTCACATTTTGGTTATAGTCAAGTTCAACAAGAGTAAGTCTTTCTAACCCTTTTAATCCTTTTTATAGGTTTTAGATTCTCCTAAGAATGATGTTACATAAGTTAGAATGAAAAGCCAAGAGCAAAATTTATAGTTTCATATGTACTGTTTAACTAGTAGCTAAAATAAACACCATATTAAGCTATTAGGTTGTTTTAAGTTTTAAGACCTTGATAAACACAAATAACACATCTAGATAAGCTATATTACATGTTGATAAGTTACAAAAATAAGCTCATAAAATTCGAGATCAAAAAAGCATTTTTTTTTCTTTTTTATTCCTAGTCGACAGCTCCAAACACCCCTTTTGGAGTCCAATTTTAACCCACAAGCTAACAACCATAAGCTGAGATATTAAGCACATTTAATAAGCTCCTAACAAGCTTTAAAAAGCCCCAAAAACCTGGACTAAAGCTTTTCAAATCCCGCTTGTTTTCTGTGTCTCTTTTGGGCTGGTCGCAACTTGAGAAAACCCTAAAACACCCATTTTAAGCCCTATTTTCTACTATAAGCCAAGGCTTATAAGCCCAGCCATTAAGCACTTTTGATAAGCTCCTATGATACTACTTAAAGCCCCCAAGATTCAGGTCAAACCCCGTATGCCACGCTTAAATTTTATATTCATTTTATGTCGCTCAGAACTGGAAACTGGAATTATTGTTTTCTTACTTATCGAGAAACATGCCCAAGTACCCAACTTTGATGAATTGTTTAGACCATAAGCTAAAAGCTTCAAGCTGTGGGATTTTGCAAACTTACTAAGTCCCCAGTAAAGATTATAAAACAACAAGAACATTGTAAAAAGATCGAAATGCCTCGTGTATATTCGTGTCTACTTTTGGTGTCTATACACATAAAATAACACACTCTTTTTATTTATTTTGAACCTATAAGCTAAAATATAAGTTGATAAGCTGTTCACAGCTTATTTATAAACTAACCACAACTTATTTAGCAAGCCATAATAGATCACACCTTTTCCTAAACTTAAAACGTGGTTAAAAATGAATCAAGGACTATATACGTAACGACTAAAATACCTAAAGGGGAAAACTCTAACATATTGAAACATGGAGCTTTCTTGGGCCAAAGCTATAAATATTGATAGATTATATGCAACAAGGGCTGGAATGGTAAACAACTAAGAGTTAAGGGTATAAAGTGTCACTATTGAAACTATAGGGGTAAAAGTTGTCATTTTATGAAAGTTAAAGGGTATAAATTGTCATTTCATAAAAGATGAAGGGTATAAGCTGTTAATTTATAAAAATGAAGAATCTAAGTTGTAACACCCCAACCCAGCAAGGGTAGAAGTATCACATTAATGGCTTCATATCAGATCAAACATAGCATACAATCAAAAGTAATACAATGATTCTCAAAGGTTACAAATGAAATCTGAATACACAAGGATACAAAGGAAATAAAACTAAATACTAAGTCTGCAAATGCAATCCTTCTAATGACTTCTACTTCAGCATAACTATAAAGGTCTTCTAAGTCCAAAAGTCTCTTCACTCTTACCCAGCTTCCAACTAAAACCTGCCGCGGGAAAAGAAAACGCGGCTGAGCTACTAGAGCTCAGTGAACAGATATAACGTAACAAGCAGTAGCATAATGAATAATACATGAGTAAATGAGAATGGAAGCATGAGTACATGGTAAGAATACATGGTATCATAATGGAAAGGACAAAGGTGTATGGTAAAGGAAGGTCAGTAATCCACTACGAGCCCATAACATGAAATCATAATCATAATCATAATCATAGCCATAACCATGTAGAGGGGAGACCTCTTAGTATCCTGTAAATATGAGGGGTGTCCTCATCATTGGTTGGAGTAGCTAGCTCCCGGAGTGTGAAAGACGTGTATCGCACACACCATCAGTCACCATGAATATCATAACATAACATAACATAACATGTACATGAACAAATCTAGGATGCATCCATACGCCCCAGGTGGCCATAATCTGCCTCTACGTAAACATAACATGCAGGGACGGGACAGGTCATCACTCTCCTGCCCTAGAGTCATGCCATCGGTGCATCGACTGACATGGACATGAAACCCTCATGCCTAGTGAGTGGCTCGTAGTATCAAACTGAGGGTAAAGGTCAAGTATCATGAATCATGTTTTAAGTTTACTTGCATAGGTCAATATCATGTTTCATAAGTTCATAATCATGGTTCATAATCATAGTTCATAAGCATGGTTCATAAGTAAAGGTTCATGGTCAAGGGTTCATAATTAGAGGTTCATGAATGAAAGGTTCATAATCATAAAAGGTTCCATATCATGATGGTTCAAAAGATCGGAGTTCATGAATGAAGGGAACATAGCAATGGCATAGGGAACCCTAACACGAATCATAATCAGAGAATGAAGGCCTCTTATCAAAGAAGCAGAATATCTGTACCTTAACGAAATACGCAAGCAAGAAATGGAAATCAAATCAAGTAGGAGATCACTCCCTCTTCACCCGATCTACAATTAAGCACAAGTTCTCTTATAAGTTCATAGGACCGTAAGGTTTCATTCTTGTTCTCATTCCAAATTAGGTGACTTTATGTTATATCATTCCCGTATGCTAATTCAAAGTATTATAGATGATCATATTCATAGTTCAAGATTCTTAATGTCTTTTACAAGGTTTTAGTGTTCATATAGTAGTTTTCATAATTTAGGGTTCATTAGGTAATTAGCATAAGTTTAGGGTATAATATGAAAATATCATCAAGTTACAGATTTTACTAGTCATGACCTTTGGTTTTAGCCAATTATCCATTTACACCCTTTAGGTTACACAATAAACACATCACACCCTTTAGTTTACAATTTTACCCTTTTATAACTTCTCACAGTTTTATATACGAAATTGTTAGGTTTTCTATAAATCATAAACCATACAAGAACTCAGTAATAAAATACCCAAAAATTCCCAGAGATGCCCACATGTCTTAAGTATTTTCCAAATTTTTCCAGATTTTATTTAGTAGCATAACTATGGGTTAAAATTCACCTAAACCAACTCGTCCAGATTTCTGACTGATTTTACTATACGAAAAGTTATTAGTTAGAAACCTTTTAAGAAAAATTCACAAAAATCTACAAAAATTCTAGGAAGTAATAGACATCTTATATATTACCCAGTTCAAAGGAAACCTTCTAACTCGACACGATTTGAAAATTAAAAATCAAAAACCCGGACTGATTTTCCAGACTCACAAATCCGATCAGACACATAATTTTCTAAAAATCAAAAAGTAACCTTCTAGGCCTCTAAAAATTACAAACTAAATTTTCCCAGGTAGCTATTTCAATGAACTTAGTTTTAGACTCTTAAAACACTCAAAGACTCGATTCCATCATAAAGTTACAGCCGGTTAAAGTCGACCAAAAATTCAACTCAGAATCAGGCCTCACAGAAACATGTCCATCTTAGGGTTTTCGTCATTCAAATCATTAGTTCTTGGGACCAATCGATTTTGGGTGAGTCCATAACACATTTAGGTCAATTATCACCGGTCATAACATAATCAAAACGGATCAAAACCATCACACACCACTGAACCGATTTACTTATAAGATTTTTAGGGTTCTTGATTCATTATTTTATGTAACATCTTTTCAATTCATTTGACAAGACAAAAACATGAATATGACAAGGATGAACAAGGGAAGATGATGATACAATACCCTTGAAGATCACACGAATAACAAGAACACAACAAAAATCGAATCACCAACGAATTCGTCCCTCCTTTTTCTTAGAATCGATTGAAAAAAATTTTTTAACAAAGGGTTGATTAGGGTTTTGTTCAAGAATTTCAAATGGATTAAATTATGTACATATGATTACCTTTGTTGATATTGATTGAACAAGAACAATGATCAAGATTCAAAGCCTTCTTCTTCCTCCTTTTTTTCTTTTTGGATCGACTAGAATAGAGAGTTTTAGGGTTTCTTTTTTTTTTTTTTTTTTTTGAGAATGCCGACAATAAGATGGAGGGGGAGGGATTAAGGATCGGTGATTGAGAGATTAATTAGGGGAATTTACTAAATTTAATTCAATCATGAACCCGAACTATTTACAAGACCACATTCGTTTGTATGTACACATATGGATTGACTAGGCATTAAAATGTGTAACAATGTTTTAATTGTATATAACATAAGTTTTAATATTCGTATTACGTTCATATGTTCAAATATTGGCGCGTTAGATACTTAGGTTAAGTTTACATAACGTTACTTATTTAATTTTCATAAGTTCTCAAAATTTCAAATTCGAGGGCATTTTTGTCATTTCGGATCATATTAATTTTCGGGTTTTACAACTCTTCCCCTCTAAAAAAAATTTTTCGTCCTCGAAAATTGAAGTGCGAAATCGAAATGAAAATGCGAAATCGAAAGCAATAGCGAAATGAATACGTACCGAGTCAAAAAAAAAGAAATGTGGATAATCGGATCGTATCGACTCTTCGGTTTCCCAAGTAGCCTCGCTCTCAGGATGGTTCTTCCAAAGAATCTTTACGAACGGAATTGTTTTAGTTCTCATGACTCTTTCCTGACGCTCCAAAATAGCCTCAGGTTCTTCACTATAAGAAAGGTCTTCCCGAATCTGATCGAACGAGCAAGACACAACGTGAAGCGGATGATAATTATACCCACGAAGAAGTGACACATGGAATACATCGTATACGTGGAATAACTGGGAAGGTAACGCCAAGCGATGAGATACCTCGCCAACCTGATCAAAATCATCGAAAAGCCCTAGGTTTTCATAATTCACAACGAATTCGTTCCAAGGAATACGAAACAACAACGTAGCGGATAACGATTAAATCTCACATAGAGATGCATGAGACATTCATGCTTGAAAGCAATACGAAGGTAGTACTAAAGAGTAAAATCTCATCAATTCAGTCCAGATTCTTAACGAAAAGGGAACTAGTGTACCATTATAGAAGAACTCATCAATTCCAAGCAGATACTGATCGAACTAAAGAACGTACCATTGGTTAACGAAGCGCGTGACGAATCATCAAATGTATCAAATCGTATATCAAAGACAGCGGATCAATCATATAGTTAGAATAAATCTAAAGTCTCACTACACGCGGATGATCTCAAACAGATATCAGAAATTCTAAGGCTTCTAAGGCACTTCTCGAAATATCCTATGCCCACAAAGAGTGCACGTTATATGATGTAAGTATTATCACGCTGGCCAGACGTCATAATACTTGCATCATATAAATATGCCCTCACGATGGTCATACTTTATCTCAAGTCGTGATTAACATAACTTATCTAAATCCACCTAGTCCACCTACCGTCTCAGAGGTCACTAAAATCAAACATCATAACTAAGAGAACGAAATTACTCGAAGAGTAACGGAAATCCGAAAATGTCCATCAGAATTCAGGTACGTCGTTAATAGCGTCAATACTTCATAACTTACCGAAATCAACTCAGTCAATATCAGTGGTTACTTCAACATCCGTCCTTTCTGAAACATAAATCACAAAGTCCCTTCCATAATTCGTCAAAATTCCACATAACTCGTTACTCAACAAATGCAGAGTGACATAGGACGAAATTACTAACAGAGAAACCCAAATTATTCAAAGGACTTTATTATCAGGTAACGGAATTTAAGTAGGTTGAGGGAAAAACGAATTACGTCATCGATAGTTTCATCATTCACAGAATCACCTCGTCTAAACGCAAATGTCCACTTCAAAATTCGTCAATTCAAATACTAAATTTCAAAATTTCTTCCAAGTTGGAGTGGTTCATCTATGTTTGTCCACCTTATCCCCTGGTGAAAAGGAATTACAAACTTGAGTCTGATTCCTCAAGCCTTCAGCAACTCTTCTTGATATGGTGATGTCGTAGCGGCAGTCTCTGACACGATCATCGTGCAACCCTCCATCTGCAAGTCTGCTTCTGCTCTCAATTCATCTTAGTACAACTAAAATGAATAGAGAAGCAAGACTGCGCATCTTCGACAGGTCTTCCAGCATAGCTCCAGGTATGTGTTGAACGATTCGCCTCATACGATCTGGTTGTCTTGATGCCCGAGTTGCAATCTTCACGTGTTGTATGATGTGTAGTCGAGTACTATCCAGTTCCTCTCTTCTTCTTAGGTGCTTCATCTAAGGTACACTTGTCGCAACCATCTTCTACTATTCTCTCACCAGGTTTCTAACGCTGATAATTGTCTTCGATCTTGATCCTTTCTGTGTGAAACTCTGTCTTCACATTATATAGGGTAGTGTTGCCTACTAAGAGCTCTGAACGTCAACCGAATTTCTCTTCTAGAGCAAAGGCTCATCCTGCCAATAATCTCTATGTTCTTCTTTCGTTCTCTGAACATAACACAATGTCATACTATGACAATTTGTCCAAAACACACGAAGACATGATCATTTTTGCCAATACTATTGGCATCACTCAAACTCATAAGGTTATAGCGAGCGCGAGGACCGTCTCTGAAATCGTTTAGGGGAAGAACTTTCACATACACCTCATGTCGCCTTCCTTCTTCTTCAAAGTAAGACTGAACTACTTCACAAAGGTTACTCTCGGTTAGTTAACCCCCTTCTTAGAAGTTCTTGTGGTTGCTGCTTCAGCCCTTCAAATTTAGCACGATGCAACAAGATACGAAGTTTCAAAAGAAAGACCAAATCAATCATTGATGTGCGAAAACGGGTAACGATTACTGATAGTGATACGGTTAGGTGCACAATAGTCGATACGTCGGCACATACTTCATCTTCATAGACCAACAAGAGTACTTCAAGAGAATCACTGAGGTGAGCAAAATTCATATTACACCTGAAATACCGGAAATCTTCGTACAACGGAATATTTCTAATGGCGGAACTTTCCAAGGGTGAATAGTAATGGTTGTCAGGAAGATTGATAATCATATGAGTTCAGGGTTGGTGCTTCCATAGTGGCAAAACTTTAGCAGATTCAGGTGTAGAGATTCATCATAACGAAATAGGGTAAGATAAATTGTTAAGATCACATTTCAGATACGGTAGTCTATGGTAGCTTTACAAATAGTCATCCGGTCCATACATAAGAGACCACACAATAAGACATGTCAAGATCAAAAGATTCATAGAACGAATACAGTCATCGAATCAGACGGATAGTTCATATATCGAAATCCAGCACATGTTTCAATAAAAGTGTTGAGATGGATAAACGAATGATTCATGTGTGGGGATTTGTTCAGCTTCTTAGCATAAGCAGTAAGTAGGATGTGTATTATCAGCAATACGAACATCGTATATTTGTCAAAAGTGAGATGTACAGAATATCCGTTATTAGCATCATCATGCTCAGTTAACAAATCCATACAGAGGTAACATAGCATCATATCCTTCCAAAGGAAATGGTTGGCAGAACAAGATTCGTCATTCAAAGAAAAGGAACATAACTTCCTATATCCATGGTTAATAATTACCAGAATTCTCATAGGAGTAGTAACGGATTTATGCAAAGTTAAGTAGTATCGGACGATACATTCACATTCAGCATAAGCAATGAATTCACAAAATGTGTCGAACACATTATGGTTGAATGGCTTACGACATGGTCGGAAAGGTGTTAAACAGCTTATCCAACAAATCGGAGGTGGATGTCAAAATCTGAAAATGAAACTTACATGGTGTAAGGTATCCAGGTGGGTTTTTCGAGGTATTCCAAACTTACTTGGTTACTAAGCTTAAGTTGTAAAACTTCTAACTCCTGAAAAGTTTCTGATGAGGTTTAACTAAGGGCAGAGGCACGAATCAGAGTGATGCGGAAGCAAATGATACTCACATATATGTCTTAGTCTACCCATTCCTCACTGGTCAAATTTAGGTTCCTATAGGGAGATCCTAAAGCAAATCTTACAGGTTATCTTATGAGCGCTTACAGGGAAACTTAGTGGTCCTACTTACACAGGCCAAGGGTAAATGTATTACGAATCGCAACCTGTCTCTGAAACCATATTTGTAACACCCCAACCCAGCAAGGGTAGAAGTATCACATTAATGGCTTCATATCAGATCAAACATAGCATACAATCAAAAGTAATACAATGATTCTCAAAGGTTACAAATGAAATCTGAATACACAAGGATACAAAGGAAATAAAACTAAATACTAAGTCTGCAAATGCAATCCTTCTAATGACTTCTACTTCAGCATAACTATCAAGGTCTTCTAAGTCCAAAAGTCTCTTCACTCTTACCCAGCTTCCAACTAAAACCTGCCGCGGGAAAAGAAAACGCGGCTGAGCTACTAGAGCTCAGTGAACAGATATAACGTAACAAGCAGTAGCATAATGAATAATACATGAGTAAATGAGAATGGAAGCATGAGTACATGGTAAGAATACATGGTAAGAATACATGGTATCATAATGGAAAGGACAAAGGTGTATGGTAAAGGAAGGTCAGTAATCCACTACGAGCCCATAACATGAAATCATAATCATAATCATAATCATAGCCATAAACATGTAGAGGGGAGACCTCTTAGTATCCTGTAAATATGAGGGGTGTCCTCATCATGGGTTGGAGTAGCTAGCTCCCGGAGTGTGAAAGACGTGTATCGCACACACCATCAGTCACCATGAATATCATAACATAACATAACATAACATGTACATGAACAAATCTAGGATGCATCCATACGCCCCAGGTGGCCATAATCTGCCTCTACGTAAACATAACATGCAGGGACGGGACAGGTCATCACTCTCCTGCCCTAGAGTCATGCCATCGGTGCATCGACTGACATGGACATGAAACCCTCATGCCTAGTGAGTGGCTCATAGTATCAAACTGAGGGTAAAGGTCAAGTATCATGAATCATGTTTTAAGTTTACTTGCATAGGTCAATATCATGTTTCATAAGTTCATAATCATGGTTCACAATCATAGTTCATAAGCATGGTTCATAAGTAAAGGTTCATGGTCAAGGGTTCATAATTAGAGGTTCATGAATGAAAGGTTCATAATCATAAAAGGTTCCATATCATGATGGTTCAAAAGATCGGAGTTCATGAATGAAGGGAACATAGCAATGGCATAGGGAACCCTAACACGAATCATAATCAGAGAATGAAGGCCTCTTATCAAAGAAGCAGAATATCTGTACCTTAACGAAATACGCAAGCAAGAAATGGAAATCAAATCAAGTAGGAGATCACTCCCTCTTCACCCGATCTACAAATAAGCACAAGTTCTCTTATAAGTTCATAGGACCGTAAGGTTTCATTCTTGTTCTCATTCCAAATTAGGTGACTTTATGTTATATCATTCCCGTATGCTAATTCAAAGTATTATAGATGATCATATTCATAGTTCAAGATTCTTAATGTCTTTTACAAGGTTTTAGTGTTCATATAGTAGTTTTCATAATTTAGGGTTCATTAGGTAATTAGCATAAGTTTAGGGTATAATATGAAAATATCATCAAGTTACAGATTTTACTAGTCATGACCTTTGGTTTTAGCCAATTATCCATTTACACCCTTTAGGTTACACAATAAACACATCACACCCTTTAGTTTACAATTTTACCCTTTTATAACTTCTCACAGTTTTATATACGAAATTGTTAGGTTTTCTATAAATCATAAACCATACAAGAACTCAGTAATAAAATATCCAAAAATTCCCAGAGATGCCCACATGTCTTAAGTATTTTCCAAATTTTTCCAGATTTTATTTAGTAGCATAACTATGGGTTAAAATTCACCTAAACCAACTCGTCCAGATTTCTGACTGATTTTACTATACGAAAAGTTATTAGTTAGAAACCTTTTAAGAAAAATTCACAAAAATCTACAAAAATTCTAGGAAGTAATAGACATCTTATATATTACCCCGTTCAAAGGAAACCTTCTAACTCGACACAATTTGAAAATTAAAAATCAAAAACCCGGACTGATTTTCCAGACTCACAAATCCGATCAGACACATAATTTTCTAAAAATCAAAAAGTAACCTTCTAGGCCTCTAAAAATTACAAACTAAATTTTTCCAGGTAGCTATTTCAATGAACTTAGTTTTAGACTCTTAAAACACTCAAAGACTCGATTCCATCATAAAGTTACAGCCGGTTAAAGTCGACCAAAAATTCAACTCAGAATCAGGCCTCACAGAAACATGTCCATCTTAGGGTTTTCGTCATTCAAATCATTAGTTCTTGGGACCAATCGATTTTGGGTGAGTCCATAACACATTTAGGTCAATTATCACCGGTCATAACATAATCAAAACGGATCAAAACCATCACACACCACTGAACCGATTTACTTATAAGATTTTTAGGGTTCTTGATTCATTATTTTATGTAACATCTTTTCAATTCATTTGACAAGACAAAAACATGAATATGACAAGGATGAACAAGGGAAGATGATGATACAATACCCTTGAAGATCACACGAATAACAAGAACACAACAAAAATCGAATCACCAACGAATTCGTCCCTCCTTTTTCTTAGAATCGATTGAAAAAAAAATTTTAACAAAGGGTTGATTAGGGTTTTGTTCAAGAATTTCAAATGGATTAAATTATGTACATATGATTACCTTTGTTGATATTGATTGAACAAGAACAATGATCAAGATTCAAAGCCTTCTTCTTCCTCCTTTTTTTCTTTTTGGATCGACTAGAATAGAGAGTTTTAGGGTTTCTTTTTTTTTTTTTTTTTTTTTTGAGAATGCCGACAATAAGATGGAGGGGGAGGGATTAAGGATCGGTGATTGAGAGATTAATTAGGGGAATTTACTAAATTTAATTCAATCATGAACCCGAACTATTTACAAGACCACATTCGTTTGTATGTACACATATGGATTGACTAGGCATTAAAATGTGTAACAATGTTTTAATTGTATATAACATAAGTTTTAATATTCGTATTACGTTCATATGTTCAAATATTGGCGCGTTAGATACTTAGGTTAAGTTTACATAACGTTACTTATTTAATTTTCATAAGTTCTCAAAATTTCAAATTCGAGGGCATTTTTGTCATTTCGGATCATATTAATTTTCGGGTTTTACATAAGTTGTCAATTCATAAAAGATGAAGGGTATAAGTTGTCATTATATGAAAGTCCAGGGGTATAAATTGTCAATACTTGAAACTATAAGGGTACGAAATGTAGCATTTTATATTATTGCGGGAAACTGACTTTGGCTCATTTTTTATAAAAACTAATAAACGGGATGCTTGTATTTTATTAACGATCAATTAAACCCTAAAAATGAGATATGATAAATATTAACTAACTTTTGAAGACACTTCATGTTGTCTCATTCAAGAGTTAACCATCAACACGACTCTTGCTATTCGAATGCTAAAACTTGACATATTCACCTAGGTTGCATGTCAGAGCAGTTTATTCATCGTACTTGATTTACTTTCAAATCAGACTACTGTAACACCAAGGTGAGTTCATAGTCCTACTTTTATACGTTTTTCAAACTCGTAGGGAGATACATGCTACAAACCCGAACACAAGTATTTTTCTGTATATTATCCTGATTGATATTGCCTAAGTTTACACTGTTGCCACTAAAAAGACCCTCACATCATGAGCCATTAATCACTTGCGAGTGAACGCGAATATAGTGAATAGATCTATTGGCAGTTGACGCCCCATTTATGTTGCTGGATAAGTAGCCAAATGCACTTTATGTGAGCATAAACAGGAGAATGGCAAGCTCCTGCCCAAGGGAATTGTTACTTACATCATCTTTATGATGTCTGTAATTAACATCATTATTATGATGTCCCACTGTTAAGGTTTGCGTGTCATGAGGCTTAGGGCAATGTACTGTACTGCAATATTATTGTTTTACCACTACTTAACTTGTGTTCAACCAACTGATTATTATCCAAACACTATGGATTCACTCAACCTTTATGTTGACTTTTTAGCATGTTTTATCTCAGGTAACTAAAGCACAACTTGGCACGGAGTGGCTATGGACTTTCTTATAAAAAGGGTATCCATTTTGTTATCATTCAGACTATATATATATTTATTTCAATAACTTCCGCTGGGACCTCTCTATGTAAAGTCTGATTAAACAAATGAATGATAACTATTTTATCTAAAACGTCTCTTTTTGGGTCGTTTTCTATTGTTATGACTGTGATACTTGAAGTAACACCCCAACTCTATTTCCGCTTCGTATACTGAAATTTGGGGGTGTTACATTATGGGTTCTGCCCGTTATGTCGCAAGGTGCCGCCAGACCTTTAGTAACACTTCTTAATTTTTATTTAAATCCCGCACTTTACACTAGTACAAAAATGAGATTTAGTCACACATGATGTTTTTCGAACAGCCACACAGTCGCCTTTTTATGTGACTAAATGTATCAGAATAAAAAAAACAGCCACACTTGATCCGACTTGTGTGACCATTTCGGAATTACATCCGAGGCTACAGCCACACATTTGAATATTTTCATGACTATACGCATCTGGTAAAAAAAATTTTTGATTTTTTAGTCACTTATAATTTGGGACGTGTGACGGATACAAATAAGGTTGAAACATTAGTCACACTATATATATACATATGTGACAAATATATGTCACACAATTGAAAAGTGTGACCAAAATCCATATATGGTCACACGAAGTAATTGTGTATGTGGCTAAATCATATGCTCAAGTTTGTCACACATTATTTAAGCGTGACTGCTAGTTTTTGTTGAAAATTTAGCCACATATGAATTTGAAATGTGTGACAACTGAAAAGTAAGTTTGAAGCATAGTCACGATATGCATTTAAAAGTAACAAATATATGTCACACACTTGAACAGTGTGACCAAATGTCATATATGGTCACACTAAACCATAGGTATACATGATTAAGTATGACCATAATTCGATACAAATGGTCACGTAAGTTAATATGTGTGTCTAAAGTTAAGTGTGTGTTTGCCTGCCTATTCCTAATGTGTATGGTCACACTTAATTGTAGCACAATCATGTGACTATAGGCTATACAATAGTCACACCATACCACAAATGTGCATCTAAATTATGTTTATGGCCACATTATAAGGGTATTATATGTGACCAATACATTGAAAATAGTCACACTCTGAAATATTCACGTGACTAATATGTATAGCAAAATGTGAACTCAGTTATCATTAACCTTGATATTAGTCACATTGAGTGTTTGTGTGACTAAATTCAAGATGTTACATATGGTTACATGAAGTATTTATTTAGGTGTCTAAATCATAGTCATATTTTGAGTTCAGACTGTTAGTCATGACTCTTCATTTAATTTCCCCCATTACAATGCTGGGATTTTATAGTCTATCTAGTTTAATGCAGTAGTATGTAAGTATGTTACTTGCCCCTAGGAACCAGATTACTTGACTTTCTAAAGTCAATTTTCAACTTTATAATGAAGTAACATGTTACTAAAGTGCCTGCAAGTGCATATACATGATAAATGGAAACTGCAAATACAATAAAGCTTGACTGCAAGTGGACATATAACAGTGAAAACCGCAAAATTTTTCATTGCCATTGAAAAGCTTGACTTTTTTGAGTCATTTAATTTCCCCCATTACAATGCTGGGATTTTATAGTCTATTTAGTTTAATGCAGTAGTATGTATGTATGTTACTTACCCCTAGGAACCAGATTACTTGACTTTCTAAAGTCAATTTTCAACTTTATAATGAAGTAACATGTTACTAAAGTGCCTGCAAGTGCATATACATGATAAATGGAAACTGCAAATACAATAAAGCTTGACTGCAAGTGGACATATAACAGTGAAAACCGCAAAATTTTTCATTGCCATTGAAAAGCTTGACTTTTTTGAGTCAAAATCCATTACAACAGGCTAAATTACAGGAACAACTATTTAATACTAAAACAGATATTCATCTAACATTACTAACTTTACAATACCAGCTGTAACCTTGCACTTAGCCTTGAGCAGCAGTCTTAACTTCAACCAGCAGGGTTAACTATTACACTAGCAGTCTTAATGCAGCATGACATGCTTCACTTGGATTTTCGTATAACAATACCTTCAATGTCGGTTCGATAGTAGTCACTTCGTGATTCCTTGCCCAAGTCTTCTTTATATACACGTGGCAATATTTTTTCATCTTGCTCGTGAATGACTGTACTAAACTCCTCATCGACTTCGTCATATGTATCTTTGTAATTCTTGGTAGGTGTTTTAAAGACAATGGACAAATTTTTATGTACCTGGTCTTTCACATAAAACACTTGTGTTTCTTGTGACGCTAATATGAACGGATCATCCTTGTGGCCGAAAGTATTCAGGTCTACCAACGTATAACCAAGAGTATCACGTTTGACCCCATGAGTTTTGCGATTAACCCAATCACATTTGAAAAGAGGAATGTGCCTGAAACGATAATCTAGTACCCATATCTCTTGTAAAACCCCATAATAAGATTTTTTTTTTATGGTTTCAACTTCTTTTTTGGATATGTGCACATCTACTGTCTCAACACTAACCCCACTGTTCTGGTAAACTATGCCATCATTACTTTTCGTACGAAATGTATACCCATTGATGTTATACGCCTCGTATTTCACTACGCTGGCGCGTGGTCCAAATGATATCCACCTCACAGTTTCTGATACACTGTCATTGGATATCGCTAACTCTCTCTCAACCTGAATTTCATTACAAGTATATATTACCTTTAAATTGCAGTAACAACAAACAAACAATTAAAGAATAGGAGTGTTTGGGATAATGAAATGGTGTGCTGGTCAACCTCTATCTAATGTCATATACAGGAGGGACCATTATGATGATAGCAACAAACAAACAATTATAAACAACATACAAGTAATTACCTCTTCGAGTAACCACTTAGCAAAAGATTTACTGTGCTCATTCTCCAGCAATGCAATTTTTTTACCTGGGTTTTTTCTTTTCAAAACTTCCTTGTGTCGCCTGAAACAAATAAATGTCTTTGATTATTATATTTGATTGAACATTTTAAGCAACGAAATCAACATGTGTTAGTGATACTTACTCGATATACGGTTGAATTTCATCCGTATTTTGTATTACATACAAATGTGCTTTCTGAAAGGATTCTCTGGAAACTTCACTAGGTTTGCCGGCCGACAATGGCTTTCCGTCCTCATCTTCATTGGTTACATGTTTATCAGCTGGGATACCAATAGTTTTCATGGTTTTATGATATTTGCTAAAAAACTCTATTGTTTCTTCCGCGATAGTCTCCTCGGCAATGCATCCCTCTGGTCTATTTCTGTTTCGCACATGTCCTTTAATAACCTTCATACATCTTTCGAAGGGATACATCCACCGAAAGCATATAGGACCACATAATTTTACCTCCCTAGTTAGGTGCACAGTCAAGTGTATCATAATATCAAAAAATGACGGAGGAAAGAACTTCTCGAGTAGGCAAAGTGTAACAACAAGTTCTTCTTGCATCTTATCTAGTTCTTGCAAGCTGATTTCTTTCCTACATATAGATTTAAAGAAAAAGCAAAACCTGATAATAGCATATCGTGTGGGCTGGTGCATGACTGAACGTATAGCAATAGCTAAAAACTCTTGCATTATCATGTGATAGTCATGCGATTTAAGGCCAATGAGCTTCCTATCATTTAGGCTGACCAAACTAGAGAAATTTGAACAATAGCCTTGTGGTACCCTGATGTTGCTTAATGTTTCACAAAAGATGTCTTTTTCAGCATTCGTTAATGTGTAACCTGCTGGAGGTAGTGTTGTTTTGTCTGCTTCTTGCCTAGCAAACAACTCTTCTTTTATCCCCAACTCTTCCAGATCCAGTCGAGCATTCATTCCATCTTTTGTCTTTCCAGGAACATTCAGCAAAGTTCCGAGTAGACTCTCACCAACATTCTTTTCTACATGCATGAAGTCAATACAATGCGGAACAGAATGATGCCTCCAATACCTTAGCTTTTGATACCAAATGTTGAATTTCTTCCAATATGCTTCATTTTCTTGGCTTGAACTACCCTCTTCTTCTGTTGTTTTCCTTTTCTGCTTTTTAATCTTCCCACCTCTGCCTCTGGTATCTTGATCTTGGTTTTTTGAGTTTTTTCCTTTTCCCCACTTATTTTCAATATGTTGTACCTCGTTGTATATTTGTTCCCCGGTCAATGGATTTGGAGCATGACGTGGTTCTTCTTGTCCATTAAACGCCTTCCTTTGCGTTCTGAACGGATGGTTGTATGGTAGATATCGTCTGTGTCCAGCATAACTTTGCTTGGATGAGGCAGAAAGTCTAACACAGTGTGTATCTTTCCCACATACTACACAACCTTTGAATCCACTGTATGGGCAGCCACATAATGTACCAAGTGCAGGGTAATCATTTATCGTCCATAACACAACGGCGCGCAGATTAAAGTTTTCTTTTTTAGAAGCATCGTATGTATCAACCCCTTCCTCGAATAAGGTTTGCAGATCATCAACCAATGGTTCTAAAAATACATCGATATCATTTCCCGGGTATCCCGATATCAATACCGAAAGCATGATAAACTTTCTTTTCATACACAACCATGGAGGAAGGTTGTATATGACAGATAAAACTGGCCATACACTGTGATGCCTATTTCCTGAGTTGACGTCAACCCCATCAGCCGATATTCCTAGCCGTAGATTTCTCGGATCTTCAGCAATTTCAGGGAATTTTTCATCTATGGTACGCCATGCCTGTGAATCTGCGGGGTGACGTAAAACACCATCTGTTATCCTCCTTGTTGCGTGCCATGTTAGATCTTCTGAAATACTTTCTAACTTAAAGAGGCGTTGCAGTCTTGGTATAATTGGAAAGTACCACATTACCTTTGCCGAAATGTTTTCGTACACTTTATGTGTCTTACTATCCACCTTCCATCTTGATGTCCCACAAGTTGGACAAACAGTCAACTCCTTGTTAACCTTCCAGTAAAGAATGCAGTTGTTGCTACATACATGTATCTTTTTGTATCCTGATCCCATCATTCTCACTAGCTTTTTTGCCTCATAAGTTTTTTCAACCATTTCATTACCAGCAGGTAGCATCTTTTTCAACAATCCTAGTAATTCAGTAAAGAACTTATCAGAAGCTCCATACTTACCCTTCAAGTTGAGTAGTTTAACTATTGCGGACAACTTTGTGAAGTCAGGACATCCTTCGTAAAGTGGCTTCTCTGCGTCTAATAATAGTTGTTGAAACTTGGCAAGGTTATCCTCATCAAAACATTCTTTTGCACCATTAACCATGTTCACTGTTGCTGGGCCATCTGTTGGAATTTCTGGAACAAAATCCATGTCGAAATCCGTGTCATCAACAAACTCCTCTGTTGTAGCATTAACAGGTATTTGGGCAGTTGTTGCTTGCTCATCATTTTCTCCATGTTTATCCCATTTTGTGTAGCTTTGATTAATCCCGTGGCAGAATAAATGGAACTGCACATCCTCCACTTTATGCTCTATGCGGTTTAAACATGAGATACACGGACATGGCATCTTAAGCTGTTGTTTATTACCTCGTGGGTCGATGTTCATCATCTTCTGCAAGTTGTGTTCTGCATACTTAATAAACGCGTGTACTCCAGCAATATATTGTTTCTTGGTCCTACTAGTTTTCATCCAAGACTTGTCCATGGTATTGTTGAGGTCAAATGGTAACGTATGTATCCTACAAGTCACAAATTAAACCAATATAAGCATCAAATCATTTGTGCATAAGTAAACCAAGTATTTACCACTACTAGTACAAAAGGTACTGCTGCTAGTGAAATTTAGTACTGCTAGTATAAAGTTAGTACTGCTAGTACTGCTAGTACCAGTCATAAATTAAACCAATATAAAATTGTAAATGTTTGATACGTTTGGGCCTAACTCTAATGTGGGATAAAATGTTTATTTTGAAAATATTACAACCATACATTAGTAAAATCTAGTATTAATGGTTTTTGTTGCAAAGTGAAAATTAAAATAATACTCTGTTAGTATAGTATTAATGGTTTTTGTTGCAACCTTGCAACTTGCAACTTGCAAGTAATTATGGGGAAGGCTATTTCATCATTACACACTATTCACATTGCTAGGCTCGATACATCTTCCTTCCTCTAGGTGTTTCTTGATTGTTGTTGTATATAAAGCAACATACCTCTCATAATTTTCATCTCTTCTTAACAAACCAAAATAAAATTTAAAAATTACAAAAAATCTCAAAATTTTTTGTTATCAAAATCATATATGGAAACTAAACTAGTGATTTGTTCTGAATTGGCAACAGTTGCAAACTCAAAGCTTGTGAAAGACATGATGCTAGTTTACTATGAGCGACAGATTGAAGCTACTTCCAAGGAAGTTCATGATTTGAGGCACAAGGTTTCTGAGAAAAGAATGCTGATAAAAAATAGGGATAAGATGATCAAGGAGTTAGAGCTTTTATATGGTTTTGATTCTGCTCTTGAAAGCATTGCTGATTTAAGGAGGATGCAAGAGGAGGACATGATGGCATATGATAGGTTGCTTGTTGATATTGCCCAAAAGCATAAGCGTCTAGGTGATTTGGGCAACTTTATCACGAAGCTTGGATCAATGAACTACTGATGTGGTTGATATGTTAGTTGACTATGTTTATGTCTTTTGTGTTTTGTGGTGTCATGGTTGATGTTGTTGGTAGTCTTTCTGATGTTGTTGTGTTTTGTGGTGTCATCGAATGGTAATGCGATAGATGTATGATATGATGTTAAATATTAATGCAGCTATGTTAATGTCAATATTATTTTGATTTGTAAAGTTACAATGTCAAGTATTTAGTACTGCCTAGTTCCAAAAATGCATATACTTAAGAAAGTCAAACTTTGTTTATTACACCTAAATGCAGGAAGTTACCTACACATACCAACCAAGCCTTTAATGGCATTTACTTATACATTGAACTATGTGATCCTCTTTACTTTAAATGGCCATTACATAAACACAACATTACACACAACATTACACCATCAAAAACCTGTCAAACACTAAACCTCATCCACAATGACTTCCAAGCCAAATGTTATTGAAATATCCTCTGATTCATCAGGACTAATGTCTCCTAAACCTGATTGGAATTTCCCCTACCCTCCTACAGGTAGCTTTCATAAGAGAATACCACCTAAGGGAAAGGTTGCTGACTCAAGCTCTGACGATTTTAGCTCCTTTAACAGTAGCTTTTTTAATGATAGCTTGGTTTCTAGCTATCATTCAACATCTGAAGATGAAGCTGTCTCAAAAAAAGCCACAATGTCCAAAAACCCTCCTCCAGTTCACACTCTGTCAATCCCAGGAAAAAGGGAACAAGTTCTATGCCTACCAAATCAGGCAACTAGGGAAGAAATCCAAGCAAAGAAGAGAAAGGGAAAAGGCCCAATTGAACTCACTAAGGGTAAAGGGAAAAGGAAAATTAGCTGAGCTTTACTAGTCTTGATGTTATGATGCTACTGTAATAAGTACTATGTTTTCTCCTTGTATGTAATCAACTATGCAATCAACAATGCATCTATGTATGCAGAATTTTGTTATGTAAAAACAGTTGGTTTTTCAAGTTGAAGATTCTATTTTTCATTCATGTTAAACCCAAAATACAACTTTAAAAAACTATATATCCTACAAGTCACAAATTAAACCAATATAAGCATCAAATCATTTCCTAATTATTGCATAAAAAAATGATTTCCTAATTAAAAAAATTACCTAATTTAGATCTAAATGAACCTCTCTCCGTTGTTGATGGCCGGACCGGCGAGTGGTGGATGGTGAGTGGTGACTGTGATTGGTTACTGGTGAACGGTGGATGGTGAGTGGTGGCTGTGATTGGTGAGAAATGTGCGAAATTTGAAATTTGCTGAAAAAAATATGGGGGTCTTTAATTTTGAAATTTGCTGAAAAAAATATATATGGGTGGGTTTTAAAAATATATATATGGGTGGGTTTTTTTAAAAAATATGGGGGGCTTTAATTTTGAAATTTGCTGAAAAAAAATGGGGGCTTTTTAAAAATTTTGGGGAGGGAAATACCAAAAAGGAAGCCACAAGTATCGAACCTGTGACCTCCCCTTCACAACACCAACAACTCAACCATCTCCGCCCTTGGGTCTTTTTCGATTATACCTTCTTTTGTATTCCTCTTATAGACTATCTATTTTATTAAATAAAATTGTTACAAAATCCAAATATCTTCTATACAAAGTTAAACCTGTTAGTACAACGTTAAACCTAGCAACAGTAATAGAGACACAAGCAGTAATAACATTATTTCCTTTTTGCTTGTCTGAAGATCTTTCTCAGTAACTCTCTTGCCATTACTGAGTCTTCATCAGTAACTGTCAGCTTAGCATCTAACATAACAAATAAGCTAGCTGCCCTTAATGGATAATCTTTTTCTATCAGCATGTAGACATCCACTCCATTCTTTGTAGATACATGGTGAACACCACATGTATCATACAGTCTCCATTTTGTACTCAACTCATGAGCTCGAAAATTCCATAAGATATCGTTTGGATCAGGTTCATACAACCTCTTCAATTCCACCCATAGCTCCTTCTCTTTGTCTTGCATACGATATGTAGATCTGAACATTTCTTTAACCAGACTCCATAGATTGTCCAAGTCTTCTCTATAAAAAATCTTCAGCATATCTTCAAAATACTTATAAATTTCTGAGTGTCCTCCTAGCCTGATTATCTTCCTAGCTTTCCCAAATGTATCTTTGTGTATCTCCAAATCAATAATTGGACGTTTAGCTTGAATAGGATGATGAACATCCAATGCTTCTGGGATTATAACAATCATATGCTGCTTGAGTCTTTCGCCAATTAATTCCTCTGCTGTTTCTTCTTCATCTGCTGTAGGTACTTCTTCACCAATCTTCTGTTTCTTTGAAGATTCAGACTCCAATATTATACCATATCTTCTTGTAGTTCTACGTGGTTTTTCTGTTCCCATGGGAGTAAATGTGTTCACTCTTGTGTAAACCCTTTCAAACTCACTCTTGATCTCCTCAAAACTTCTACCTTGGAACTGCTTCCTTTTGTATCCAGCCATGTTCATCATGTAAACACACATGGTGTGTCTTTGCTGAGCTTTACTAGGTGGTTTACTCCTCTTTTCTTTGGCTTTTTGTTCTGCAGCAGACTTTCTTCTGTAATTTATTAGTTCAACAAGTTGTCTTGACTTCTCACCAATGGACAACACTCCATCTCCTCTGACTTTACCTAACTTTTCCTTTAAAACTTCATCAGCATCAATCATATACTGAACTTCTTGAGCGTGATCAAACATTGCTTCAGTTGCTTGATTTGCAAGTCTTGTTTGATCAAGGAAATATGCAATATCAACAATTTCTGATGTTTCATCTTCCTGTGCTTTATTAGCTACCTCTGCATCAAAACTAATCTGAGCAAGAACACTCTTCTTGTCCTTCTTTGGTGGCTCTTCTTCAATCATAATGCCCTTTGCTTTATCTGCCCTTTGCCTTCTATCATACACATCCATATCTTGTTGATGAGAAGTACCAATATTTTCAGCATCCAAATCTTCTTCACCCATATCTTGCCTCCCCTGAAACTCAACATTCTGTTCAACCAAAGAAATATTGAGGTCTTGATCAATATCAGCTGTCTTCCTTCCCTGTTTGGAAGAAACATCCATGTCATCATCATCTGAGCTTGTAGACTCCACAATATTTGCCTTTCTCTTTGCTTCAAGTGACTTGACTTTAGACTGCAATTTCTTCACTTTTTCAATGACCTTCTTGTAAGCAGTACTATACAACTGCTTTGTCTCCTTGAGTGCTTGCTTTGTCTCCTTGAGTTCTTGCTCTGTCTCCTTGAGTTCTTGCTTTGTCTCCTTGAGTTCTTTCTCTAACCCAGTCACCCTTTGAGTTAATTTGGTACAAATATCCATCAATTCCATTAGTGACACTCTGCCCTCATCACTTCCAGGTGTGTTACCTCCCGATCGAGGTGAATCATGGGGCATTTCCCCCATATTTGGTTGTGAGGCTGATTGAGAACCAGATGAACCTGTGGGTGTGTGATAGGACTCAACTGGGCTTGTTGATCCTTCACCCTGAATGTTTTGATTTTGAACCAACATTGTTTCAAAAAGTGGAACTACTATCCCATTAAACCCCTAGAAGCTATGCTCATGTTACCGAACAGTTTTTGAGTAAGGCAAGGAGTTGGATAAACAATTTTATGAGATAGAAGCAAACTTTTCCGTATATTCAAAACCGTTTGTATAAACCTTGGATACATTAAAAACTTGTATTTGTTATCCACATTTTTCACCATACCATCAAAAATTAATTTTGAAAAGTTAAAAGTCCTGTTTGTTGCTAAACAAATGAGAGCAGTTGCAATATTGATGCTGAATTGCTCCCATGCGGTTTTCTTTGGACTTAAACAATGAAGGATGGTATGTATGAAGAATCTCCATTGTGGGTCAAAACATCCTTTTTGAAAAGTCAGAATTTGAGAAGATGTGTCATACCCCATTCTGGAAAGGTGATGAAAAATTTCAGTATTAGGCAAAGAACTAATACCATTTTCATCTGCTAAATGGAGATGCCTCCTAACAGATGCCTCAGTAATAGTTATTATTCTGCCATCAACTGTTGCAATTAACTCTTTGTCTCCATTGTCAAATGTATTGGTAGTAACAGACCGCCAAAACTGTTTGATTTGAGAGACATAGATAGTAGGATCGACTGTAAGAGCATACCTGATGTGGGTATTGTTTAGAAAATCTATTATCTGGTGGAAGCGTTGACTCCCTTCTGGTTTCTCCAAGAATGCAACCTGGTTATGCGTATCACAAAACTCTAAATTTGCCATGAAAATTGAGTAAATGCTTGATTAGAGTGCTGGGTTATAATTGGACCTACTTCAATTAATTGTTTCTCAAGTTTGAAGAAATGGTATAAATTGTATAAAGAAAGAGAGTTATCCAATTTATGAAACCCTACTCTGTTCTAGAGTTTTTTTTAAGAGTTAAAGTAAAGTAATGAAAGTAGGTGGTCCCATTTCTCCATAATAAATACACACTAAAGACAAAGGTTCTTTTCGACATTAACTCATTTGATTTTTGTCTTTATTCACTTTACTTCACTATGAAAGTTGGGACAAAGAAAACGAACACACATAATTTTAGTTTCACTCCATTTCATTCCCTTTCATCTAAAAAAAACTTGAGAACATAGTGTAAATAAAGCAAAGTAATTGACAATAGTTACCCCAATGGTTAGAAATAAACCACGGTTAAAACCCAGAAACGACTACCCAGTACCCAGCAGTACAACGTTTTACTCTAGCAGTACAAAAGTTTTCCTAGCAGTAATAACTTTGTGCATCCACTCCATTCTCAGACAATTAATTAAACATCAAATACTTCATTAATATTTTTTAAGGCTACAAGTATGTACATCTAATTATCCAACCTAAATACTAAACATACTAAAAACAAAACAAAAAAAAAAAAAAAAAAAAAAAAAAAAAAAAAAACCATCATCCTAAACTGCTTCACTCCATTTCACCCCAACTTGTTAGAACCAGAGCTCTCTTCCCTGCTTCCCATCAATTTCTGGCTTTCCTTGAGTCGTTTAAACACAATTTCAAGATCGCTAACCCTCTTTTCTAGATTATAAGGGTCCTGAAACCCATCTTGTTGCTCCCCCTGGTTTTGCAGCACAAACCCATTTTGCTGCTCCACCACAATTTGCTGCTGATCCTCTTCTTTTTGCTGCACCACCTCCTCCTCTTCACCTTCCTCCTCCTCTTCCTCTTCATCTTCTTCCTCCTCCTCCCCGTAGTCACGCAATCCCCAAACCTCATCCTAGTAAAAGTCTTGCGTATGCAGCCAATTCAAAATTTGACCCCTCATCCACGTATCTACCTTCCTATACGACCCATATTCTGCAATGGGTTCATCCCCGAAAGCAATTAACACTGCGTCAAACAGCAAATTGTTGTTTAACACCCACTCGTACTCTTCAACATCATTTTGAAAGGTAACATTATTATTTGCTGCCATTGTAGAAGTTTTCTTTGAATTGAAAGGGATATATATATATGTGTGTTTGTGTGTGTTCTTTGGTATATAGTCGATAGGTATAAATAGGCTGGAGAGGTAGATGACCCAAGAATTTAGGCGGGAAAAGGGATCGACGGCGCGCGCCAAAAGTAAAGTGTCAATTGAAGTTTTACGATTTCCTTTTACCAAGTATTGACTTTCCATGTACAATGAGTTGATGCAACAACAAGTTGTATATCATGCTTTGTGAATCATAAACTTCCAAACTCAATATTTCCAACTATTGATCAAGTGGTGGTTTGGTTTAATTAAGAGTGGCAAGATGTGTAGAAAAAAAAGAATAATAGTTAAAAATTAAATAAATAAATAAATAAATTAAAAAAAAAATTTAATGGTGTTGACGTGGCGGTGAAAACCAACTATAGCCGACGGTTCGGGTTCGTGGCGGGTTTTAGTGTACCTGTACCCGAACCCGTTTATAATATACCCGTACCCGCCCCATATCCCACCGGATACCCGATTAATATTATCCATCGGTTTTTCGGGTTTCCCCGCGGGTATCGAGGTTATCCGTAATTAAAAGTTAAAGGAAATGAATATCGTATCAAATGATTTAACGCAACATATCGCAACGCAACGTACTCGGCACGATATTCACCAAAAAAATCAAATGCGCAAGAGGTTTCAAAAGTTAATCATTCTCATTTCAAAAAATAATCTCGTTTTAGCCTTTTAAAAGGGTTTGGTATCCTCATTCGTGTGACGGTAGAGAACACGGACTCACGAGCACTCACTCCAAAAAAATGAATAACCGAATTAATAGTCGAGAAGAGTATTGACAATAACTCGAGTCGAGACGAGATGACGAAAACAAGTCTAAGAGATAACTAACAACAAACATATCAAATAAGATGAGTCGATTGGTAATCGTCTGTATTTTCCCATAATCCCGTTTATTAGTACAAGGTATACTTGTTTTATGATTTAAAACAAGTTTGGACTTACCACAAAATTAATCTTTGGAAATAACTAAATTTCGCCAAGACCCTTTCATTTATCGAACGTTTCCAATTCAAAAGACTTTATTGAAAATCAATTTCCCGAGTAATTTATAATATAACGAGTATTTATATAAACCCTAAACCCTAAACCATAAACCATAAACGCTAAACCAATCCGTAACTCAAACAATAACCAAACGAATAGTCCAATAAATCCAAATATGTTAGTGTACGGGTAGCATGTCTCGAATAGTCCAATATCCCTCGTGTGTTCCATTTTTATACCAAATGTCACACGAAAGGTTTTCAAAATCGAGATCCTATGGTAAAGATTACCATAGGATCTTAAGTAGGATCTCGATTTTGAAAACCTTTCGTGTGACATTTGGGATAAAAACGGAACACACGAGGGATATTGGACTATTCGAGACATGCTACCCGTACACTAACATATTTGGATTTATTGGACTATTCGTTTGGTTATTGTTTGAGTTACGGATTGGTTTAGCGTTTAGGGTTTAGGGTTTAGGGTTTAGGGTTTATATAAATACTCGTTATATTATAAATTACTCGGGAAATTG
This sequence comes from Artemisia tridentata subsp. tridentata, assembly GCA_021014915.2. NCBI lineage: Eukaryota > Viridiplantae > Streptophyta > Magnoliopsida > Asterales > Asteraceae > Artemisia > Artemisia tridentata. The sequence continues at coordinate 102,960,434 of CP139502.1, read as the reverse complement.
ATTTTCAATAAAGTCTTTTGAATTGGAAACGTTCGATAAATGAAAGGGTCTTGGCGAAATTTTGTTATTTCCAAAGATTAATTTTGTCGTAAGTCCAAACTTGTTTTAAATCATAAAACGAGTATACCTTGTACTAATAAACGGGATTATAGGAAAATACAGACGATTACCAATCGACTCATCTTATTTGATATGTTTGTTGTTAGTTATCTCTTAGACTTGTTTTCGTCATCTCGTCTCGACTCGAGTTATTTTCAATACTCTTCTCGACTATTAATTCGGTTATTCATTTTTTTGGAGTGAGTGCTCGTGAGTCCGTGTTCTCTACCGTCACACGAATGAGGATACCAAACCCTTTTAAAAGGCTAAAACGAGATTATTTTTTGAAATGAGAATGATTAACTTTTGAAACCTCTTGCGCATTTGATTTTTTTGGTGAATATCATGCCGAGTACGTTGCGTTGCGATATGTTGCATTAAATCATTTGATACGATATTCATTTTCTTTAACTTTTAATTACGGATAACCTCGATACCCGCGGGGAAACCCGAAAAACCGATGGATAATATTAATCGGGTATCCGGTGGGATATGGGGCGGGTACGGGTATATTATAAACGAGTTCGGGTACGGGTACACTAAAACCCGCCACGAACCCGAACCGTCGGCTATAGTTGGTTTTCACCGCCACGTCAACACCATTAGAATTTTTTATTTATTTATTTTTTTAATTTATTTATTATTGTTATTATTTTTTTAACTATTATTCTTTTTTTTTTCTACACATCCGATCTTGCCACTCTTAATTAAACTAAACCACCACTTGATCAATAGTAAAGGGGCAATTAATCCCTTTACCGATCAATTGTAAACAGACAAAAAAGTGAGTAAACCCTAATCAAAACACACATTCTTCTTACTCCCACGGCGGATTCCCACGGGTAACAGTAGGATCCTGGGGCAATTAAACCAAACCACCACTACTTGATCAATAGTAAAGGGCCAATTAATCCCTTTACCGATCAATTGTAAACCGACACAAAAATCAATAAACCCTAATCAAAACACACATTCTTGATTCTTCTTATTCCCACGGCGGATTCCCACGGGTAACAGTAGGATCCTGGGCCACCTTTCATTTCATCTTTGTATTTTAATTTAGCTAATGGTAATAGTTTGAAAAATAGACGTGGCAAACAAAAACACGCAAACAATGAATTCAAATGACAACAAAGGTATGTTTTTTAATGTTTTCACATATCAGTTGATGATTCATTGTACAATAATTAGTAACAGGCTTTTGATCTATAAATGGTGATGTTTGGGGTTGTTGTTACCGATTCTAATGTAAAGCTGTGTGAATTTATTGTTGAATGTAAAGCTGTGTGAAGTTTTAATTTATTCAAGTTTATGCTTTAACAGGTTCAAAGACAAAAATCCCTAGGTCCAAATTCAAAATCATTTCCAACAAGGTATATACTAAAGTTGTTATGTGTTTGTGGCTAAAGTTGTATACCTTAATTATACCATTAATTAAATTTTTTGAAACAAATGGTATGTTGAACTATTAGGAGGTATGGGAAAACACAGATTGGAAGAGAAAGAGCCCTTTCTATTTCTCTAGCGATGAAGAATCTGGTGATGCTGACACAAAAGGTGTGAATTTATTGTTGAATGTAAAGCTGTGTGAAATTTTAATTTATTCAAGTTTATGCTTTAACAGGTTCAAAGGAAAAAATCCAAACAACAACAACAAACCCAATCCCGCCGGGGCAGGGTATGGGGGAGGTAGGCTGTAGACAGACCCTACCCCTACCCCAAGGTAAACCCGGGAGTAGAGAGGCTGCTTCCAAAGAGACCTCCGGTACTAGGTCCAAATTCAAAATCATTTCCAACAAGGTATACTAAAGTTGTTATGTGTTTGTGGCTAAAGTTGTATACCTTAATTATACTATTAATTAATATTTTTTGAAACACATATGGTATGTTGAACTATTAGGAGGTATGGGAAAACACAGATTGGAAGAGACAGAGCCCTTTTCTATTTCTCTAGCGATGAAGAATCTGGTGATGCTGACACAAAAGGGGTAATAATGGTCCATTTAATAAGTGTTGTTTCGCTACCTTTATCACATTCTCAAGACTTAATCCATTATATATACTCGTTCAACTTGTAGGTATAAAAATAAATTTACTCAGGATATTGTCTTGGGACTGCCGTATAATTAAGAAGATGTACCAACCGATGGCCGTGAAGAAGACTTCTCGTACATTAAATGTGTTGAGAATTATGTAAAGGTGGTGATCATCTCGACTATTATGAACTAGCTAGAGGATAATTAGTTTAATATGGTACGTAGTAGCAGTTATGAGTAAGAAGATGTACGTTGTATCAACCGATGGCCGTGAAGAAGACTTCTCGTACATTAAATGTTGGGCCATGAAGAAGACTTCTCGTACATTAAATGTTGTGCTGAGAATTATGTAAAGGTGGTGATCATCTCGACTATAACTAGAGGATAATTAGTTTAATATGGTATGTAGTAGCAGTTACGAGTAAGAAGATGTTGTATCAACCGATGGCCGTGAAGAAGACTTCTCGTACATTAAATGTGTTGAGAATTATGTAAAGGTGGTGATCATCTCGACTATTATGAACTAGAGGATAATTACTTTAATATGGTACGTAGTAGCAGTTCTGATATTTAATTTGGATAAATGTAATTATTAATGGTGCAGTAACTGGTAACTAGTGTAGTTTAACTCTGTATCTATTTTATAACTGTAATGATAGTATTTTGGTTTGTTAAATGGTAGCAATTTGTGTTCTTGATGTGATGATTGCACAGTTAGATTTTATGGTAGCAGTTTCTGTTGTTGATTTGATGATTGCACATATTTATTTAATGGTAGCCCTTTGTGTTCTTCATTTTTCATGTTGGTTTATGTGATTTAATGGTAGCAGTTTGTGTTAAATGGTGTCAAGTTGTGTTCATGATTTTGGTGTAATTGTGTAAATTTGAATTCTTGATTTGATATGCAGTTTGTGTTCATGATCTTTGTTCTAGATCTTGGTTCATGATTTGCGATTAAGATAATGATATATAACATTTGGAGCCAAAATTTTGATAATGGTAGCAGTTTGTGTTCTTCATTTTTCATATTGGTTTATGATTTAATGGTAGCAGTTTGTGTTAAATGGTGTCAGGTTGTGTTCATGATTTTGGTGTAATTGTGTAAATTTGAGTTCTTGATTTGATATGCAGTTTGTGTTCATGATCTTTGTTCTAGATCTTGGTTCATGATTTGCGATTAAGAAAATGATATATAACATTTGGAGCCAAAATTTTGATTTTTTCAAGTTTATGCTTTACTAAACAGGTTCAAATTTAAGGCAAAATTTTAAAATAATTCAATTGTTATTTTGAAATTAGAATTTGGAGCCAAAATTTTGAAATCGCCTAATTAATTAGAAGCGGGTACCAAGAATAAGGTACGATTCATCTTCTTATACCCTCTTTTCTCTCCTAAAAAAAAAATCCAAAGAAAACACAATAATCAATTCTTATATCACCATTACTCTCAAAGCCATAATCATTTTCTTGTACCCATTGTTACTCAAGAGTCATGGGAATTCAACCCATTGTTGATAATCATCTTTTGCTTCCTGCTGATAATGAACATGATGATAATAACATAGACTATGAATCCGAAAAGTATTCTGATGAGGAAGATCTAGATGCGCCTGGAACCAACCAATCAGATCGGATACTAGCTAAGAGAGGCATGACCAGGCTATTTAAGTTTCACATGAAATATGGCAACCCTGGTGGAATAAAGCTCAAGGTAACCTTCGATGCATTGAATAGGGTATCAGGGTTACACAGAGTACTGTTTACGAGTTTTTTAGGAGATCTGGTTCGTGAGCACATAGGTTTGAAGAATCTTTCCTGGAGGAATGTGAATAAAGAAGAAAGAGATAAACTATGGACTGACATCACTGTACATATATACTACTGTATTTTTTAACCCAGTACTACATAATTTTATCTATGCAGTTACATTATGTGCAACTAATTAACAACATTGTGTTAATCTTTGCAGCGATATTTTGATGTTGACGTGACATTCAGAAAATTGGTAATGACTCGTCTTGGTAAACTGCTAAGGACTTTCAGAACGAAGCTCAGAGAAGAATACATTTTGCCCCACCTAAATACACCTTCCAAACTGAATGAAGTCCCGGCCAAGTATAGTCGATTTGTGAAATCAGAAGACTGGGTCGAGTTTGTAAACAACACGACCACCGATGAATACAAGGTTTTAATTAGTCATCTTTATTTAAGTCTATATGTCATTTCATAATTTTCAGTTTGCAGCATTACCACATTTAAACGCCTTATGATTTTGTGTTTTTAGAAGATAGCTGAAAAAGCTAAAATGTCGCGTTCCAAAAATATTTATCAGCATAAAATGGGACGAGGTGGATATGTTTATTTGAAAGAGAAAATGGTAAGATCACATGTGTATGCACCTTCATATTTTCGTTTATCGTGTTTTAACTTTACATGTGTATGCATTTGATGTTTATTAGATCGAAAATAAAGAGATTGAAGCAGATGAAGAACCCCCGCGTGGTATAATGTGGTTGAAAGGAAGGGTAAACAACGATGGCGAATTTCCAGATGATGAGATCACATCAGTGGGAGATACACTTGTAAGTTTGACTGCAAATTCTATTATTATGCTTATATACCAGCAGGATTAAATGTGTACTAGCAGTAGTAAATTGTGTACTAGCAGTGGTAAACACTAGCCATATTTGTAATTGAAGTTCATGAGCATCACTAACTCCATCTGAGCAGCATTGACACAAATAAGAGCATCAGTTACTCTAACAGCATCCAGAAGACTTTTAATCCCAACATTTCCTTTTTTTTTTTTTTTTTGCAGAAAGAATCTGATGACCAGATCAAGAAATTGTCCAATGAGATTACAGAAACAAAAAGAATACTTACTCAACTGATGGCACAGTTGAGTCAACAAGGGGTGCAGTTAAATTTGTCATCTCAATTGCCAGTAGCCTCAAATGCAAGCCAACAAGGGTCTACAGATTCCCAATCGCAAGGAAATGTGTCTCCAACACAAGGAGTACCAACAGTATGTATTTCAACATGTTTCTTGTTATTCTTTTGTTTATATATAATTCAATGTTTGATACAAGCGTCTTTTGTTACTACAGGTTACACTGCCAACTACAATGCAAAAGAAAAGTGACAACAACTGTGGACCAACAGCACCATCGAAGCGCAAAAGTAATGTCTCTATTGAAGCCCTAAAGCAAGCTATGCCGGCGAAGAGTCAAAAGTCTTTAAATTATGGTACTTGAGAATTTGATTATGTACGACATTACAATTGTATATTCTGTTCAGTTATATACATTCGAGTTTTATTCAATTTCAAATTTCTTTTTGTTTATGATTCTGTTTTATATATATAATATACTCATTCCAGCAGCACTAGCATAGTACTAGCAGTAGCAACCCTGCTCCAACAGTACTAACTTAAAAATACCAGTAATAACCCTGTGACTAAAAGATGCAGTCATGTATTATGGTCACGCTTATCAACATTATTGGTCACTCTTTGTTTAATTCGATGTGTGACTAAATATTACAAAAGGCCACACAAACATTAAATTCAAGTGGCCATTGGATGATCAATAGTCACACAAAATACAAATTTCTTCACTTTAAACAGCATATGGTCACACTTATTAACACTTTTGGTCACTTTATGCTTAAGTGTATGTGACTAAATACCCAAAACAAACATGCTTTGTGTGACTGAATATTACAAAAGGCCACACAAACTAAATCTTCATGTGACCATTGGATGATCAATAGTCACACAAAATACCCATTTCTTCACTTAAAATAGCATATGGTCACACTTATTAACACTTTTGGCCACTTTATGCTTAATTGTATGTGACTAAATACCCAAAACAAACATGCTTTGTGTGACTAAATATTACAAAAGGCCACACAAACTAAATATTCATGTGACCATTGGATGATCAATAGTCAAACAAAATACACATTTCTTCACTTAAAACAGCATATGGTCACACTTATTAACACTTTTGGCCACTTTATGCTTAATTGTATGTGACTAAATACCCAAAACAAACATGCTTTGTGTGACTAAATATTACAAAAGGCCACACAAGCTAAATATTCATGTGACCATTGGATGATCAATAGTCACACAAAATACACATTTCTTCACTTAAAACAGCATATGGTCACACTTATTAACACTTTTGGCCACTTTATGCTTAATTGTATGTGACTAAATACCCAAAACAAACATGCTTTGTGTGACTAAATATTACAAAAGGCCACACAAACTAAGAATTCATGTGACCATTGGATGATCAATAGTCACACAAAATACACATTTCTTCACTTAAAACAGCATATGGTCACACTTATTAACACTTTTGGCCACTTTATGCTTAATTGTATGTGACTAAATACCCAAAACAAACATGCTTTATGTGACTAAATATTACAAAAGGCCACACAAACTAAGAATTCATGTGACCATTGGATGATCAATAGTCACACAAAATACACATTTCTTCACTTAAAACAGCATATGGTCACACTTATCAACACTTTTGGCCACTTTATGCTTAATTGTATGTGACTAAATAACCAAAACAAAGATGCTTTGTGTGACTAAATATTACAAAAGGCCACACAAACATAAAATTCATGTGGCCATTGGATGATCAATAGTCACACAAAATACACATTTCTTCACTTAAAACAGCATATGGTCACACTTATTAACACTTTTGGCCACTTTATGCTTAATTGTATGTGACTATATACCGAAAACAAACATGCTTTATGTGACTAAATATTACAAAAGGCCACACAAACTAAGAATTCATGTGACCATTGGATGATCAATAGTCACACAAAATACACATTTCTTCACTTAAAACAGCATATGGTCACACTTATTAACACTTTTGGCCACTTTATGCTTAATTGTATGTGACTAAATACCCAAAGCAAACATGCTTTGTGTGACTAAATATTACAAAAGGCCACACAAACTAAGAATTCATGTGACCATTGGATGATCAATAGTACACATTTCTTCACTTTAAACAGCATATGGTCACACTTATTAACACTTTTGGCCACTGTTTTTTAAATTGTATGTGACTAACTCGAAAAAAACAACACACGATGTGTGACTAAATCATCACAAACGTCACATTTATTATATTTTCGTGTGGCCATAGGATGGGAAATAGTCACACATACTGATGAATCCAACAAAACTTGTGCCTAATTAGTCACACATATTCGGGTTTTGGTCACTCTTTTTCGATGAAAACGGCCACAAACTAAACAATGTGACCATATGATACCTACGGTGGCGCGACTTTTTGTCACACACACCGAAAAAAACTTGTGTGACTATATGCATATAGTCACGCATTTCCAGTGTGACGATAGGCAGAATCTGTACCAGTGTTAGATTACGCATCCTTTCACTAGAACTATTCTCACTTCTATTTACACAAATTACGATCATACTACATCATTTGCACTAATAGGATAACCATCTCTGATCATACTTTCAAATTTCATGATAATGCTCCAAGGTACCTTTCTCTATAAAGGAAGGAACCCTAAAAAGGGTACCTTGCAATCCGTGGGTCTCTGACCACAAATGTTTTGTAATCATTACCGACAACAACTGCATTCCTTTACTCATCCTTCACCTATTAGCTTGACTTGTTTTGTGAACTAACAACTTCCTAAACAAATTCGGAATCATTATTTGCAACGATACTATATCAAAATCACAAGTCCAACTTATGATTATAGACATTGTCTTGTATCTACATATGTTGCCTCACTTGGTTAACATGAAAATAATGTGTCATCCTCCAAAGCGATTTACATCGAGTCATAACTCACACTTATGTTAAAGATGTATTATCAAGTCTTGTTATCCTTGAGTACAACCTACGCTTTATAATCTCAAAGTAGGATTTCGTCCGAAATATTCAAGTAAGTTTGACTTACGATTGTAGTCACTAAAAGTCATATCCGAAAAATCAACACCCAAGTATTTTAATAACATATGTTAAAACACTTATCCTATCACGACTAGAACACTTAACCCACTTTGACACTTATCCTAACAAGTCACTTGTTCTTTCACCATCATCCCATCACATTCACCTTTGAGATACATCTCAGCCCCTAAGATTCACCAACATGACCAAAACTTCAAGCACTTCACCCATTAGTTGTACCAAACAATTGAATTAGTATCTATCCTTGTTGTTTTCAACATCTATGAACAAGTAATCAACCTAAGTACTCTCATAGTACAAAAAACCTCTACATCACCACATCCTTATTTAGACATACTAGAAGACCTACCACCTAAATCAACTAATCCACAATCCTTACCATCATTTGAATCCGTTGAGTGCATTTCTCAAAAAGTCCTTTGTCCAACACTATTACCAAATCAAATGCACGTTGAACTAACTCAAACATACTTTCCCACCTATAAGGACTTAGAAGATTCATTATGGCTAGAACCTTCACTATCAAATGAGCATGATGCTCCTGGTCATTTTTATCAATTTGCACTAGGTATAAGTAGTGCTATCAAAGTATTATAAATCAAAGTAATACCTTGTCGTTAAACCTTTGCATAAGTTTCGTTAAACCTTAAATCAACATTTTAACAACATATGTTAAAATGCAATCTCAAAGCCAACCTCATGTACCCCAAGTGACAATGCCTCTTGAGGAGTATACATAAGAAACTCGAGTGAATTCCTCTTGTCATCATCTAGTGAATATAATCTTGAGACCAAGTATATTTAGGATAGGACTATCCGATTCAAACACTTTGGCTTCATATCTTCATTTTGGAAAACATAATGTTTTGGAAAACATTATGCCTAAGAAATCATGTGTTAAGTTTTTATCTTGTTAAAAATCATTCTCTCCTTGCGACATGAACGATTGTGTTACAAGAGATTTCATTAAACCTCATTGGCTAAATGATCTTGGACAAACATCTACAAGTTCTATGAACTAGCGTATCTCCTTCATCTTGCCATACTTGATTTCATAAGAATGATAACTTTATCCCATGGGATAATCTTATTTGTTGAAAGATACTATTTGTATCTATTTCCTTTCAAGCATACATCATAACCTAACCTTGCTCATAATCTAGTTTAAACCTTTTGCACATCCAAGGTTAAAACTACACATCTCTAGAGCATACACAAGATCTATTGAAGTTGGTAACCTTACTTAGATTCTTGTTGAATAAAATTCCAAAGAGCTTTCTTGTGAACGTTCTTAATTTAACATATTCCATTATCACACACAAACACATTTCTGGGTCTTAGATTATCAAATCACATTTATAGTACACACTTCAACTCTACATAAAAGATGTCATCCATTAAGCTATCTAATTCGAACAACCTTAGATTCTAAACGCATGATTAAAACATATTGTTTGTCGACACACCATTGTTAAAATTCATGTGTATAACATGACATCTTCATCACCTTAGTTATGATGGATTTAGTTGAGTCACATTAAGCCAAGTATTGGTAAACTATCATTTTTTTTATACGTCAATTGGCAAAAATAGGAATTCCTATCTTTCTAACATGAGAACGACTACTGGAGAACCTATTGCACTAGAAACTCAATTTAACCTAAAGGTTAAATTGCTTCCAGGAGAGAAGTTGGGTATCACCCGTAAAAATGGTCATATCTTTTCCCAAAAATCTTAAATATGCTTACTTGGAAGATAATTCACTTCTTCCAGTAGTCATATCTTCGTTGCTCAAAGATAAGGAAAAAGCATGTCTCATTTCTGTTCTCAAGAGGCATAAAAGAGCTTTTGCATGAAAAACACCTGATATCCCAGGAATTAGTCCTGATTTTTGTAAACACAAAATCAATTTCGAAGAAGATGCTAAACCCGTTGTAGAAAGACAACATCGACTTAATCCCAACATGAAAGAAGTTGTTAAAAAAGAAATCATCAAACTTCTTGATGCCGGTATCATTTACCCCATCGAGGATAGTCCTTGGGTGAGTCCAGTTCACTGTGTTCCGAAAAAAGGAGGGATGACTGTTGTGACTGATGAAGCGAAAAGTGTACCGCTTTTAGGGGGTCATTTAAGCCCTAAATTGTATTTATTTGATCAAATAATTTCCTAAATCGTTCCTTTTGTCATTTTAGGTACTTTGGAGAAGAAATCTGGAAAAGGAAGCATTTTGGACGTTTTTGGAGCATAAAAGTGAAGAAAACGACAAAGTCTCAAAATCGGCTGAAAAGTACCTTTGACGGCGTCAGGAATTTCCCCAGACGGCGTCATGGCTTGGCAAAAAAGGTGGATGTGAAAATTACTCATGATAAGCCAGAGAATTTTGCATGAAAAATCTGACGGCGTCACCCTTTGAAGTGATCAAGGCCATCACGACTTAAATTAAAGAGGGACGGCGTCAAGGCTGATTCTGACGGCGTCGAGCTGTGATAAGCCAGAGCGGATTTTGGAGGTCTAAAGAGGGACGGCGTCAGGAAGGCCATCCGGGAACCCTAAAAGCGGCGAGGTGACGGCGTCAAGGTCTATAACGTGACGCCGTCAGCCCTTAAACTCTATATATAGTTTTGCAATTTTTTGTCATTAGTGTGGAACTTATTGTGTGTAATTTTGGAGGAGAAACCCTAGACGAATTTCTGCCATTTTTAAGGGTTTTCATACCCTTGGATCTCCCATGTTTAATTGAAGATAAGTTATTATTTAATCATTCAATATGTCTATGTGTTGTTTGATTACATCTTGTTCTTGTCTTTTGATTAACATGCTAGGCTAGATTTATCTTGTGCTTGCTTAGATCTAATGAAACCTAGCTATTGATTATTGGTTATTAGTGTGTTATTAGTTGTATTGGATGATTGTTCATCGATGTTAGGCTTAAGAAAACTGGCTAACTTCCTATTCGGTAACTTGCTTGAACATCTTAAGAAACATGAACCAATGCGTACTAAGGTTTTTATGGTTGTATTTAATGCATGAGCGAATTCTAGTGATCCCATGTTAGGAGCTTCCTAGCCGGCTCGACATAGGAGTGAAGTAGGAGCTTATAGAGTTGGGGAAGTACGTACGCCACCCCACGATTGGTATTAAGGAATACACCTGTCATCCACGCAATTAATACACACTAATCAACCGGTAAAAGATAGTTAGGGAGTAAGGAAATCTAAGTAAACACATTTCTCTCCATATAAGTTTCATCAACCTTTTCATTTTCAGTTATTTTATTTTATTTGCATTCGTAGTTATTTGAGTTAGTTGACTAGCAACTAATTCCGCCCACTCTTTCAAACCCGAGATTTTACTTGCTTTCATAAAAAATATAAAAACACAAAAAGAATCTTCTCTCACCCTTAGACCTATTAGAGTAGTTTTTCATACCTAACGAACACTATTCCCTGTGGAGAACGATCAATCCCCCGTACTTACCACTACACTATACTACATCGGTCAGGTACACTGCCTGGTGGGGTTGTAAGCCTCTTGAGATCCCTCGAGAGGTAAAACCTGTTGTAAGGTTGCAAAACCACGCACCAAGTTTTTGGCGCCGTTGCCGGGGAATAGTTATTGTTTAGGTTGAATTTTTTTATTTTATAGGTCTACTTACTAGATTCCTTTCTAGTGAGATTTTTATTTTATTTTTCTAGGTTTTCTTTAGTCTATCTTATTTCTTTGTACTTTTGTTTGTGATACCTTCCACTTACCTCATGAGTAATAGTGATCGCTTGATCCCTGTTATTCTTATTTTCCGCCGTGCAAACTTTCAACTACCCGTTCCCGCCCCCATCATAGAAAACAACAACCTTTCACCCGACCACCACTTTGGTAACAATTCTGAGATGGAGGAGTCTGACCACGAGAATGACTATGTTAGTCCGTTTTACTACTCAGACTCCGATGAGGATGCCGGTAATGGAGAAGTGGTTAACGAGGAATGGGGAAAAGAGGAAATTGATCCATTTAAGTATGTTGACCCTAGGACTAAGATCGAAAAGGATAGCCTCTTTAACATACAATTTCCGTGTAAGATTGGTTATCATGATTTTTATGCTTATCTTAACTCATCTTTGCCTATGAACATTATCTCTCGCGCTAATTATAATAAAATCATGGTAGATGAGCTAGAATATCAAGGAGATAACATTGTTGCTAGGACTAAGCCACTACACGTATTCGTTGGAAGTTTTGTGTATTTGGTGGATTTTATGGTTATGGAGAACTTAGGAGAATTTATTGATAACAAATTAACCCAAGTCATTTTTGGAGAACCCTTCAAAAGGTTGACCAACCTTGACGAAAAACTTGTGGACGGGTTAATTACATTCTCGGATGGGGATGAAGATTTTGTTTACCAAATGCCCCGATCACATCCTAGGTTTAAGAACTACTCCATTGAATCTTGCAATAGACTTGTGCCTCTTGATTTGTTAAGTGAGAATGATAAGAGGAAGGGGCTCAAATATCCACATGAGAAAAACAAGAGATACTATCATGGATGTTTGGAGCTGAATGATGAATACAAGAAAGATGAGGCAACAATTAGATGGCTCACACTCGGATACGTGAGCATAAGCGACACTAGATAGAAGGACTTTGAGTCTAGCTACAAGACTCGTTAAGAAAGAAAAGCGCTTCTTGGGAGGCAACCCAAGCTTTATTTGCTTTGTGTGTTTATTTATTTGTTTGTTTGATTTTATTTGTTTCCGTATGTGTGCTTAATTTTTATTATTATTGATTCATGTTCAAAACTAATTTGTGAAAATGCTTTATTTTGTTTTTAACTTCGTCTTAACTACATATAAAGGTATTTTGCAAAAGTTAAGTGTAAGGGAAATCCAAACCGGTTTATTAGAACAAATGAACATGAATCGTAATAATAATAAATTAACATACATATTAGTATTTGTTTGAGTCAAATGCTTGTATCGAGTCATAATGATGTTTTGCAGGAATTCCAGGAAGTAAGGTATAGTTTTTTCCAAAATTTTTCCGGAAACTTAACATGAGAATTCTGTCAGATCATTTCTGACGGCGTCAGGATTTACAACCTGACGGCGTCAGGTTTTAATTTTCTGAAAATTTTGAAAGTCTTGTTTTCATAAAAAGTTTTTATTAAATCTCTAACTTATAATCTCCAGGAATCTGCAAAATTATCATTCCACAAGCATTATATCCTTATATAGAGTTTATCCCGCCGATGTTATGCAGGTTTTTGTGTTTGTTTTCTCAGGTTTAACAGGTTATTTTGGACAAGGAAATGTTTGTTGGATCAAGCTTATGGCGATGCATTAGTCATGGAGCTTCAACATTACTTTGGAAGAAGATCTAACCGTGTTGCCACATTATCCACCGAGCGAATCAGGGGAGTATTTGATTTCATTCTTTTACTTTATGCTTTTACATCTTGTTATTTGAACATTGGGGACAATGTTCATCTTAAGTGTAAGGGGGGGGGGGGTAAAGTACGATTAGAGAATGCTTTTACGCTTGATTTTTGTTTGTTTAATAGTAGATGTGTAATAAAACTGAGATAAACACCTGTTAGGGTAATTTTAGTGCCAAATTTAAAATTTTTTACAACATTTAGGAATGAAACTTTGATCTTAATGAGCGTCTCACGGATAGGAGTTATATGACTAGCACAAAACCGTACCACTAAAAAAATTTCCACCCCCAAATATGTGAGGTTCGCCCCTAGAATTGGTAGGAAAAGCATTTATGCTATGATGTGTGTACCGGTAGCACTTAGATTCTAGAACTTGCGTTAGGACCATTCCGAGGCCACAAGTGAGACTACATTCGTGTAGTTAGATTTACTACATGATAAGAGGCATTAGGATTAACCCATTGTTTTACACCTGTGCTTTTGTTATAATTACTTTGGCTACATTGGTCAAGTAATTCTCCCACACCCTTTGCGTTGTACTCATTTTTAGTACACGATACCCCTAGTACACCCCTCAGAGCCTATCTTTTCATTTCGACCTTTAAGCATTTTACTTAAAGGAAGAATTTGTTACACCCCACTTAAATGTACACCCAAATCGCCTTAGCCTACCTTGTATGCACTCATTTTTAGTGCATTATTGTGACAACATTTGTTTAAACCCAAGTTAATTATCTAGTTGATTACATGGTTGCTAAGTCGAGTCATATCCTTGTACATATTATTTTGGGACGATTGGGACTCATGGGTAAAGTACTAGTGTAATGGAGTAATGGGGAAGATCATCATTTATTACCCCCATATGTGCTAAATATTTTAAAAGTACTCCAAGTTTTTCGATTATCTTAATTCGAGTCATTAGAATAGTTATTTGTAAAGTTATGTAAAAGTTCAAGTGTAAGAGGAATGCAACGCCCCTATGATGTATTATTTTGGATGGTAGGGCAAAAGTGTATGCAAAAAAAAAAAAAAAAAAAAAAAAAAAAAAAATCAAGAAAAATACAAAAAAATAAGAAAAAAAGAAAAGTAGAAAAAACATACGGACTACCATCCCGTTTTATTTTATGTTTATTTTATGTTTTTGTTATTTTGTTTTTAGCTTAAGATTGAGTCGAGTCTTGGCTTAGCAACATTGTATAGTACATGTAATTAATCAAGATATTTAACTCGCCACCAGTAAAATATCCCTTATCCAACAAAACCGTGTTTATCATATCCCTACACCTCAAGTTATAAACCGTTTAAAAGCCTTCTTTGATAGTTTATCTTAGGTGCTTACGCCTAGTGGAGGAGGTTTTCGATCCTTTCCCAAGCCTATGGTAATCTATTTGCTATGACAGGTAGTGAGAGATATTATCCGTTTTCATTTATGAGATTTATTTTGATGACACTTGAGAGATGTGAGTATCTAAACACTACTTGTGAGGTGCTAGTCTATAATCTCCGTGCTTATTATGATTAAAGTGGAACGACTATTTGTTGTAACTACTTTTATATTAGTGTTAAATGACCCCTAACTTGTATTTTGATTAGAATAAAAGCGCATTTGCTTGAGGACAAGCAAATCTCAAGTGTAAGGGTATTTGATGAAGCGAAAAGTGTACCGCTTTTAGGGGGTCATTTAAGCCCTAAATCGTATTTATTTGATCAAATAATGCCCTAAACCGTTCCTTTTGTCATTTTAGGTACTTTGGAGAAGAAATCTGGAAAAGGAAGCATTTTGGACGTTTTTGGAGCATAAAAGTGAAGAAAACGACAAAGTCTCAAAATCGGCTGAAAAGTACCTTTGACGGCGTCAGGAATTTCCCCAGACGGCGTCATGGCTTGGCAAAAAAGGTGGATGTGAAAATTACTCATGATAAGCCAGAGAATTTTGCATGAAAAATCTGACGGCGTCACCCTTTGAAGTGATCAAGGCCATCACGACTTAAATTAAAGAGGGACGGCGTCAAGGCTGATTCTGACGGCGTCGAGCTGTGATAAGCCAGAGCGGATTTTGGAGGTCTAAAGAGGGACGGCGTCAGGAAGGCCATCCGGGAACCCTAAAAGCGGCGAGGTGACGGCGTCAAGGTCTATAACGTGACGCCGTCAGCCCTTAAACTCTATATATAGTTTTGCAATTTTTTGTCATTAGTGTGGAACTTATTGTGTGTAATTTTGGAGGAGAAACCCTAGACGAATTTCTGCCATTTTTAAGGGTTTTCATACCCTTGGATCTCCCATGTTTAATTGAAGATAAGTTATTATTTAATCATTCAATATGTCTATGTGTTGTTTGATTACATCTTGTTCTTGTCTTTTGATTAACATGCTAGGCTAGATTTATCTTGTGTTTGCTTAGATCTAATGAAACCTAGCTATTGATTATTGGTTATTAGTGTGTTATTAGTTGTATTGGATGATTGTTCATCGACGTTAGGCTTAAGAAAATTGGCTAACTTCCTATTCGGTAACTTGCTTGAACGTCTTAAGAAACATGAACCAATGCGTACTAAGGTTTTTATGGTTGTATTTAATGCATAAGCGAATTCTAGTGATCCCATGTTAGGAGCTTCCTAGCCGGCTCGACATAGGAGTGAAGTAGGAGCTTATAGAGTTGGGGAAGTACGTACGCCACCCCACGATTGGTATTAAGGAATACACCCGTCATCCACGCAATTAATACACACTAATCAACCGGTAAAAGATAGTTAGGGAGTAAGGAAATCTAAGTAAACACATTTCTCTCCATATAAGTTTCATCAACCTTTTCATTTTCAGTTATTTTATTTTATTTGCATTCGTAGTTATTTGGGTTAGTTGACTAGCAACTAATTCCGCCCACTCTTTCAAACCCGAGATTTTACTTGCTTTCATAAAAAATATAAAAACACAAAAAGAATCTTCTCTCACCCTTAGACCTATTAGAGTAGTTTTTCATACCTAACGAACACTATTCCCTGTGGAGAACGATCAATCCCCCGTACTTACCACTACACTATACTACATCGGTCAGGTACACTGCCTGGTGGGGTTGTAAGCCTCTTGAGATCCCTCAAGAGGTAAAACCTGTTGTAATGTTGCAAAACCACGCACCAGTGACTAATGAACGGAATGAATTAGTTCCTACTAGAACTGTCACTGGATGGCGAGTATGTATTGATTATAGAAAATTAAACAAAGCCACCAGAAAATATCATTTTTCTTTACCTTTCATGGATCAAATGCTTGAGAGATTAGCAGGGAACGAGTACTTTTGTTTCCTTGATTGTTTTTCAGGATATTTCCAAATTCCCATTGATCCTGTTGATCAAGAAAAGACTACATTCACATGTCCCTTTGGAACTTACGCTTATCGGCGTATGCCTTTTGGTCTGTGCAATGCACCTGCGACTTTTCAAAGATGTATGATTGCTATATTCCAAGACATGCTTGAAACATCTATGGAAGTTTTCATGGATGACTTTTCAGTTTTTGGAAGCTCATTTTAAGCTTGTCTTTCTAATCTCGATAAAATACTCGAAAGATACGAAGCTGCACATCTTGTTCTCAATTGGGAAAAATGCCATTTTATGGTGATTGAAGGAATTGTGCTAGGACAAAAAAATTTCCAATGCAGGAATGGAGGTTGACAAAGCAAAAATCGATGTTATCACCAAATTACCACCTCCAACAAACGTTAAAGCCGTTAGAAGTTTTCTAGGACATGCCGGTTTCTACCGACGTTTCATTAAGGATTTTTCCAAAATATCTCGTCCAATGACGAAACTTTTAGAAAAAGATTTTGTTTTTGACTTCAATGCAGATTGCATGAAGGCATTCGAAACATTGAAAAACCAACTGACTAGTGCACCCATTATGGTTTCACCTAATTGGTCACTACCATTCGAGGTCATGTGCGATGCAAGCAATTTTGCTGTTGGAGCTGTATTAGGACAACGTGAAGGAAAACATTTTCGTCCTATATACTTCGCCAGCAAAACACTAAACAATGCTCAACAAAATTATACGGTTACAGAAAAGGAATTGTTAGCCGTTGTTTTTTCTTTCGACAAATTCAGATCTTATCTTGTGATTTCAAAAACGATTGTGTTCACTTATCATTCAGCGCTCAAATATCTGTTTACCAAACAAGATGCAAAACCGCGTCTTATCCGATGGATTTTGCTACTCCAAGAATTTGACATCAAAATCAAAGATAAGAAAGGAGCAGAAAATCTAGGTGCTGATCATTTGTCTCGTCTTGAAAATTCAAATTTGGAAGAGTTAAAGGAAGATGAAATTGATGATTATTTTCCTGATGAAACTCTAATGATTATTGAAACAAATGATGAAAAAGAAATTTCGTGGTTTGCAGATTATGCAAATTATCTCGTTGGAGGAATTCTAAAAAAAGGATTAACTCATGCCCAACGAAGTAAATTCTTTTTAGAACTAAAACACTATTATTGAAAAGAGCCCTATCTTTTCAAGATGTGTCCCGATGGGATGATTAGAAGATGTGTTTATGGTTCTGAAACAAGAAGAATTCTTGATGAATGCCATCATGGCCCGACTGGGGGACACTATGGTCCTTCCACCACCGCTAAAAAAGTTTTTGATGCTGGATTCTATTGGCCGACCATTTTCAAAGAAGCTCATACTCTTGTTCAAAACTGCGATGCTTGCCAAAAATCCGGTAGTCTTTCTCGTAGAGATGAAATGCCTCAAAAGAGCATTCAAGTCTGCGAAATAATCGATATTTGGGGAATCGATTTTATGGGACCATTTCCTAAATCGCACAAATACGAATACATTCTCGTTGCTAATGATTACGTTTCCAAATGGGCTGAAGCCGAAGCTCTAACCACAAATGACGCACGAGTTGTTGTCAATTTTCTCAAAAAGCTTTTCGCTCGTTATGGAATTCCTAAAGCTTTAATAAGTGATCGAGAAACCCATTTCTGTAACAAACAAATGAAGAAAATTATGAAACGATACGGAGTTCATCATCGTTTCGCCACAGCTTATCACCCACAGACCAGTGGTCAAGTCAAAAATACCAACAGAGCCTTAAAGAGGATACTTGAAAAAACGGTCAAAGACAATCCCGCCGTTTGGTCGAGAAAACTAGATGATGCTATGTGGGCATTTCGTACTGCTTATAAAACACCAATTGGTACAACACCATACAGACTCTTGTATGGGAAAACTTGTCATTTGCCATTCGAAATCGAACATCGCACTTACTGGGCACTCAGAAGCTGTAACCCTGATCTCAAAGTAGCTGGAGAGAAGAGATTTTTGTAATTGCATGAACTCGATGAACTAAGACTCCAAGCTTACGAGAACTCCAAGCTGTACAAAGCTAGAACCAAAGCGTATCATGACAGAAAGCTTAGAATCCGAAAAGAATTCAAAGCTGGAGACAAAGTTTTGCTTTTTAATATGAAATACAAGTTCAAAGCGCCTAAGCTAAAACCAAAATGGTTCGGTCCGTATATAGTGAAACATGGATTTCCATCTGGGTATGTTGAATTACATGATAAACAAGGTGGAAGTTTGATGCGCGTGATGTGTCGTTGCGGTTTAGCAGTTTTAATGCCTACTCAAGTTTTAAATTTATATTTAGCCGACTTATCAATAACACATACACTTAACGAGCAGTGTACCCGGTCAGTATGAATATAATGGTAAGTAGAGTGTCGATCACTAAGAGTGGAACGTATTATCTCGTTATTCTAATCAGTATTTTAATATCCTAACGCAAGGGGGTTTCAGCCTGAGAGACTGTCACGATTTGTTTGCAATTAAATAATAAAATAAACCAATAGGCACGAATCAGCAAGTAGCACACACGTACACAGATAAATACTCGAGACAATAAGAGGGTTGTCCTTATGATTAAGTAGATTATCACTTGTTTTATTGATAGCTTTATATGAAGTGTATGAAGTTAACCCTTTCTCGTTGGTCCTATTCTTATCGGCGAGTAAACCCTTAATGATTACTTATGTCTAAAAGTTATTCCTAAGTGATCAATTTAGTAATAACCGTGGGAGCCACATTATTTTCCGCAGTCAAATGCCCGCAAGCCACTAATAAACACAGAGGTTATCAATGCACTAATAAGTAGTAACCAAAGACATCAACATATAAACTTTAATTGATGGGAAAGCAAGTATTAAAGGGAGTGCAATCTTTCGTTGTCACATTACACAAGCCACCAATCCTGATGAATTAAAGTTTGCTAACACAATAAAACAAAACTACTTAATGAATTAAACACATGCAGCACCTTCTTACAGCTCTTGTATCTTCGTTTGGTGTATCTTGTGCTGCCTCCTTGACTGAATTCGTCCTAGGGTTCTGCTACTTCGGTCTTCGAATCTAATATATTCCCCCGAAATTCGTCTGGTCTTTGGGTATTTATAGTTTCTGTCTGAGGGAAGATGCGGCGCATCTATTAAGTAGATGCGGCGCATTGACTTAACTTCGCGTGGGGTCCAAGATTATAATATTCAGGAATATTCGTACACCGCCAGAAGATGCGGCGTAACTCCATGATTAAATGCGGCGCATGTCCTCTTGTATCTTGGATCGTATCTGGTGATATCTTAATAGAGATGCGCCGTATGTAATGAGTGAGATGCGGCGCATCTGGAGCAGATTAGTCTTGATCTTCTTCATTTCAGTAGACTTTTAACTTCTTGCATGTTTTGCTCCATAATTAGTCCAAAATCGCTAAGTTTCACCAAATGCTTGTTTTTACCTGAGAATTACAAAAGTAAATGATTAAGTATCAATCCTCATACATAATATAATAAAACAAGTCAAATTAATAGGATAAATGATAGTAATAAAATGTACTTATTTGAGTTCATCAAAGTTTCATTGTTAATGGTCACCGAATTAAATTATACTATGATAAGGAGCAAATGAACGAGATTTCTATCAAAGAGATTCCACCTAAATCAGACTATGAAGCAATAACATTCATGGCACCCTTTTCGGCCGATTATAAGAAAAACACTCCTTGGGCCAAAGAATCTGGTTATATCTATGATGTTCTTCCTAGACCTTGGGAAAGAATAAAATTGGAGAACATAGATGAAACTGGAGAAGGAATAGTGATAGGAAACGTGGTGTACGTTCCAAAATTCTCAAAGAAGAAACCAAAATTTACACCAACGTAGCAAGAAGGAAGTTTTGAGTCCGGCTGATGACTCGTTAATAAAACAAGCGCTTCTCGGGAGGCAACCCGTGTGTTTGCTATTTTTTAATTTTCATTTTCATTTTTATTTTCAAGTGATTAAACCCCAAAGTTTATCTAATCCCTTAGTTGAACTTAAGTGTGGGGGTGTATCACCAACTTTTAAATAAAACGTAGAAATATTTTGTATGTTTCTTTTGTTTAAGATTACTGCAGGCAATGATTACAAAGTATGGACACTTGAATCAAAGAATCATTTGGAGCAGGAAAATATGGTTTATTCTCTTATTTCCCTATTTTCATTCCTTTCGTTTATCACATTGAGGACAATGCTTAATTTAATTGTGGGGGGGGGGTGAATAGGAAAATAAGAATAGATTGTAAATTTTGAGATAAATTTTAAATTTTGTTTGCTCTTGTGATCTAGATAGTTGTCATTTTAAGGTTTATATAACTGGATCTATCCACTGGTAAAACCTGTAAATTTTGAAAATTTGATATGTGTCCCGATTAATATTGCAATCCATTCTGGGATCGATAACATTAGCTAGCACATATTATAGCCCTTTTCACTATAATGTGAGGATTTAAGCCTGTTTCGTATCTGGCATACATCTTTTATGCTTTGAATCTTTTTGCTATGAGTGTGTCGATGATTTTATTTATTCTAGAACTTGTGCTTGTAAATCATTACGAGACCGTTGTGAATCACTTTTCATTTGTGATATAAGTATATATGCGTGATAAGAGGCAATCTTAGGATTAACCCAAATAAGCCTTCCGTATTGATATTTAGCTAGTTACACTGACTAGTTAACCACTAGTATAAACCCTTTTGTTAGCGTTTATCTTTAACGCTAGATACCCCTAGTTACACCCTCTGAGCCTATCTTTTTCTTTTGATAAAATCCAGAAAAAAATACAAAAAGATTTTACACTTTTAGCCTAGCCTTACCCTTAGTCAAGTCTTAGTTGGTTGCTAGCTATTTGGCAAGATGGATGTTATGTGGGAAATCATGAAAGTACGAAGAAAGTTGCAAACTCCAAAAGTAGTTATCCCAGTGAAGTCATCACAACTATAAGATGACAAGTTCTTATGTAAAAAAAATAATAAAATAAAATAAAAAATAATAAAAAAAAGAGAGAGAGAAAATAAGTCATCGCAACTATAAGGTGACACGAATAGCCAATGAGCTATGTAATAATGTATAGTGCAATCAAGTATGGAGTTTTTCAAGAATGCATGATAGCGGTTCGAAATAGCTAGTAACATTTGGTTAGTAGACTTTGACTACCTTTGCATATTCATTATAACCAACCCTTTCTAAAACATATCCCATGTCTTATCCTACCCTTTTGACTTTGTGAAATTATCAAATGTATGGACATGTAGTGACCATCCGATCTCTTAAGGAATTAGACAACGTTGCTAGCGATCTGGTTTGTATTTTGGTGACCATCCGTTATGTGAATAGCGCACTAGCGATCCAAGATATGCCCTAGTGACCATCCGTTATTTGGTAATGTGAGAATTCGTTGTTAGCGATCTATTATGTTTTGCATAAGATAGTTGCACATAAGTCAAATTCAACCCTTGAAGCCTTAACTCCTGAATAAAATCCCTCTTTGATATCTATACTTGGTGCTCACGCCATTTCGGTGTAGTTTTATTTCTTGTACAAGCCTATGGTAATATTTAAATCATGACTGAGCAAATGAGTGTGATTCTTCTTATACTCCACCCACCATACAAATGAGTGTTTTGAGTGAATTATATTTCATTTCCTTTTTGTGAGGTGTTTAGTAATGTTTATCAAGCAAGAAAATCATTTGGGTATTGTCAAACATCTCGATGTGTCAACCATAAAAGCTTAAATTGATGAATCTAACTTGTACTTGTACTTGATAGATTTGCATCACATTTTTCTAATCATACTTGTGTACCATGTGGATAATTGTTTTAATTTCTAGATTTGCTTGAGGGCAAGCAAAGTTAAAGTGTGGGGGAATATGATAACACTCAAATTGTGCATGTTTTTAGTAGTGTTATTCGTGTTTTTATATATGTTATTTGGTTATATTTATATGCTTTTGTTACTAAATCATACCAAAGCATGTTTGAAAAGTATATGTAACCAAAAATAGGAAAAAGGAAGAAAAAGATGCAAAAATGAGGAAGAAGAAAATATTTATGATAGTGCAAAGATTTTCTTGTCAAGATCCAAAGAATGAAGATTCAAGTATTCAAGTTGACAAGCCCCAAGACAATGAAAAGATCAAGTTTGGATGAAGAACCAATGACCAAAAAGGAAGGAACAAGACAAACAACAAAAGTTCACAAAAAGAGAAAACAGCAGTGCTCCATCCGATCGGAGGCTGCCTGCAACCGATTCGGATGGAGGCTAATTCTGAAGACCAACAGATCGGTTGGCCATAATACCGATCGGTTGGATGTTGTCTGATTTTCCAAAACTTTATCATTAAGGTTCCTATCCTTATGTGCACGATTCCAAAGCCTTCTATTGAGCATTCTAGACTATTCTATCTGCTTGGAGGCCAAGTTGAATCATTAATAACCCTAGGCTTGAGAATAGTATAAATAGAACCATTTGTGAAGAGTTTTAGACACACCTTTTGAATAATCCTCATACCAACTCTCATACAATCATCAAGATACTCTCTCAAAATTCCTAATTCGTCCTTAGAAGTTCAGGAAGCTTTAAAGGTTCAAGAAGTCAACATTTAGAGGTAAAAACATCAAGAAGTCAACACCAATACTTTGGGTATCATTACCTTATCATTTGTAATCTATTTCCAATCATTGTAATACTTTCAATTATGGTTTTTAATGTTCAAAGTTCTGAGTTTATGTTCATGTTTGCTATGAGTGGCTAGTGCCTTTGTGCACTTGCTTAGATGATGTGTATTACTTATTGATTTGCGTGTGATTGTGATAACATGTTTTAATTCAATTTCAAGTTGATTCTAAGATCCAATTGTGATTAAGTTTCATAGTGACATTTGTTGATCAAGTTTAACTAGTTGCTAATAATCTAAAGGGTCGAAAGAACTATTGTTATTCAACTAGTTATAATCATTTGTCTATGAATGATTGTTTTTACCCATTATTCTTGATTAAACAAAGAAAGTTAATTATGGTTGTAATAAGAATGCTTTTGTCTATCAAAATAGGATTGATTGTAAACCATTTCAAGGGTCGAAAGATTAATAGTTTACTATCAATTGTGACCTTTTGTCTATGATCGGTTACCTTTTGTATTGACCATTTCCTAAGCTTATTTGATAAAGCAAAACACTATTTTTGTGTTTAAGGTACACCAACTTATGAACCTTGAATTGATTGGTTAAACTTAATGCTTGTTTTTATAAACTAAAATCTTGACGAAGGTTTAATTTGTAGAAACAATAGATTAGTTCACCAAACTAATTATCATAACCAACATGTTATCCAAAGTTATCACAATCATGCTTTTCAAGAGTAGTGCATTAGTCTAAGCAAGTGTAATTTTAATCATTTGAATTATTATATTTACATCATTGCTTGTTTAAGAGTTTTACTTCTATAGTAGCTTACAATTCGATTCACAACACAAATCCCTGCGAACGATCCCGACTTACCATCATAATCTTGCTATAACGGACGAGTTTACTTGCTCGTATATGTTGTTTCTAGATTCGGTAATTCGACCTTCATAAATTTAAAACTTGTACTCGCACGACACATCACCCTCCGTGCCAACCTCTAACATCATGGACCTGAAATACATGCTTAAAAATGTCAACACAAATGTTGAGTGAAATTCTTAGAGTTTATTAAGTGGTTGAACACAATATGTTTGTAGTGTGAGTTATGATCTCACACTTATGGTTGGAAAACAAAACAGTTATTATTGCTCATAAATACAATTACCACATAGGGATAGTGCTTTCGTTACTCTAGGTTACTAGCACCGAAGTCTTAAGTTTTCTAGTTTCTGGTTTCTAGTTTATTCTTAGTTCACAATTGTACCTAGTTTGTTAGTTTGAGATCATACCAAGTCTATTAGATCAAGATTATACCAAGTCCATTAGATCGTGATCATACCAAGTCCATTAGATCGTGATCATACCAAGTCCATTAGATCGTTATTGTACCAAGTTCGTTAATTCAACAAATGATTCATGATTTGCCGTTATACCTAGTGTTAGCAAATATAGTGTGTCTGTCTGCCTTAACTGGGTCAACACTAACGGTTACTTTAATCCCAATAGATCTAACCATAGTATTCGTACTTACTACGCATAGTGCTCAATGGTCCATGATAAAGAAACTCTAAGTAGGGCAATAATGTTACTTAGCATAAATAAACATTTAGTTCAGATAAGACATACAATTTGCAAATAATTGTGATTGTCATAAAATAGTTGAGAATCTATCTCCTCCAATCAGCTTATATAAAAAGAGGAAAAACGGGGCTATGACTCACCGTGAGTTGGATGATGTTTAAGGATATAACGAAATTGCTGGATAAGCGGGGAAAGCCTCTACGTGCAACCTACAATAGAACGTTGCGACTTAGGTTTGGAATAATGTCTAAGAAAACATAAACGGGCCTATATATGTCATTATATTGATCATGATGTAGTACTTGGTAGTTTTGTGTATGTCGTTTTATAGAAAAGGTTTATAAAACATTTTTAGTTTATATATCTCGTACTACTGTTCGGGCCATCATAATTCAGAGGTCATATAGTAAACGTTCGAGGAGCTAGGACACTTTAATTCGTAAATCCAGCAACTCGTCGAACCGTTTACCCAAATGAAACCCCTCACATGAAGCTCCCTATTTTTGTAGTACTCGATTATGGAAAACATAAGTTTTGCTTGTTTGATTACGTGACATATAAGTTAAGTGGTTACATGGTTTGCAAAATAAGTTTGGTCATAATCCGCAAGTGAGTTTGGTTAAATCTAAATGTCTAATGAAAGTTATATGGTACTTGATTTAGTGTAAGTAACTTAAATGGTTTTATAAGTTCTCGTCGTTTTACAAAAGTTACTATTCCGAAGGTAAAATAAACATAGGAAAGTTTATTTTGAATGAAGATTGTTATTTTATGAAGTTCATTATGTTTAGTGAGTAATTAGTTTTGAAAATCACATGGTTCTTAATTACTTGACAAGTGAAAAACTAAACTTTTGACGCCGAAAAACTATTTTACATTTTGAGGCAGAAAACTGCCTTTGTTTGGTGTTTTTAGGCCGAGTTTTTAGTAAGAGACGTAAAACATTGTTTCGGACAACTTTTGTGTTTTAACTTTTTGATGAATCGGAACAGAAGTGCCTCTAAAATTTTCCAAATCTGGGCAGTGAGCTTGTTGGCAGTTTTTAGGTTCTAAGTTTCGCTAACTTCTTTTTATTATAACTTTTGACTCGTTTATTCGTTTTGGGTGATTCAAATTGCTACGTTTTCCTTGTAAAATAATATTTAATAATAAGTAATTTCCCAAGGTCATGGGTATTTATTTTGGTCGTGTTTCATAGCATAAATTCACTAATTTTACTTGTTTACTTACATAGGTTAACATATAAATGTAAGCTTGATTTCTAAGGATTTGTACATCATCTGATCAATATAACTAGACATATATAGCATAGATTAAACATATTTAGGACATAAAAAGCATGAAATCATAGAATAATGGTGGTGATTATGTGCTTACAACTTTTGGCCTAACAAAAGGGAAATCAAGAATCAAGAACTAGGACAAGGACAAGGACTTAGAGCTCTTCTCTCTTGGATTTCTTCACTATTCTTGTATGATCAAGGTTGTGCTAGGGCTTGTGCAAGACTTTGATAAGTCCTTGGTGACTTGAGTGGATTTAACCTCAAGAGAATCACCAAAGAATGCAAAGGACTTGATGTGGTGAACTTGGAGCTTGATACTTGAAGTAATACTTGAAGTTGGAAATCAAATAGAGAGTTTTTGTGTGTGTATGAGGTTGTGAACGACCAAGAAGCGGCCAAAAGGAGGTTTATATAGCCTTGGTTTAGTCAAAGGAGGTGCATAATACCTGATTTAGTCAAAGGAGGTGCAAGTGTAAGACTTATAGATATTTAGGAGGCTTAGTAAGGAAGTTTGGACACATGTTCTAATCCTAAGTGATCAAGGCTTCATTACAAGCCAACAAGGCTTTTGAATCCCCCCCTATAGTTGGCCATATGGTGGATAGGGTGAATAGATGGATAAACTTGGCATTATCTAGTTTACGGAGTGAGTTTTGGTCTCGTTAATCGCTAACTATAAGTCGTTAAGTCACGAAACGTAAAACCGGGTATCGTAAAAATATGAAACTTGTAGAAATGATTAAACTTATCATTATACTCCATATTAATATATAAAATGAGTGATAAGTTTCATCGGGTTGCTTAAACGCTGTTAAAACTGGAAACGTAGGTTTAAAACGCGTAAATCGCGTAAAACGCAGAACTGGAAAACGTAAATTTCCAAAACTTGTGGAATTGTAGTAAGATGTTAGAAACACATATTTCTATTGTTTATAATGTTGAATGGACATATTGGGATGCTTGAATGATGTTTAAACCTAAACGTAAATCTTAGACACGGTTTTGTGAAATCGGTCCTGAATGGATTCAACGTACGTCGTCAGGACGACCCGTCGAGTATCAACTAACTTGTCATGATAAATGAAAAAAAATTATGTGATGAATAGTAAAAGTGAATAGTAATATTAAATAGTAAAAAAATTCGAGAATGGATAGTAACCTGAAAAATGTAAATTGTTATAGTCTCCATCCGTTAATGGAACTTCGTCCCAAAGTTCAGTTTGTGTTTAATGTTGAAGCGACGTCGGTGAAAAGATGTGGTTACTTGCGGTGAATTGTTTGTAGGATAACTAATGATGTATTTTGATTTGAATATTTGTAAACTTGCTTATACTCACACAAAATTTGTCTTAGGAACATAGGTGAAAGTTCGTTTTTAATAAAATATACAAGTGACTGCTCCCAACATAACATGACCCCTCCTGAATTAGACATAGGTGATCAGGCTATGTATAATTTATGACCGATAATGTGATGTTCGGTTTAGTCAAGTAGTTTTATGATTCTATCAAAATCGTCAAATTGGTTTATACTATGAAATTGGAGATAGAAAGTATAATAGATGGAAAATTATCATAAGGAGTTTGTTACCGAATAGTCATAAAAATCCCATAATTAGGGGTAAACATACACGTAGTACAACATAGTTCATAAGGAACTACGATTGTTAAACTCTAAACATCATCAGTCCGTAGCGTCGTTAAGGTCCTGGTGAGCTTCTCTTCCTTTCAGCATATATGCTCTCCATTGAGCTCTTCCTTTATCTTGATTCTTTAGTTTTTGGGCAGTTCTTCTTGAAATGCCCTAGGATTCCACACTCGAAACAGTTTCCCAAGATCCTTTGGTTTGTAGGGTTCTGATAGTCCCTGGTTTGATGACCCAACATCTGACAATTTCTGCACTTAACAGAGCATCTGCCAGTGTGATGCAACTTGCATTGGTTGCATAGTGGTTGATTCCCAGCATAACCCCTTCCTTCAGTTAGGGCAGTGGCGGCATAAGCTATGGTATTTTCTTGCCTATGCTTCTGTTGGTTGTGATGGGTGATGTTGTGGTTTTGGTTGTTGTATTTGTTGTTGTTGTCTCTTTGGTTGTCATGCCATTGTCGCTTTTTGTTGTTGGTGTTATTGTTGATATTAATTCTTTGGGCAGTCTCTGTTCGCACAACTTGATCCATGAGGTTGCGAGACATCCGCATAACCTCATCAAGTTCCTTGGGATCAAATGAAGTCACGTTCCCTTGTATTCTTGGTGGGAGTCCCAAGATATATCTTTCCAACAATTTCTCATTTGTCGAAACCATTGCTGGACATAGTTTCCTCAATTCTTGGAATCGACGGTTGTAAGTCATGATGTCATTTCCTTTAACAACACGGTTCCAGAATTCTATTTCTAACTACTATATTTCACTGCGGGGGCAGTACTGTTTGATCATCAATTTCTTCAAATTATCCCAACAAATCTTATAAGCATTTTCGATGCCTATTGGTTGAGATATTGAATTCCACCATGATAATGCCTCATCTAGTAGTGTATTGGTGGCATATTGTACTTTATCACTCTTGGTACATTTGCTGAAAAAATACTGACTCCGCTTTTTCAAACCAGCGGGTCAAACCCACGGCTCCTTCAGTGCCCTTGAAATTAGTGGGTTTTGTTGGGAATTATACTTGAGTTGATAAGACAAAAACAATGAAAGATGAGGGACTTATGGAGACAAAGGATGAAAGTTTATAAAAGGAAGAAGATCTTTTATTATTTATAGAATATATCCTTTGTAACCCTAATCCTCTATTATATAAAGAGGGTTAGAGGCGTAGGTTTTAGTGGGTGTGTGTCAAGATGTAGTCGACTAATGGTGTAGGTTGTGTCTAGGCATCAAGTTCCTACAACGGATGCCTAGGTTTTGTATTGTTAGTGTTAGGAGATGATGGCGAAGAACCTTGTTGATAATAATAATATTCTTTATGTTATTCCGCTGTGCTTATTATTATCATTGTGCTTATTGTTTATCCTAGATCAAGGTCTAAACAACCTAGAGTCTAAAACGGTCCAAGAACTTATTTGATGATGGCGTGCATAAGTTCTGTCAAGTGGTATCAGAGAGGGGGGCTCTCGATCTAGGGATGTTACAAGGTTTATTGTTGAAGAAGAGCAGATCGACTGTTTAAAAAGGTTATTCATGTTCATCGTATTTTTTTTTAAAAGGTATAGAATCTTTTGGTTTTTAAGGATAAAACTCTCTAGTCGATTATTATATTCTGGTTGTTGTCGTTACTTGCAAATTGGATATAGCTGCTGCTGCTATTGGTCGGTGGTTATTAATTTTGATTGTCGAGTATTTAAAAGTGGCCGAATTTAATTTATCTCCAATCATGGGTCGGTGCTAGTTTTTTACTAGATTCGCTTTTGGTGCTCTCACATGGATCAGTGCAAATTCAATATACTCATGGGACGTTCTTTGGTCGAGATTTAATTTGGGTTTCGCATGCAATATCACGTGGCCAAACCAATTTATGATTTGAAGGTGAAATTTAAATTGATTTTTATATTGAATGTGCGTGAGATTTTATTGAAGCAGATTTGGAGCAGATTTGGAAAAGCGTTTAAAGGTCAAAGGTTGGTGGCTTGATATATTTGACTACTCAATTCATCATAATATTCGCATCTAAAGTTTGGGATTCATTATTTAATCGATACTTGTCTCATTATGTTGGTGCACATTAATTCGATTTTGACTCATTCATGATATGAGTTATGCATGAGAGGTGATGATTGTCGCTTAGTGCATGGTGTATGCAATTCTATTCGTACTACTGTTGATCGTGGTAACCTCGTACTACCTCATAATGGAGTATTGATGGAGAGTTGAAGCAGGTCAAAGTTGAAGTATTATTTTAAAGCTGCTGTTTTAATTAATAATACTGCCCGATATTGAAAGTTTCTGCTGTTCGAATTGATTACTTTCTACTGCTATGCTTATTGTTTAACTGCTGCTGCATAGATGATTTGTACTGCTCCTAGAAAGTTACTATTGCTGCTATTTGATTTTTCTGCTGTTCGTTATAAGATTCAGCTGCTAGTAGTTTTTGTTGCATGATTTACAAGCAGTGAGGGGAAGTACATATGATTGATTGGAGATTTGAGACACACACATGGGATATTGGATGACACACACAGGATATTCGTGAGAGTTTATTGAGGCAGTAACCATGTTAACACTAATTGGAGGTCGTTACTTTTATACATGGTTTCTACTGATTTACCAAAGAACTGTTTACATTGTTTACTACAGCTTGATATCGTATATTATTGTTGTCATCTTTCAAACCTAGCGGAAATAGGATGCTCATTCATGGATGGTACAACATGGTGTTCGTTATTATTGTTGGTTAGTTATTCGACAAGTTCTTTCAAATGGTTAACATATGGGTTTCAGGGGAAGCTTAAGTGTTAAAATGTTTAACCATTTATGTGCTACATCAAGGTGAAGGTTTTTATGATTGCTAGTTGGTATTTTTACTGAAGATTTTGGATTTTTCTGTCTTGGATTCATTTATAAAAGAAAGCGTTTTGGTGTTCATTAATGGAGGGCGATTCGAGACATTGGAAGACTAAGTTGGATATATGATACTAGCTCGTGGTTATGAAGATCAAAGTTGCATACTTTAGTCCCCTATTTGATGATGACAAAAAGGGGAAGAAGATTTATTTTGAAGATTGCAGCTTGAAGATCCTTGATGATATGCATGGCTTAAGGGGAAGTTCGTTTATCTTTCATACATATTAACTTCAGGGGAAGTTCGTGCTTACTTGGTTTTGTCATTATCAACTAGGGGAAGATTGTTGGGAATTATACTTGAGTTGATAAGACAAAAACAATGAAAGATGAGGGACTTATGGAGACAAAGGATGAAAGTTTATAAAAGGAAGAAGATCTTTTATTATTTATAGAATATATCCTTTGTAACCCTAATCCTCTATTATATAAAGAGGGTTAGAGGCGTAGGTTTTAGTGGGTGTGTGTCAAGATGTAGTCGACTAATGGTGTAGGTTGAGTCTAGGCATCAAGTTCCTACAACGGATGCCTAGGTTTTGTATTGTTAGTGTTAGGAGATGATGGCGAAGAACCTTGTTGATAATAATAATATTCTTTATGTTATTCCGCTGTGCTTATTATTATCATTGTGCTTATTGTTTATCCTAGATCAAGGTCTAAACAACCTAGAGTCTAAAACGGTCCAAGAACTTATTTGATGATGGCGTGCATAAGTTCTGTCAGGTTTGCAGTTCAAATAATCCTTGAATGTGCAGCCTTTAACCACTGAGTTAGAACTTCCTATACCACCAGCGGCGGTAGCTGCAGCAGCTTCAGCAGTGGCGGTAGCTTCAGCAACTGCGGCAGCTTTAGCATTTGCAGCAGCTTCAGCGGTGACGGTTGCTCGTTCAGTTGCAAGTGTTGTTGTTACACTGTCGGCAACTAGTTTACGGATAGCAGTTTGAGTCATTGCTAGCAGTGCTTTTTTTGGTGCCATGATTCTATCAAATATCAAAAAATGTACAACATAATGAATATTTGTATGACATAAAAATCACATACCTAAGAAAATGGTACAACCATAAAGATTTAAGATAACATTTTATTTGAAACATAAACCTTTATACAAGGTAGATTCCATACTTGTTACATCGATTACAAAATTGAAACCTATTACCAGTTTCTATGATGTTACTAACGGAGACTCTCAGTTTAGTGATTACAAAGGAACTACTATTATATAAGTTTAGTGTGATCCGAGTCAGAATCAGGAAAGGTTTCTGAGTTGGGAGGTGGTGATAATGGTGCTATATCATATGCAATATCATATTCATCATCCTCTTCGGGGCATGGCTCAACCAAATCAGATACAAAATACTCGGGGGAAGGTGGTACAACATTAGCCGGTAGTGGTTCCTCCTTTTCTTCATCGGCTAAATCTTCGTAAGGTGCTTCTTCGTTATCAGAAACGAAGGCATTTAAGAAGTCAAACCCGGGCTCGGGCTCTGGTGGTAAGACTGAGAAGTGATTAGGTAAAGTGAGAACATAATTGGGAGAAGTGGGTGCACACATGATTTCAATAAGAAGAATTATGATGTCAAAAACAATTCGAGTGTTTATAAAGTGATCAAAAGTGTGTCGAGTATATATATTAATATACTAGTATGTTCGTGTAGCATAAAATGTCTAAAAGTCACATAATCTTCTGGAGGATGGAAGGCACGGAAAGCGAAAGGCTATAAAATGTTTTTGTCTGTAAAAGTGGTTATAGTTTAGGTCTCAATTAGACCCGTTTCTCTATAACCATGGCTCTGATACCATTCTGTAACACCCCCAATTTGGTCTATGCAGCGGAATTCAAACTGGGTGTTACTTGACAGTACAATAGTTATAATAATAGAAAATGATCTCTAACTGAGTCGTTTAAAAAGACTTATCATTCGAATTATTGAAATATATCAGAGTTTACAAAGATAGGTCCCAGTTGGTTCCATGTTTACAAAATACATCAATAATAAGTATTTGATGTTTATCAAATGATAAAATAGTTATAGCCTTCTTGATTGATTCTGTGCCCCTCCGTGCCAGCCTCTAACATCATGGACCTGAAATACATGCTTAAAACTGTCAACACAAAGGTTGAGTGAAATTCATAGAGTTTATTAAGTGGTTGAACACAATATGTTTGTAGTGTGAGTTATGATCTCACACTCATGGCTGGAAAACAAAACAATTATTAATGCTCATAAATACAATTACCACATAGGGATTGTGCTTTCGTTTCCCTAAGTTACTAGCACCGAAGTCTTAAGTTTTCAAGTCTCTGGTTTCTAGTTTCTGCTTAGTTCACAATTGTACCTAGTCCGTTAGTTCGAGATCATACCAAGTCCATTAGATCGTGATCATACCAAGTCCATTAGATCGTGATCATACCAAGTCCATTAGATCGTTATTGTACCAAGTCTGTTAATTCAACAAATGATTCATGATTTTCCGTTATACCTAGTGTTAGCAAATATAGTGCGTTTGTCTGCCTTAACTAGGTCAACACTAACACTTACTTTAATCCCAATAGATATAACCATAGTATTCGTACTTACTACGCATAGTGCTTAATGGTCCATGATAAAGAAACTCTAAGTAGGGCAATAATGTTACTTAGCATAAATAAACATTTAGTTCAGATAAGACATACAATTTGCAAATAATCGTGATTGTCATAAAATAGTTGAGCATGTATCTCCCCCAAAGAGTTTATAAAACAAGTATAAAAACGGGGCTATGACTCACCATGAGTTGGATGATGTTTAAGGATATAACGAAATTGCTGGATAAGCGAGGAAAACCTCTATGTGCAACCTACAATAGAACGTTGTGATTTAGGTTTGGAATAATGTCTAAGAAAACATAAACGAGCCTATATATGTCATTATATTGATCATGATATAGTACTTGGTAGTTTTGTGTATGTCGTTTTATAGAAACGGTTTATGAAACATTTTTAGTTTATATATCTCGTACTACCGTTTGGGCCATCATAATTCAGAGGTCATGTAGTAAACATTCGAGGAGCTAGGACACTTTAATTCGTAAATCCAGCAACTCGTCGATCCGTTTACCCAAATGAAACCCCTCACATGAAGCTCCCTAGTTTTGTAGTACTTGATTATGGAAAACATAAGTTTTGCTTGTTTGATTACGTGACATATATGTTAAGTGGTTACATGGTTTGCAAAATAAGTTTGGTCATAATCCGCAAGTGAGTTTGGGTAAATCTAAATGTCTAATGAAAGTTATATGGTACTTGATTTAGTGTAAGTAACTTAAATGGTTTTATAAGTTCTCGTCGTTTTACAAAAGTTACTATTCCGAAGGTAAAATAAAGTTAGGAAAGTTTATATTGAATGAAGATTGTTATTTTATGAAGTTCATTATGTTTAGTGAGTAATTAGTTTTGAAAATCACATGATTCTTCATTACCTGACAAGTGAAAAACTAAACTTTTGACGCCGAAAAACTGTTTTACATTTTGAGGCAGAAAACTGCCTTTGTTTGGTGTTTTGGACAACTTTCGTGTTTTAACTTTTTGATGAATCGGAACAGAAGTGCCTCTAAATTTTTCCAGATCTGGGCAGTGAGCTTGTTGGCAGTTTTTAGGTTCTAGGTTTCGCTAACTTCTTTTTATTATAACTTTTGACTTGTTTATTCGTTTTGGGTGATTAAAATAGCTACGTTTTCCTTGTAAAATCCTCTTTAACAGTAATTAATTTCCCAAGGTCATGGGTATTTATTTTGGTCGTGTTTTATAGCATAAATTCACTAATTTTACTTGTTTACTTACATAGGTTAACATATAAATGTAAGCTTGATTTTAAGGATTTGTACATCATATGATCAATATAACTAGACATATATAGCATAGATTAAACATATTTAGGACATAACAAGAAAGA
Source organism: Artemisia tridentata subsp. tridentata (assembly GCA_021014915.2). Classification (NCBI taxonomy): domain Eukaryota; kingdom Viridiplantae; phylum Streptophyta; class Magnoliopsida; order Asterales; family Asteraceae; genus Artemisia; species Artemisia tridentata. Next base: position 102,925,517 of record CP139502.1, on the reverse strand, counting down.
AATCATGGAATGATGGTGGTGATTATGTGCTTACAACTTTTGGCCTAACAAAAGGGAAATCAAGAATCAAGAACTAGGACAAGGACTTAGAGCTCTTCTCTCTTGGATTTCTTCACTATTCTTGAATGATCAAGGTTGTTCTAGGGTTTGTGCAAGAATTTCATAGGTCCTTGGTGACTTGAGTGGATTTAAACTCGAGAATCACCAAAGAATGCAAAGGACTTGATGTGGTGAACTTGGAGCTTGATACTTGAAGTTGGAAATCAAATGGAGAGTGTTTGTGTGTGTGAGGTTGTGAATGACCAAGAAGAGGCTAAGAGGAGGTTTATATAGCCTTGGTTTAGTCAAATGAGGTACATAATACTTGACTTAGTCAAAGGAGGTGCAAGTGTAAGACTTATAGATATTTAGGAGGCTTAGTGAGGATGTTTGGACACATGTTCTAATCCTAAGTGATGAAGGCTTCATCACTACACAAAAAGGCTTGTGAATCCCCCTATAGTTGGCCATATGGGGGTGACTATATGGATAAACTTGGTATTATCTAATTTATGGAGTGAGTTTTGGTCCCGTTAATCGCTAATTGTAAGTCGTTAAGTCACGAAACGTAAAACCGGGTATCGTAAAAATATGAAACTTGTAGAAATGATTAAACTTATCATTATACTCCATATTAATATATAAAATGAGTGATAAGTTTTATCGGGTTGCTTAAACGCTGTTAAAACTGGAAACGTAGGTTTAAAATGCGTAAAACGCAGAACTAGACAACGTAAAATTCCAAAACTTGTGGAATTGTCGTAAAACGCAAAACTGGAAAATGCACATCGTCAGGACGACCCGTCGAGTATCAACTAACTTTTCATGATAAATGAAAAAAAATACGGATGAATAGTAAAAGTGAATAGTAATAGTGAATAGTAAAAAAATAATAATTCAAGAATGGATAGTAACCTGAAAAATGTGACTTGTTACAACCGTCAGCTTATAAAAAGTTCTAAGCCGTCTCTTGTTGGCTTAAAGCGTGACTCCTTCCTCCAAATAACACCTGATGGTGTCAGGCTGTAAATTCCTCAAATTCCTTGAAGCGTTACATGGTAATTTTCCACCCAAAATCCAGCTGATGGGTTTTCGCGACTTCGTCGTTTTCTTCTCTTTTTCGTCCAAATATGCTCCAAAAGTGCCGATTTCTAGAATTCTCGTCCCAATTACCTAAAATGCAAAAAGAAACGATTTGAGGCAATATTTGATCACATTTATACGATTTTGGCCTTAAATGACCCCTTAAAAATGTACCAAATAAATCATTATCAAATATTCCTACACTTGGGATTTGCTTGTCCCCAAACAAATGAGCTTTTATTCTAATCAATTTACAAGTTAGGGGTCATTTAACATTAATATAAAAGTAATTACAACATACAATCGTTACACGTTAGTCAAAATAAGCACGAAAATTATATACTAGCACCTCAAATAAAGTGTTTGGATTCTCACATCTTTCAGATGTATAAAGTTATATAGCATGAATGGAAACGGGAAAATAAAACACTCTCTACCTATCATAGCACATAGATTACCATAGGCTTGAGAACGGATCAAAAACCTCCACCACTTTGGCGTAAGCACCTAGGATAAACCATCAAAGAGGGCTTTTAAAGGGTTGTAACGTTAGGTGTAAGGGTATGATAAACACGGTTTGTTTGATAAAGGGAATTTTACTGGTGGCAAGTCAATTATCTTAGTCAATTACATGTGCAATAAGGCGTTGCTAAGACAAGACTCGACTCAACTCGCTAACTACTAACTTTTTTTGTATTTTTCTTGACACTTTCTTGACTTAAACATAAATAAAAGAAACGGGATGGTAGTCCGTATGTTTTTTTTTTTCTTGGCTTTTTCTCTTCTTTTTTTTTTTTTTTTTCTTTTTCGATTTTTTTTTCATACACTTTTGTCCTACCATGCATAATAATACATCAAAGGGATCTTGCAACCTCCCTACACTTGAACTTTTACATACTTTACACATAACTAACTAATGACCCGAATTAAAAAAAAATCAAAACACTTGGAGTACTTTAAACATTAACGTACATATGGGGGTAATAACCATTGACGTTCTTCCCCATTACTCCATAACAACTAGTACTTTTACCCATGAGTCCCAATCATCCCAAAACTGTATTTACAAGATATGACTCAACTTAGCAACCATGTAACCGATTAGACAATTAACAAAGGGTTTAACAAATATGATGTAACAATAATGCACTAAAGATGAGTGCATACAAGGTAGGCTAATGCGATTTGGGTGTACATTTGGGGGTGGATTGTAAACAATGTTCTTCATTAATATTTCGGAATCCAACGAAATATCACGAGAACCGCGAAAAAGATAGGCTCTGAGGGGTGTACTAGGGGTATCGTGTACTAAAGATGAGTACATCGCAAAGGTGTGGGAAAATTACTTGAATTTATTGGTCAAGTATGTTGGCTACATCGGTTAAGTAATTATAAAACATGTTTAAAACAAGGGTTATCCTAATGCCTCTTACTATTTAGTAAATCCTAACTACACGAATGTAGTCTCAGTAGCGGTCTTGGGATGCATCACAAACGCAAGTTCTAGAATCTATATACTACCGGTACACTCATAAGCATTAATGGTGAATGTTTTTTCCTATATATCTAAAGGCGAACCTCACATATTTCGGGTGGAAATTTTTGAGTGAAAGGGTTTTTGTGCTAGCTATATAATTCCTATCCATGAGACGCTTATTAAAACTAAAGTTTCACTCCTATATGTTGTAAAAAAAATTAAATTTGATGCTAAAATTTCCCTAACAAGTATTTCTCTTAGTTTTATTACACATTTACTCTAAGACAAAACAAATATCAAGCGAAGTTATAGTTTCTAAGGTATCCCATTTTACCCTCCCTACACTTAAATTGAACATTGTCCCCAATGTTCTTGAAAAGTATCAAAGTTATGATAACGAGAAAATAAAATAGAGAAATAAACTAATACTCCCCTGATTTGCTCGGCATGGACGATGTGAAAACATGATTAGATCTTCCTCCAAGAAAACAAACATGACAAGCTTCACTTCCAATATATACCTTCGTCTTCTTATCCAATATAACGTGTAATTCACTAAGAAAACGAAACACGAAACCTCGCATAAAATCGGCGGTAAACACTATATATACTAAAACTAAACTAGAAAGCAAAGTAAGATATTATGGTTGCAAAATAAATGTCTACAGATTGCAAGAAATTTAAAATTCTTAAAATTTTTCAAAAATTTAAATTCCAGCAGAAAAACAAAAATCTGGAAATCTGTGCTGCTACAGTGCCTGACGTCGTCGGGTGTTAAGCCTGATGCCGTCAGGTATGACCTGACAGTATTTTTACATTTTGTTTCTGGAAAATTTCTGGAAAAATCTGAGTATTAAAACCTGGAAAAACTGCAAAACATTCATTATGACTCGATACAGGCATTTGACTCAAACAAACACACAAATATATATGCTAATCTTTACTTGTTATTTTTCATGTTTGAATTTGTTCTTATAAACAAATATGATCTTCCCTAGACTTATCTTTTTGTAAAATACCATTATATGCAGTTAAGACGAGGTTAAAAACAAAATAAAGCATTTTCTCAAATTATATTCGATACATGAAATATAAACAATTAAAGATGGAGCATATATATGAAATCAAACAAAATAAAAACAAACAAACAATTAAAAAGCTTGGGTTGCCTCCCAAAAAACGCTTTTCTTTATTAATGAGTCTTGTAGCTAGACTCAAAGTCATGCCCTATTACGTGACTCCATCTTCCGTCATGTTTACAAGGTCATCTTCAATCTTGGTTTTATACTCCGGAACTAATTGTAAGCATTCTTTGTAAAAACCAAGTATCTTTCTCATCTCATGGTCTACTCCTCTTCTCTTATCCTCATCATTCCTATAGTAGACCGATTGCTTAAGTTCCTTTTCTAGGTTTGGCAAAAGATGGAATTGCTCAATCTTATATGGCATTTGGTAGACAATCTCGTCGGTTTCATCCGTAAATCTAACGATCTCTAAGGATGGGTCATAAGTCATTTTAGAAACCTCCACAAATGCTTTTCCAAACACTACGTGAGATAAACAACTATCGATCACCGGCCAAATATCTTCAACAATCACGAAATCCATAACATATGTGAAGTTTCCTACATATACGTGCATTCCCTTAACTCTTCCCACAAAATTATTCACCCTACCCGTGTCGGGATCTTTCCTAGGCACAAGTTGCTTTTTCATTATCCAATTGTGGTGGATCCTAGTCATGATGTTTATGGGGGACCTAAGGTCAATGTAAGCCTTCCACACATGCACGTGCCTGATGTTACATGGTATGTTTATGTTAAACGGGTCACCCATTTTTATGATTGGTGAACTTAAGCAATACGGTGTCATAGGATCCTCAAATAAATACTTATGATATGCGCATTCATTCTTTGTAGGAAACTTGTCGAAGTAATAATCATTTACTCCCTCTACTTCCTCCTTGTCATCATTCATAATTTCCTCCTTAGGATCACTTTTGTTTTCAACTAAATCCTTATCTTCTTCCTCACTACTCCTATTTGGTGGCACTAGGGTAATGTCATTAACAAAGTGAAGATGTTTAGATGATGAAGGATCCTTAACCTCGCTACCCCCACTTGTGTTTCTAGCAACTCTACTTGACGGGGTTATCACTTTGTTGTTGAGTTCCTTCAACAAATTGTCAATTTTATTAGTCATCTCGCTTTGTTGTTGTTTGAAATCGGCTTCAAACTTAAACAAACGAGCTTCTTGAGATGCCATAAAATTGGACAATAATCCTTCAAAATTATTGGAATTATTGGAAGGATTATTATTGAAGGTACGGTTTGAGGACGAACTGTTTGATTGGAAACGATTATGTGGATTTGAAAGTTTGTTTTGAGATGAATTTTGGTTTTGTTTCCACCTAAAGTTCGGATGATTCTTCCAAGATGGGTTGTATGAATCACCATAAGTGTTTTTCTCGGGTTTAAAAGTGAACAACTTGTCTCCCGCTCCGTCAGTGCACGAGGATGCATAATCCGCAAAATCTTGTTCGGGGAGTTCCATGCAATCACGAGTGTCATGGGGACCACTACATAACTCACATGAAGAAGTGATCTTGTTCACTTGACTTGAAGGTTTAGGAGCTTCGTAGGATTTCATGAGAAACTTGACTTGGTTTTCGAGTTCAATGATCCTACAGTTGGGAATGCTTGAGTTATTCGAAGTCAAGGATATTGCCTTGACCGTTTTGCTCAACTCGCGGGGGTCATTCCAACATCCGTTGTCATAGAGAGCAAGATCTTCTATGATTCCCCATGATTCCTCCGCATTCTTGTCACGTAGCTTACCACCGGCCGCTTGGTCAATGAATTGCCTTGTGGATTAGTTGACATGATCGTAAAAGATTTGGACTTGAAGCCAAAGATCAATGCCATGGTGAGGGTCTTTTTGGAGTAAATCCTTGAAACAAGTCCAAGCCTCATAAAGAGTTTCACCTTGACGTTGTTGGAACATCAAGATGTCATTCCTTAATTTGGTAGTTCTCCCCGGTGGGAAGAATTGAGCAAGGAAACGAGAGGTGAGATCATCCCAAGATGTGATGGATCCCGCGGGTAAACGCTCAAGCCATTGACTAGCTTGGTCACGTAGAGAGAATTGGAAGAGACGCAAGCGTGTCATCTCTTGAGTTGTAACATCAAGGTCTATGGAATCTACGATTTTTAGGAAATCCTTGAGATATTGATTTGGATCTTCGGAACAGAGTCCATGGAATGCACATCCGCTTTGCACTAACTGGATGGTGTCGGATCGTAAGGGAGACACATTGGCTATTTGGGGGAGCTCAATGGTGTTTCGATAGCCTTGGTGGCTAGGTCGGGAGTACTCACCTAGAGTACGGGCTCGAGGTGGGTCTTGGTTAATTGGTGGGTCTTGGTGTGGTTGTTATTGTTGGTTTGGTGGAGCTTGGTGTTGTTGGTTGATAGGTTCAAAGATGGCTTCACCCACCATGATGGCGAATGAAGGGATACGAACAAAAGAAACGAAGAAAATATAGACTAAAGAAAGCTAATAAAAAGAAAATAAAAATCTCACTTGATAGGAATCTAGTGAGTAGACCTAAACGAGATAAAAATTGAACCTAAACAAAAAGTTTTACTTCTCAAGGGATCTTGAGAAGCTTGCAATCCTCTAGTGTGACAAACAGTAATTTTCCAACCAATATTTTAATAATAAACGTTAATTTATTATTACCTAAGTGGTTGATTTAGCATTCATGAGCTTGCATAACTAAATCGGGAAGCAAAAACCCGCACACTGTGGCTTACAGTAACTCACTACATTGTTTATTTTATCAGAAAATGTGAATATTTCATTTCCTGACTATTACTGATTAATTACGTATTCAAACGAGAAACATCTCGCACACAACACCACACGCGTACCTACACAAATCTAGTAATGGCATAAAAACCAGAACTTATTATCCGAGAACCAAAACCTTGTTTTTATAATCTAAGCTTTATAAAAACGCACTCGAAAACGATACCACTCGTGCTCACGACAACCCGGAAAACTCAAATTCCACCGGAGCTCAATGGGACACGGGGTGCATTTAATACCCACAAAATTAATAAAAACTCAAACAAACTTTATCCTTTATACTTATATTTTTATTACACCGAGCCCCACACACCCATTCTCATAAAACGTTATAAAAAAAATACATATATTCGTCCTTGTTTCTCTCCCATACTCCCACATCTCACAGACGCACACCCTGCCTCTTCTCTCTCTCCCCAACATCATCTTCTTCAACCTCACATGCGCAAATCTAGGTTCAACAACAATGACCACTAGAAACCAAAGGGGTCCCTTACATCTCTGAGGGCGAGCAGTTCTGAGTCCCCTTTGTCTAACCCTCAAAGGTTAACTCATCCAACCAAAAGAGATGATGAAGCTAAGGGCGATAGCATCCTTTTTGGGCTATAGGTCGACTGGTAACGAGGATAGGAGGGTCAAACACTCCTTGTCTATTTTTTTGTTATAACCCAAGTCGATTCACAAGAAAGTCCACTCACTCAAACCCTATCAAAACAAATTCATACTTGGTTTACAAGGGCAAACATTTCTGTGGAAAAGAGGTGTGGATTGCTTGCTTGAATCGGACTCGGGTTTTGATTCTTTGGTCTCCTTGTCGATCCGTACTATTGTAAGGATCTTGAAACCTTTGTCTTGATGTTTCCATTCGAATATGTATATGTTTCTGTGTTTTTACGAAACCTTGTTGGTTAATAAATCTAGTGTTTGTTATAAAACTTATGATCTCACTTATACCTTTTAGTTATGATATTGTTTGATATTTGGTATCGATCGACCATCCACAAATATGTGAATGATTGTATTTTATTTTTGTTGTTAATCTGGTCTTGTGTGGTATGCATATGTTGGTAATATGGACTAAGGCTAATCAGTAAGTAGTAGATTATTTGTTTTCAACACACCTTAACTTTTATAAGCTTATTACCTCATTTGACATTAATTAAAACTTGTAAGACTTGACGCCCTATAGCTTGTTTAGTTTAACTATGATAACTTTTGGTTTTGGTCATGGCTCGAAACCCACTGTGGTGGAACCACAGTGGTATAAAATCATTGATTTGATTTTGATTTGGGACGAGTCACTGTTGGGTCGAACCCAAACAGTAGGATAGTCTTAATTTGGTTTAGAGTATAGATGACGATTTGTGTTTGGTTTTCTTGCGTCTGTGGTCGAAAACACCCAAACAAAAGGAGAGGCATTTTGTTAAGTAAATGAGTCAAAGAGGTGTGACTTTGGTTCCTCGTTCCTTTGGTCTAAGTACCCAATAAAATCATAGCGTTTAGTTTTCTTTTGCTTTGTATAAAAAGCGTACAATTGATGAAAGGGTTAAGTCTCATATAAAAAGATAATGATTTGGACTTTGTGTGTGTCGTATACCTTTTGACCAGCATATATGCGTATGGATTCTTTGCTTACTAATGTCTATAATCAGTTTCAGAAATGGGTAAGACTCAGTTGAATAAACTAGTAAATGTATTAGACTTGGGTGGTTTTGGGTTTGAGTTGTGTTTAGGTAGGCGCCAAAAGGGCTGTTGGGTCAAGCCATCTCACAAGCCCAACCGCGAGCCAAGCAACCCAACATAAGAGTACGTCTGGTTAACATTCGGGCATGTCATTTGCTTACTCGAGTTGGCCTTGGTACATTGGTTTATCCGTCCCCTATGTCAAAAACAAAGTCTCAAACATCAAGCTACATGGCTGGTAAATTTTAGTAGGTTTAGCGTCTTGTGGGTTAGGCTGGTCATGTGTATGTTATGGCTGTTGGGCCAGGTCCTACCCACAGCCCAAATGTGAGCCCAACAGGCCAACATAAGGGTGTGTTTGTGTTACTGTTTTGCACATGACTCATTTTCGCATTCGTCTATTCGATTTCCGGTTATCTCGACTTATTACTTCACGACTTAAACGACTCGACTCGTAATTAATCATAACCATAATGTGGAAACAAAAATGTAAAACTATAAGTTCTAATCTATTAAAAACTAAACTAAACTTATAAGTTTAAACTTATAAGTTTAAACTTATAAGTTTAAACATGTTTACTAATTCAATCAACTAGTTATCTTACATATAAATTTGATATGTTTTATAAAAACTTATATGATTTTATGAATTATAAATTTACTAATATATAATCAACTTACATGTCTTTTGAACCAATAATGAAAATTTTCATGTCTAACTACATTTAACAACGAGAATAATAAATAAAGTTATTACTTAACTTTTTTTTTTTAGATACTTTTATAAATATATACACACTTAGTATTACATATTCTTTTAACAAATATGTTTATAAAATCCGTCAACGCCTAATTATTACTACTTTTCCGTACTTCGTCTTTCAGTTATTGTCGAACCGAAGATTTACTCTGTCTTTGATACTTTTATTATTATACACTAATGCACTTCCAAGAGCCAAATCCTTGCCAACACTTAGAAAACTGTTTTCAAACTTAAACGCTGCCACACAAGCAACAACGACGCAAACACTTTTAAACTTACTTAAACATCGTTGAGTCTTGAATTAAAACTGTGAACTAAGACATGCCTTATTAGTCTAGGTCGCGTGTCGGTGCCGAACACTACCTGATTTATTGCAGTATCTGACTGCTATTTGCTGAGGTGAGTTTATAGCCCCACTTTACTTATACTTGTTTTACAACTATGGGGTGAGAAACATGCAAAACGTTTTCTGGACCACAATAATGTTTTATTTTCTCAAAACTATTGCGTAGTTAGCCTAATCCCTTGAACCCACTGTTATGCCCACCTTCATGAACCGTTAATTCCCGCTAGGAAGCGCAATTGATATAAATAGATCTATTGGGGTGACTCCCCCGTTCGGTTGGCCAGACAGGTCAATGCGAGTGTGTTAGTGCAAATATTATGATATTTAATCTATACAGTCTCGTTTGTTTTGATTGATGACAAACATGTAACTTGATACATAACGTAAAATATACAAGTTACTTGTAATCATATTTTGCCTCAACATACATTCAACACCTCTCGACTTCTCAAGCCCTCGTATGGTACAGCACAGGTTCGTACATGTTTTTTAGGTGGCATTATGATCAAACCCCTTAACAAATCATTTAGAATGTTTAAAATACGTTTAGAGTCATTAAGTATTTTAAACGGTTAACCATTCTACTTTGAACCTCATTTTACATTTTGCATATACAAGTATTTTTACTTGTACATCATACTTCCTAAGTTGTATTCATGTCAAAATAGGATAAGTGCACTTTAGTGGTCAAACTAAGACAAATGTGTTTACTTATAAAAATGATGCGAATGACATAATATCTTATGTCCTATAATAGCATAAGTAGTTTAACATTTTTAGTAACACATAAACTAATATCGTACAACTTGGTAAACAAATATTAGTTAGCTAGTATATACATGTTACATATTCATATACATTTACAAGTTACATTCATATACATTTTAATTCTAAATTTGGAAAATGTACTATGACATCATGGCATGCATCACTTTGAAATCTTTAGAAGATTTTGAAGATCATAAGAATATCTTGGTAAGATCTTTACACAATGACAAGATATGGAAATATCTTGGTTAGATTTAGTGAAGATTTTTGGAGATTTGCTGTCAGGTTCCCATGGAACCAAACTCATACACGGACGGATCCCTCAAATTGGATCCGTCCCATCCGTGGGTTAAAAATCCTGTTGGCTATAAATAGCAGCCCATTGTTTACTCATTTGATCATCACTTGAACATACATTCTCTCTACCTTTTTGCATACATTTAGATCAGTTGATAACAATGTAGTAACATACATTAATCACCCTTATCATCATGATCATAATGCTTCTAACATTCATCTTTGTTGTAACTTGTAAGCATATCATACCTCCTGATCCACCAAAGAAAGATTGGAGATCTTACCATCATCATCCACCAAAGCATATCAACATATGAAGATTCAAGGGCACTTGTCATCCTCATTGATTGAAGACTTCTTATTCAAGAAGTTCATTTAGATTCCCCATGAATGCATATATGAAGATCTATCACAACAAGCTTAGGGAACTTGTGATCTTCATCCATTAAAGGCTTCCTATCAATGGAAGTTCATTTAGATTAGTCATTCATATCCAGTAGACATTTGTATCATGGATCATCATTGTAAACATCATTGCAACATCACAATCTATTCACCAAACTAGATTAGATGGTTTATGTGTTTGTGCCATAAAACACAAGGTTTTTATGTTGGGCCATAAAACATAGCGGGAGTGGTTGTACCCTTGTAAAAGAACTCGACATCTAGCTTAGTGTTAGAAATATTGTATAAGCGACGTTAGGTTGGTTCTACCTCGAACTAGAACCCGGTATTTAGCTTTGTACCGGAAAAAGTGTAAGCGGCGTTTGTAAGGTTTTCTCCGCCGAGAAGGGAGCTTGTTGATCTAGTGAAGTAACTCTCGAGTTGGGTACTCGGGGAGTGGAGTAGGGCGGAGTGGAGCTCCGTGACCGAACCACTATAAATCATCGTGTTCGGTTTGCACTTTCTTTTACCTACTGCTTTACTTTTATGTTTGCATTATATGATTGCTTGTGTTGTGACTTGATGGTTATACTTGTGTAACAACTTGTTCTAGTATATGCTAGTCATAAGCTATAATTGACATCTTTCATATTACAACAAGCTTAATCGGATATTTGATACAACAAGTTTTAGATTTTAAAACGGCAACGTATTCACCCCCCCCCCTCTACGTTTTCACAGAGCATATACCAAGTCGGACTACGAGTGTATTGGGTTAAACACTCGCTATGGGCCCCTGATTATTATTTATGTGCTACATTGTAGCGCACTGAACTATTGAGCTTCGGTTGCATGAACTTAGTGCTAGTGTAATAGTCTATTTTGTATGACATTATATATATGCGTTATAATGCTCATACGCTAAACTATTGGCCCAAACTATTGATTTTTACTGCTTATCTATAAACCTATGAACTCACCAGCTTTTTGCTGGCTTTTAGCATGTTTTTCTCAGGTGTTTAATCTGCATGATTGGTACAAGGTATTGGCATGGCAAGGGTCATAGACTACGTTCCAAGGTGTTTTTACACATACCTATGACTTGTTTGTATGGGACAACTAAACTTATGGGCCTTATTTTCTGAACTTGAAACTTTATTGTAAACTCTATTTAACTTGGATGAATGTATTTAAACAGAGTATGTATTCCGTTCTTTAATAACTTGTGTTGTGATTACCAATTTAGTAGCACCCGATGACCTGAATGCTTCCGCGAATACCAAATTTGGGGGTGTTACAGATTGGTATCAAAGCCTAGGTTATAGAGAACTAGGTACATATAAACCCTAAACTATAACCGCTTTTTACAAAAACAAGTCCCTGTGATCGCCACTTGCCTGCCTTCCTTGCTTGCCAATTACTTGTAGTTTACTTGATTACCTACGCATTATGTTTTTATTGATTTTACTCTACAATACATACTATAAGTATTTTCTATATACTTACAAACATATACCGTCTTTGTCACAGACTATGCCTTCCTTCGACATCACTAAGGAAATCTTGCTCACTCACACTTCATCATCTCCTCTGTTGGGATCTCTGATAGAGAATGCTGGGAGGATTGTTGGGATCTCTGAGAAATAAGGAATTTCTCATTGCTGCCGATAGTGAAGCTGGTTCCTGCCGATAGTTGTTCATTGCTGCTGCGGTTGGTTCCTGCCGATAGTATTGTTTTGTTTCTGCCGATAGTGGTTATTGTTGCGGATAGTTATTGTTTGTTATCCGTATGTTTAGACAGTTTGTTAGATTTATTTTTAGAAGAGATCTCGTTTATCTCTTCACACGTTTTCTTGTAAGACGGGTTAGGGTTAGGGTTTCTTATGATTATAAAAGAAACATCCCGTCCATGAGTTTAATGTACCTTTAACGATTTACAATATTCAATAACACAATTATTAGTTCATAGTCTGATCCATAGAGGATCATTGTGTCACAACTCGTAATTTCAGGCCATTTTTCCGAACCTCGACAATTTACTATTCACGAGTTACTATTCATTTTTACTATTCACTGGCACTATTCATTCCAAAATTTTTATTTCATATTCTCGTAAGTTAAACTATTTTAATGATAACCCGAGATTTTGGCACTCGTCGGATAATTTCTGCAAGAATCACGAAACCGTGTCCGAGATTTACCTTAAGGTTTAAACATCATTTAGGCATCCCGATATGTCCAAACAACATTACCAACAAGAGAAATATATGTTTTCCACCTTCCGTGACATTTTCATGAATTTTGGAATTTTAGGATACCCGGTTTTAAGTTTTGTGACTTTACGACTTACAGTTAGCAATTAACGGGACCAAAACTCACTCCGTAAGTCAAGATAATTATCCAACCTAAAATATCTAGATATTTTCTCAAAAATATCTAGATATTTCAAAAACCTATTGAAATTACCATTATACCCTTTTGTTGAAATTACCAAAATGCCCTTGGCCTATATAAAGCCTAAACTAACTTCATTTCACTAAAAAAAAAATCACAAAACTCTCTCCCTCCTTCCCTTAGTACACGGCCAAGTCAAGAACACAAGAGGGGATCCATAAAATTTTCAAGCAAAAGGGTTATACTAGTTCCTTATATCATCCTTGTTAGGGTTTTGCAATAAAAACTCCAAGGGTGTGGTCATTTTTCATCCTAACTCATCAAACAACAAGTAAGCTCAAGAACACCATTTTTGATCATTTTATACTTCCTTTTGTTCATATATTACTGTATCTTCTAGTTACTTTGAGAACTTACCATGCAAAAGATATGTATACATACCACTTGTTTTATTTTTCACAAAAACTATCTCAAACTCTAGATCTGTACGTTTTATTAAAATCCCCGCGAAGCCCATTATTTTTAGCGATGTTTAGGACCCATGACACCCTAAGAAGGTGTATGGTAGGATTGAGTACTTGTGGAGTTGATTTGAAGTAGTTTGGTTAAGTTTTGTACAAGTTATTAACTAAGAAAACCAAGTTTTGACAATATACATAGTTGCTGTCCCATTTTGCAAAACGTGGGAAACTCAGGGGCTAGGGTGTAATTTTGGACCAAAGATTTAGAAAATACTTTCAAAAACGAAGCTATGGGCGAAAGAACGGATTAAAACGAGTTTATAACGAAGAAGTTATGATTTTTCCAAGTTTAACGACGAAAAACTATTTTCTGAAAATACTACTTGCTGTTAGACGACATTCGACGGACAAAACAAGGCGTTAGACGTGATCTAGGAGGGCCGAGCTACTGAAAATATGTTAGTTCATGTTATGACGAACGCGTGGATATAAAGAACGTTGACAACGGACTTGTAACGACCGAGATATGAATTTTTGAAAAGCCGACGAACTATACTTATTTTGACAGCATTACAACACATATATTTTCTAAGTGTAAAACTAGCAAGTCACTAAGTTCATGGCCGATTTTCTATATGATCGAGGCGCGTATGATCAAAAGTCAAAGGAGGCGACATGAAGATTATGTTACAAGGATTTCAAAAACGTCAAGTTCTATTCCTAACTCTTAACGTACAATATTTTGCGACTAGTTTTGCGAGGCCGTTTGGTCATATTTTCACAAGTTGTAAAAAGGGTTATTTTGCGACGAAACTATTTTATTTGGCAATAAAACATCAAACAAAGATCGTGGAGTGCCGTTTCAACATATTTACACGAAAAGTAGTTCATAACTTGCCGAGACGTTAAAAATGTAGTTTTCGACGATAAACATTATTTTCAAAACTAACGAGTGGTATCGTTAACATACGTAATTGCATGAGTAGAATCATTTCATTTGCTTACCTTAGATCATATCATTCACATTAGGTCGCGGTTAGAGACCGAGCCTCATTCCAGCATATTCACCACTAGTATTGTTGCTATCGCATCAGGTGAGTTTCATAGCCCCACTCTTATTCTTTAATAATTGTTTTAAACTCTTTGGGGGAGATACATGCTTAAATTATTTGCGTACGTACATGATTGTGTTAAACTTACGTGCGTTACTCTTGAAAGCATTTCGCGGACCTAAGTATCAAACACTTGGGGTAGCCGTACATAAGTCTCCTCGTGAGCAGCATTGATAAGTCTCCTAGTGAGCAGCATTGATAAGTCTCCTCGTGAGCAGCATTGATAAGTCTCCTTGTGAGCAGCATTGATAAGTCTCCTCGTGAGCAGCATTGATAAGTCTCCTTGTGAGCAGCATTGATAAGTCTCCTCGTGAGCAGCATTGATAAGTCTCCTAGTGAGCAGCATAAGGTCTATTAGTGATATAGAACGCATATCGTATACTTACATGTCTTACTCAAGCTATATTTTAGCAGTGGGTTGTAAACACACAGGTTGCAAGTGTTGTTATGGGCGGGATTTGCAACTGAGTGGATTTACAATGCCTTTGCTGGGAAAATCTTTATTCGATTACTTTACTTGTTAAACAAACTCTATGAACTCACCAACCTCGTGTTGACACTTTAGCATGTATTTTCAGGAACTAAGCAATAGCACGCTACTGGAGGCTTTTGGCAGGGCATGGCATGGTCATAGAAGACTCTGATAAAACATTTGGGACCGCTTAACTTATTTTATGGGCCTATTTCCGCACCACTTTTCATAATGTAAATTTAACACTTCTGATTTCTCAAATATATTCTAAATGATTGTGAAAAACCGTTCTTTGTACATGCTTTGAGATACCAATTGAGTTGCACCCCAGCGATACGTAAGCTTCCGCTGGACCCGATTTTGGGGGTGTGACACATTGTCTTTTCTTCTTTAATATTCTTGTTGTTTAGTTTCCGCATAAACACAAGACTTACACCTAGAGGTTCTCGTTTAACCAAGCTCAATCAAGCTCGAAGTACTCGATCCTACAAGTGGTATCAGAGCCTGGTGAGGATCTCTGATAAAGAAAGAAACATTGTTGAATCGTCTCTCTTGAATCTTTTCACAATGTCGCTATCAGGTGATAGATTTGAAATGTGCGCAAGGAAGATTAGGAGTTTGTTTCATAATAAGTCTATGGAAAAGCTGACTGAAAAAGATGAATCCTATCAAGCAAAAGAAAATCTGGAAGAATATGCTCTAATGGGATTTGCATCACAGGTACAAAGATGTAATCCTGCTTGTCAAGAATTGTACTCAACTCTTAATAAAGAATATGATGACATGAAATCTAAGTATAATGAATACTTTATTAAGGTTCAAGCTTATGATAATGCAGTTAAAACCTTAGAAAAACAAAAGGTTTGGTTTCAAAAGAATCAGTTAGCTTATGAGGAAAAGATAAGGGTTTTAGAGAAGGACTTGAAAAACACCACTAATGAGCTTAAATATTCTGAGTCTCAAAAAGCTAAGATGGTGTTAGAAAACCAGGATGTGCAGACTAAGCTAGACAATACCTTGGCTAGGTTTAATAAATGGAAAGATTCATCTAAAAACCTAAACAAGTTAGTCGATAGTTCTATGTCTACAAAAACTAAAAGAGGTTTAGGGTATGGTAACCTGATAGGGCCAAATCAATTTTATGACCCTAATGAGTATAGTGTTTTTAACCCGGAACCTGTAGACTATCAAAAACCTGTTAAGTATGTGAAAGAAGGAGAAATGAATGTTGTTCCTCCACCTATCAGAGGAGTTTTTATGCCTACCCCTGTCCACTCTCTCTCTGACATTGACTCAGATGAGTCACAAATGGTTTATGGTAAAAAGACCAGAGACTTACCTGAACCTAATGATTGTGTCTCTTGTTCCTCAAGTAACAAGTCCTCAGAAGCAGAGTCTAAAGACTTTGTCTCATGTGAGTCAAGTGAAGAGTCATCCACACCCAAATATCATGAGTCCTCAAGTACAACTAATGATAAAACTGCTTCTAAATCAGCCTTTTCAGACAGCAGCTCAATTAATTCTATTAAAAACAAATGTGTCTCTAGTTCCACTAGTGATAATGTTGTCTATGTTAATAAAAGTTATAGTAAGAACAAGGCTGTTAGGAAGAAGACATGTTTTGTGTGTGGTAGTCAATATCATCTCATTAAAGATTGTGATTATCATGAGAAAAGAATGAATGGTGGGAAACAACAGAGCAGATCATTGTGGAAAAATGTTAAACAAATACCACCATATGTTCCACAAGCAGCAGGAATGAACTTTTATAGGAGTCCCTTTCCTGCTGATAGACCTGTTCCTACTGGTTCCTCTGTTCCTGCTGATATTCAGGGAACCATTCCTGCTGGTACCTCTTCATATTTTTAGAGGGATTTCAGGCCTGCCTATTATAATCAAATCTTTGGAGGAGGGATGGCTTATTCTTCATGGTATCCTTTGTAATTGTCAAGTTTGACTAATCATGTTGTTGTAATCTTGTTTGCTAGTTTTGAGGGTAGGAATTAGCCTAAGGGGAGGCTAATGCTTGTTATTTTGTCTTGTTTTTCATTTATTTTTATGTTTTGTGTTTCTCTAATTTTGTTTTGCAGGTCTTTAGTGTCTTTTGTTAGCTAACTTTGTTTTGCAGCTCTCCATATCTCAATGCTTGGAATTTAAACTAAAGACAGTAATTTTCATTCATCATGAGAAAAGAAAAGTACATTCAGTTACAAGTTACAAAAGCTACTTATCAACATCATTTTAACATCATACCAACCTTCAAACAACCCTCAACCCTACCACCTATTCCATCTTCCCTTTTCCCTTACCCATATAATCAGGCATGAACCTCCTACCTCTCTGACGACTGATTTCCTCATACACATGGGGGACTGGAAGTGCCAACACCACTGGGAGTGGCGGTCTTGGTTCAGGGGCTGGAGCTGAAGAGCTTGAGGTTGTTCGCCTCTGATGTGTTTTAGGGCGTGACCTTGCAGTTGGTTGACTTGGCTGTGGAGTAGAGTGGCTTGATCGTGGAGTTGGCTGGCTTGGCTTAGGAGTTGGTCTGATGGGATTCTTTCTTTGTCTTGGATCTTGGCTTTCACGTTGTCGATTGTTTCGACTTCGAGGGTTAGGCTTATCACGGCTGGAGTCTTCTCGAAGATCTGCATTACCTTTTGGTATCGGTACTTTATAGAAGGTTGCAGTTGTCCTTTCCATCTCTTCAGTAAGCAGAGCCACAGTCCTCTTCATCTCTTCTCTAAGCTCATTCGTAATGGGAAAATTAGGAGGATATGTCTCCCATTCACCCTGATAATATGTTAAGGACTTCAACTCTGATGAGTCTTCATCATCAGAGCTTGAGTACTCAAATGACGAAGGAGTAGATGGAAGAGGATCAGATGAATATGAATCCTCCTCAACCTTGGCCTTACCTTTGTTTTGAGAGGATGATGCTGTTTTGGGAAAGTAGTTTTTCCACCCTGAGTCACTGGAGGAGGAAGAATCTGATGAGATTTCAATTATTGGATTTTTAGATGAACTCATGATTTTGAAGATTTTTGGTTTGGTTTGTGATAATAAAGTTATGTGATTTATAATGATATGGAGATTAGTGCAAATTTATTGGTGGTTGGTATTGAGATTTAATTCGGGTGAGTTATTCTTAATGACTAAGTTCGGAAGGTTGACTTTGGTCAAACCACCTCATTGCTGCCGATTGGTCAAACCTCTTATTGCTGCCGATTGACCAAGTGTTGCTGCCGATTGGTCAAACCTCCTTAAGTCGATTGGTCAATGTTACGTGCGCAGAATTGCAGCAATTTAAAGTGATATATTTGGAAACCCAACCTAAAATTGCACTTCTCTCATCTCAATTTCTCAAAAATCCTATCAAACCCTAATTTTCTCATTTCGAACCCTAGATCATTCATCCAACACAATGTCAACACTTCGCTACAAGGATGATCATAACAAGGTTGCATACTTAGAGTCATCTTCAAAAAGTGTTGGTTATGATGAGGTGTTAGCGTTTCTTCGTGGGTCATCTATTCGCTATGCACTCACTTATTGTCCAGTTACGGTGTATGATTCGCTGATTAAGCAGTTTTGGGCAACAGCTAAGGTTAAACACATTGTGGGAAGGGAGGATGAGATTGTTGCTACCATTGATAAGCAAGAAGTGATTATCATAGAGGAGCTGATTCGGGTACAGCTTCAATTTCCTGAGGAGCATGGGGAATATGATCTTTCAAGGCAAGATATCAATGATGGTATGGCTGCTATAGGTTATCCTGTCACTGGTAGTTGTACATTCTTGAAAAATAAGCTGTCTCCTCAATGGAGATTTCTTGTTCATACGATACTCCAGTGTATGAGTATAAAGACTGGTGGTTGGGACCAATGTCCTAGTCCCATTGCGTCTGGTCTTGTTTGTTTGTCACAGGGTAGGATCTATAATTGGGCAAAATATATTTTTGAGGGGATGATTGAAAATATCACTCATGGTAAAAACAGATTTTTAATGTACCCTAGATTTCTTCAAATTATCTTAGGTGTTCAGACCATTAACATATCCCCTAAGATAGTGAATCGATTGACTCCCAAAATGTTTGCTTTGATGAAGATGAATTTTGCAGGACAACATTTGCCTTTATTACCTGCCATGTTACACAATCCTGCTGACCACCCAGTTCCTGCTGACAATGTCAGTGTCCCACCATCACCCAATGCAGCTGATGCTAGTGCATCCATTGCTGCTGGTGAAGGGACTTCAGTTGCTGCTGATGCATCTGCATCTGTTGCTGCTGATGACCCATTACTACCATCACCTAGACCAGTCACACCTACACCTGAGACTAATGACCCTGATGAGCCCAATGACCAGACCATCATAGTTGAAACACCTGTTGTCCAGCCAACACCTTCTGTGGACTTACCTTCTTCTTCAAGGCTTTCAACTCCTAGTCCTTCTAGGCAGACTTTCAGTGAAGACACCCATGTAGGAGGAGAATTTCATGTATCTCCACCTAGATCCAATGAAGCTCCTAACACCTCAGGTATTCCTGCTGGTGGAGCTGAGGATGCTGCTGCTCTCACCTCCATGTCCCAGTTACTTGACAGGTCTATGAAGAAAATTGAGGCATTGGAGTCAGAACTTAAAGAGACAAAAAGGGTTTTTAGTGAGAAGGTGGAAAATTTGGAAAAGGAGCTCAAGGACACTAAAGATACTTTTGGTGAGATTATTCAAAAGCTAAATGAAAGGATCAGCTCTTTAGAGACTCAACATCTGCAGAAGAAAAGAAGGATTGTACTTTCTGAGTCTGAGGAAGATCAGGATGATATGTCATTTGATGGACTTAATGTGCTAGCATCTGTTTCTCTTGATAGTGCACATACTGAAGTGCCTACCTCTTCTGAGCACACTATCACTACTCAACCTCAGGCCTTCACTGGAACAAGGACCATTGCTGCTGATGTCTCTGGTGTTCCTGCTGAAGTTGGTAGTGTCTCTTCTGAATCTAAGGTTCCTGGTAATACTACTGGTTGTCCATCCATTGCTGCTGATAGTGACACCATTCCTCCTGAAGCAACTCAAAATGATGAAGAGATAGCTGAAAAGGTGCATGCACAGGAAATTGCTGCTGAAGAAGCTAGACTAGCTCAGGTTGCTCAAGATGAGGAGCTTGCAAGGAAATTGTCTGTAGATGAGAGGAATATAGCAGGAATTATGAATAACACAAGCTCAGAAGATCCTACTTCAGAAGAGTTCAGTGAGCAAGTTGAATACTTGTTGGCTACTGACATGATTATTAGAGCTCATGGGTTTATGATTCTTCAAGATTCAGAGTTGGATTCAGATGAAAGGTCAGATCAGCTCAAGGCCTTTATCTTGAAGACTCATAGAGCATCCACTTGGAATGAATTGATGCACAGGATCAGTGAAAGACAAAAATCAGGATTTAAGATGCCTACAAACAAAGATAATATCAATTTTATGAAGGTATATCTGAAGAATGAAGCTAACTACAAGCTCAGTGACTTCAAAGGTTGGACTGATGCTGCAATCCAAAAGTTGTTCCTTGATACCTATGCAAGGATAAATTCTTCAGTTCAGACAGATATTCCACAAAGCAAGAAAAGAGAGTCTTCCTCTTTAGAATCTGGTGTTGCAAAGAAAATGAAGTCTGGAGAGATATTGTCTGGTGGATCTTCCTTTATTCCTGCTGAAGGTTCTCAGAATGCCACATTCATTTCACCAAGTCCTACTATAAATGCATCTGAGGCACCACAAGAGGGTCTTGTTTCTGATGGTATTCCTGCTGCTAATGTTTCTGTTTCTGCTGAAC
Source organism: Artemisia tridentata subsp. tridentata (assembly GCA_021014915.2). Taxonomy (NCBI): domain Eukaryota; kingdom Viridiplantae; phylum Streptophyta; class Magnoliopsida; order Asterales; family Asteraceae; genus Artemisia; species Artemisia tridentata. Next base: position 102,904,540 of record CP139502.1, on the reverse strand, counting down.
CATCTTCCTCAGTTCCTATCCTGCAATATGGTCTAAGGACAAGGCAGAAGAGTCACTCTCACCACCCTTCTTCTAGAGATATTTCTGAAGTGGATGATCGAGATTTGATTAGGGTTGATTCTGAAAGTGATTCAGAGGGTGATTCCATTCATTCTTGAGGTCATATTGCTCACTGGGAGATTAGGTCTACTTCTGAAGGTGAAGTCAATGTTTGGTTTTCTCTTGATGGGACAGTCAAATTCTTTACCTTTCTGAGGGAGATCTTGAATAAGGTTGAAAGAAAAGATTTGGAGAATCTTTATAAGATAATGGATAATTACTATCAATCTCATACTCCTACTGGGATTGGTCTACTGCTTTGGGGAGATTTACAAGTCTTGATGAATTCATTAGATGGAGAAAAGGCTAAATTGGTGTGGGGAAATCAATCAACCTGGAGAGTATTTTCTTGGAGGTTATATCCTTCTTCCAATGTTCATGTTGTGGAGCTCATCTCTGGCAAGTTCCTGACTATGTTTGTGGATGTCACTTATTCATTATGTGAGGGACTTTTGAAGAGAATGCTAACATAGAAGGTCAGAGTTCCCAAGCATACAATTGGAAATGATTTAACCACAGCTGAACAGTTGGTCAAATTCATCAAAGATCAACTTGCAGCTAAAGGGTCAACATCTTAAGGGGAGGCTTCTTGTTGTTGTTGTATATCTTTCTATCTTTCTTTTGGTTTCTTTTCTTATTTTATTTCTTTTCTTTTGATTTGTTTCTGATTTCTTTTGTTCTTAGTTAAAAAAAAAAAAAAAAAATCTTGTATATTTTGTGTGCTAATAAGTTGGTTTTAAGCAACACCTTGCAGGTACAGTGATGGTGTTTACACCTTCACCATAAATGGTATTCAACTCACCATGTCTTGCAGACAAGAAAGAGTTGGCTCACCATGAGGGTACGGCTCTGGTGGGATAATCAAATCCGTTGATAGCTGTAATAGCTTGCTCAAAGCTATAGGGTACTTCAACTCACCCATGATTTGGTTCTGAGAGTTGAAAATGGTTCTCAATTCACCATGGATGTAATCCATTATGGAATCCAAAGAATTGGCTAGTCCACAAAAGTATGGTTTGTGGTAAAGACAATTGGTATCCATATTTGGTATTCAATTCACCAAGGTTTGCTGTAACCCAAGAATTGACTAGTCCTGAGCAAACGGCTACAGGTAAAGACAAGTCAAATCCGTTTATAGTTGCTGATTTGCTACTAAATCAGATGGTTATCAATGTACCATGGTCTAACAAACCTAAACATTGGCTACTCCAGTAGTGATGGCTATTGGTATAGAGTCATCAAATCCATTAATTTTCAATGATTCACCTCTCATAGGAGTTAACACACCTGGATGTGATGAGAATAGTATGAAACTTAAGTGATTTGATGTACATATTGTCATTAGTAGCAGTCAAGCTCAAGTGAATGTTATGGTGACCAGTTTACATATTTTGAAGAAGATTTCCTATTGCTGCTGCACTATCGAAGTTGCTGCTGCATGCTATAGATATTGGACTCTTGTTGGTTATAATTGTTGCTGCTGGTTACTACTTATTGTTGCTGCTAAGTCGCAATCCTCAAGCCTGAGAAGTTAAAGCTCTATTACCTTGGAATCTTGCAGGTTAACCTAGTCAACCTCAAGATTAGGGGAGGATTGTTGGGATCTCTGATAGAGAATGCTTGGAGGATTGTTGGGATCTCTGAGAAATAAGGAATTTCTCATTGCTGCCGATAGTGAAGCTGGTTCCTGCCGATAGTTGTTCATTGCTGCTGCGGTTGGTTCCTGCCGATAGTATTGTTTTGTTTCTGCCGATAGTGGTTATTGCTGCGGATAGTTATTGTTTGTTATCCGTATGTTTAGACAGTTTGTTAGATTTATTTTTAGAAGAGATCTCATTTATCTCTTCACACGTTTTCTTGTAAGACGGGTTAGGGTTAGGGTTTCTTATGATTATAAAAGAAACATCTCATCCATGAGTTTAATGTACCTTTAACGATTTACAATATTCAATAACACAATTATTAGTTCATAGTCTGATCCATAGAGGATCATTGTGTCACAACTTGTAAACACACAGGTTGCAAGTGTTGTTATGGGCGGGATTTGCAACTGAGTGGATTTACAATGCCTTTGCAAGGAAAATCTTTATTCGATTACTTTACTTGTTAAACAAACTCTATGAACTCACCAACCTCGTGTTGACACTTTAGCATGTATTTTCAGGAACTAAGCAATAGCACGCTACTGGAGGCTTTTGGCAGGGCATGGCATGGTCATAGAAGACTCTGATAAAACATTTGGGACCGCTTAACTTATTTTATGGGCCTATTTCTGCACCACTTTTCATAATGTAAATTTAACACTTCTGATTTCTCAAATATATTCTAAATGATTGTGAAAAACCGTTCTTTGTACATGCTTTGAGATACCAATTGAGTTGCACCCCAGCGATACGTAAGCTTCCGCTGGACCCGATTTTGGGGGTGTGACACATTGTCTTTTCTTCTTTAATATTCTTGTTGTTTAGTTTCCGCATAAACACAAGACTTACACCTAGAGGGTCTCGTTTAACCAAGCTCAATCAAGCTCGAAGTACTCGATCCTACATCCTCTGATCGCACCACGTTCTGACGACCATACATGCAGGTGCTTGAGGCATATCATGCACCAAATCCTGACACCATTGAGCCCACACCTACTCCATCACTACCTACTTAGTCTGCACCCACTCTCATTGCTGATCAAATTCATGTTTAGCCTACACCTACCTCTGTTACTAATCTTGCTATACAGTCCACCTCACCTGTTCAGACTCTTCCTAGCCGTCGCACAACCCGCATACGCGTCTCAGGGCGCCGACTACGGTATTCAGACCTACCATCCCCACCTCATAAGAGGACCCGAGCCATCTACATGGGTACCTCCAAGACCCCACTATCTCTTTCATCTGTTTCATCTCCTGACCATTCACCACTTCGCCAGAGGCTCAAGAGGGCTGATGATTCATATTCGGCTGGAAATGATGAGGAGTCATAGGATGACCCAGAGGAGGAGTCAGAGGATGACCCAGAGGAGGAGCCAGCAGCAGATCCTGCATCTGAGGAGACCTTACCAGCTGAGCTCGCATCCGATGAGGCTTTACCAGTTGAGCATGCCCCTAGGTGTGCATTTACAGATAGGGATGCAGGTTTGCCAGCAGGTCTAGATCAGGGGGTGACTATGCAGCGACATGGGAAGATAATTTTGGAGGATGTGACGAGCACTTTCGAGACGGGGCAGAGTTCGAGGGCTGCTCAGATGTTGGGTGAAGATGTGGATGTACCTCTTGGGTTAGGACAGAGAGCTGCCATGCTACGTGCTAGAGAGGAGGGTTTGTATGTTGTTCCTACTACTTTTGAGATTAATGGCGAGATATGGAGAGACATCGAGTGTGTGCACAGCACCCCACCTCGTGCCGATAGTCCAGTATATGAGCCATCCTCACCATCTTTTGTACCACCATCTCCATTGATACCAGCTTCCCCTCCCCCCGCTGACTCACCAGTGGCCGAGGAGGAAGAGGATGATATTATGAGGATCTTTGCTCAGTTGGGGGCACAGGAAACCCTGCTAGATGTTCACTCAAATCAGCTGGAGAGGCTTAGGAGACTCGATGAGCAGACATATAGGTTTGGCAGAGAGCTTGTAGGTGTGCATCGCAGGATGGATAACATCGGGAGGGATCAGGCGAGAGCTTGGGATGTAGAGTGGACCACTTGGCATAGGATGCATGATATGGAGTCAGTGATTGCTAGAGTGATGAGGTCAGAGCAGGAGGATCGTTATGAGGTCTTGGCGTCAAGGAGGCGCATTGCACAGTTGGAGTCTACTGTAGGACGGTTAGAGTCTACTATAGGACGTTTGGCAGCAGAGTTGGAGCAGCTACGCCCTGGGCGTGATTGATTATAGTTTCTAGTAGCTTATGATGTATTTTTCCACTAAACTGAGTAGTCATCAGTTAGTGGCAATTGTACTCTTCCTTTATGTATTCGAAACTTGTACCTTTCTTTTATGTATTCTAAGCTTGTAATTTTGTGGACATGTATCGAATTCTAATCTATAACAAGCTTGGTTGATTACTCTATTGTGTCATTCTCTCTATGATTGATCTTATTCATATACTCTACCTGTGGTGATTATACTCTTGTGTGATAACAAACTCTCTGAATCTCATTTGTCTCTATCTTTCGTTTGTGGTGCAGCAAGATGCCTCCTAAGAGAAAGTCAAACAGGACTACTCATGCGCAACCAGTCAATCCAGGCCCAGCCAGGGCTAATGCAGCAGCTCCACCTGTGAAGCAAGCTATACTTGATAAGTTAGTAGAGGAACGGGTGGCAGCAGTGCTGGCTGCAGCAAACAACTCAACTACTGATGTTGGAAACTCAAGACCAACAAACAACAACAACCGTGGCTGCACCTACCAAGAATTCCAGAAGACCATGACTGGTGGTTTCGGAGGAACCGAGGGGGCGGTTGTTTTGGTCAGATGGATTGAAAGGTTGGAAACTGTGTTCCGAATATGTAGTTGTGCGGAGGAAGACAGGGTTAAGTTCGCATCATTCACTTTCATGGATGCTGCTTTAACCTGGTGGAATAACTATCTGAAGTCTGCTGACTATGACACCGCTTACGCAATGCCATGGAAAAATTTCAAGAAAATGGTACTCAAAAAGTATTGCCCTCGCAACGAAGTTAAGAAGTTGGAGGTCGAGTTTTAGAACCTCAAAGTGCAGGGTACCAACATGGCTGCATACAACCAACGTTTCCAAGAGTTAGCTTTGCTATGCCCTGAGATGGTCTAGACTGAAACTCGTTTACTGGAAAGGTACATTGGCGGATTACCCCCATCCATCAAGGGTAATGTCACTACCGCCAAGGCTGCTAATCTCCATGAGACTATGGAAGTGGCCAACAAGTTGATGGACCAAGTGATTGAGGATTCGGCTGAAACGGTTGTGACTTATAAGAGGAAATGGGATGATCACTCCCGAAACAACAACAACAGCCACCACCCAAGCAAAAGATAGGAAGTTTCTAAAGTTTATGCTGCGGGACCAACAAAGAAAAAGGTGTACGCAGGGAATTTGCCATTGTGTGACCGCTGCAAGTTGCACCACAAGGGTCAGTGCACGGTCAAATGTCACAAATGCCAAAAGAGAGGACATATGACCCGGGATTGCAAGTCAAGGCCCCTTGCAACTACACAGGTTGCTCCAACAAACAACCCAAAGGCTGAAATAACTTGTTTTGGGTGTGGTGAGAAAGGGCATTACCGAAGTGAATGCCGAAAACCCAAGAATCAGGGAAATGGTGGTAACCGAGGTAACCAGGGTAATCAGAGTAACCAAAGGAACCAAGAAACCGGCGGAAATCAAGGAGCTGCTGGGCATCAGGGAAACCAAGGCAATAATGGAGGAGCCCGCGGGAGGGTCTATGCAGTGGGCAAGGTGGAGGCCCAAGAGGACCCCGAACGTTGTGACGGGTAAGTTCATTTTAAATAACCGTTATGCATCCATATTGTTTGATACGGGAGCATATAGGAGTTTTATTTCAACTGCATTTAGTCCACTACTTGGTATTGCCCCGACCACTCTAGACAACGTATACAATGTGGAGTTAGCTAATGGGAACGTAGAAAGGGTAGGCACTATCATAAGAGGCTGTACCTTAAACCTGTTAAATCACCCGTTCAATATCGACCTCATGCCGGTAGAATTGGGTAGTTTTGACGTTATTATCGGTATGGATTGGTTGTCGAAGTACCATGCCGCCATCATTTGCGACGAGAAAATCGTTCAGCTGCCTTATGGGAACGAATTCCTAATCGTACAAGGCGACAGAAGAAACGCGTCAAGACTAAACGTCATCTCTTGTACAAAGGCCCAAAAGTACATCGAGAAAGGATGTCACCTCTTTCTAGCACAAGTCACCGAGAAGAAAGAGAAGGAGCCATAGGGAAAACATTTGGAAGATGTACCAATCAGGAGAGACTTCCCGAAGGTCTTCCCTGAAGACTTACCTGGACTCCCGCCAACCCGACAGGTCAAATTTCGAATCGATCTAGTGCCTGGTGCTGCACCTGTGACACGAGAACCTTATCGATTAGCTCCGACAAAACTACAGGAACTATCGAACCAATTGTCGGAACTTTCAAAGAAAGGATTCATCAGGCCGAGTTCCTCGCCTTGGGGAGCCCTGGTTCTATTTGCCAAAAAGAAGGATGGGTCTTTTAGAATGTGCATTGACTAACGAGAGCTGAACAAACTAACCATCAAAAACCGATACCCACTCTCGAGAATCGATGATCTATTCGACCAACTCCAAGGTTCGTGTGTTTACTCAAAAATCGACTTGAGATCCGGATACCATCAACTTAGAGTTCTGTAGGGAAATATAATTTGATGATTACAAAACTATAGGGACTAAATGTAATAATTAAATAGCTTCTTGTGGAAGTTAGGTTTTTTCTTGTAAACCCTATTTATAAAGGGTGTTAGGGCTGCAGTCATAATATAGAAAAATGTAGATCTCTCAATGAGAGTCGAGTAGCAAACGTGTGATTGTACACATTTGTTTGTAGCAGTTAGTTTTATTATTATTCAATAAAGAGGCGCCTTGGTTAAAATAAACCACAACCTTGTTTAACATTATTGTTCGTGTTTGATTCTGCTGCTGTTATCAATAATGTTTGTAAAACACATCCTAGATGGGGTAAAAGATTCTGCAACAAGTTTGGGAAGAGGATATCCCGAAAACAGAATTCAAAACTCGTTACGGCCACTACGTGTTCCAGGTTATGCCTTTTGGCTTAACCAATGCACCGGCAGTATTCATGGACCTTATGAATCGGGTTTGCAAGCCATACTTGGAAATTTTTTTGATTGTCTTCATCGACGACATCTTGATTTACTCTAAGAGCAAGAAGGAGAATGAGGAACACCTTAGACTAATCCTAGAACTGCTGAAGAAAGAGGAGTTGTATGCTAAGTTTTCAAAGTGCGAGTTTTGGATACCAACTGTTCAATTTCTAGGTCATGTGATTGATAGTCAAGGCATTCATGTGGATCCTGCAAAGATCGAGTCAATAAAAGATTGGGCAACACCCACAATACCCACCGAAACACGTCAATTCTTAGGACTTGTTGGTTACTACAGGATGTTTATTGAAGGGTTATCAAAGATAGCAAAGCCTTTAACTAAACTAACTTAGAAGAATGTAAAATTTGACTAGGGAGATAAGGCGGAGGAAGCCTTCCAACTCGTTAATGATAAGTTGTGTAGCGCACCTATCTTAGCCCTACCGGAAGGCAGTGAAGACTTTGTAGTTTACTGCGACGCTTCACACAAAGGTTTAGGAGCCGTCTTGATGCAACGAGAGAAGGTGATAGCCTATGCCTCTCAACAACTGAAAACACACAAAAAGAATTATACTACACACGACTTGGAATTGGAGTCAATAGTGTTTGCACTTAGAATCTGGAGACATTACCTCTATGGCACCAAGTGTGTAGTTTACACTGACCACAAAAGCTTGCAACATATCCTTGACCAAGGAGCTTAACATGAGACAATGTCGTTGGGTAGAATTGCTCATCGACTACGATTGTGAGATTCGATACCATCCAGGCAAAGCAAATGGGGTAGCAGATGTTCTTAACCGGAAAGAATGACCAAAACCCCTGAGGGTACGATCGTTGGGTATGACAATCGTTTCACCCCTTCCATAAAAAATCCTTGAGGCTCAGGCCGAGGCACTCACTGTGAATATACAACGAGTCAAGCATTATCAAGAGAATGGTAATGAAATGATCAATGAGGAAGACATAACTTTTGATGAAGAAGTCACGTAATATACGGTGACTTTGAGTCTAGCTACAAGACTCGTTAATAAAGAAAAGCGCTTCTTGGGAGGCAACCCAAGCTTTATTTGCTTTGTGTGTTTATTTATTTGTTTGTTTGATTTTATTTGCTTCCGTATGTATGTTTAATTTTTATTATTATTGATTCATGTTCGAAACTAAATTGTGAAAATGCTTTATCTTGTTTTTAACTTCGTCTTAACTACATATAAAGGTATTTTGCAAAAGTTAAGTGTAAGGGAAATCCAAATCGGTTTATTAGAACAAATGAACATGAATCATAACAATATTAAATTAACATACATATTAGTAATTGTTTGAGTCAAATGCTTGTATCGAGTCATAATGATATTTTGCAGGATTTCCAGGAAGTAAGGTATAGGTTTTTCCAGAAACTTTCCGGGAACTTAACATGAGAATTCTGTCAGATCATTTCTGACGGCGTCAGGCTTTACAACCTGACGGCGTCAGGTTTTAATTTTCTGAAATTTTTGAAAGTTTTGTTTTTCTACCGGAATCATAAAAGTTTTTATTAAATCTCTAACTAATAAACTCCAGGAATCTGCAAAATAATCATTCCTCAAGCATTATATCCTTATACAGATTTATCCCGCCGATGTTATGCAGGTTTTCGTGTTTCTTTTCTCAAGTTTAACAGGTTATTTTGGACAAGGAGATGTGTGTGGAATCAAGCTTTTGGCGCTGCTTTAATCTTGAAGCTTCAACATTACCTTGGAAGAAGATCTAACCATGTTACCCCTTTATCCACCGAGCGAATCAGGGGAGTATTTGATTTCATTCTTTTACCTTATTACTTTTACATCTTGTTATTTGAACATTGGGGACAATGTTCATCTTAAGTGTAAGGGGGGGTAAAGTACGATACCTTAAAGAATGCTATTACGCTTGATTTTTCGTTTGCTTAATGGTAGATGTGTAATAAAACTGAGATAAATACCTGTTAAGGCAATTTTAGTGCCAAATTTAAAAAATTTTACAACATTTAGGAGTGAAACTTTGGTCTTAATGAGCGTCTCATGGATAGGAAGTTATATGACTAGCACAAAACCATACCACTAAAAAAAATTTCCACCCCCAAATATGTGAGGTTCGCCCCTAGAATTGGTAGGAAAAGCATTTATGCTATGATGTGTGTACCGGTAGCACTTAGATTCTAGAACTTGCGTTAGGACCATTCCGAGGCCACAAGTGAGACTACATTCGTGTAGTTAGATTTACTACATGATAAGAGGCATTAGGATTAACCCATTGTTTTACACCTGTGTTTTTGTTATAATTACGTTGGCTACATTGGTCAAGTAATTATCCCACACCCTTTGCGTTGTACTCATTTTTAGTACACGATACCCCTAGTACACCCCTCAGAGCCTATCTTTTCGTTTCTAACTTTAAGCATTTTACTTAAAGGAAGAATTTGTTTACACCCCACTTAAATGTACACCCAAATCGCCTTAGCCTACCTTGTATGCACTCATTTTTAGTGCATTATTGTGACAACATTTGTTTAAACCCCAAGTTAATTATCTAATTGATTACATGGTTGCTAAGTCGAGTCATATCCTTGTACATATTGTTTTGGGACGATTGGGACTCATGGGTAAAGTACTATTATAATGGAGTAATGCGGAAGATGTAATACCCCCATATGTGCGTTAATATTTATAAAAAAAAAGTACTCCAAGTGTTTCGATTATCTTAATTCGAGTCATTAGAATAGTTAATTGTAAAGTTATGTAAAAGTTCAAGTGTAAGGGGGATACAACCCCCCTACGATGTATTATTTTGGATGGTAGGGCAAGAGTGTATGCCAAAAAAAAAACGGACTACCATCCCGTTTCATTTTATGTTTATTTTATCTTTTTGTTATTTATTTTTCTTCATTAGCTTAAGTCGAGTCTAGTCTTGGCTTAGCAACGCCATATTGTACATGTAATTAATCAAGATCTTTAACTCGCCACCTGTAAAATATCCTTTATCCAACAAAATCGTGTTTATCATATCCCTACACCTAACGTTATAACCCGTTTAAAAGCCCTCTTTGATAGTTTATCTTAGGTGCTTACGCCTAGTGGAGGAGGTTTTTGATCCTTTCCCAAGCCTATGGTAATCTATTTGCTATGACAGGTAGTGAGAGATATTATTCATTTTCATTTATGAGATATACTTTTATGACACCTGAGAGATGTGAGTATCTAAACACTACTTGTGAGGTGCTAGTCTGTAATCTCCGTGCTTATTATGATTAAAGTGGAACGACTATTTGTTGTAATTACTTTTATATTAGCATTAAATGATCCCTAACTTGTATTTTGATTAGAATAAAAGCGCATTTGCTTGAGGACAAGCAAATCTCAAGTGTAAGGGTATTTGATGAAGCGAAAAGTGTACCACTTTTAGGGGGTCATTTAAGCCCTAAATCGTATTTATTTGATCAAATATTGCCCTAAATCGTTCCTTTTGTCATTTTAGGTACTTTGGAGAAGAAATCTGGAAAAGGAAGCATTTTGGACGTTTTTGGAGCATAAAAGTGAAGAAAACGACAAAGTCTCAAAAATCTGCTGAAAAGTACCTGTGACGGCGTCAAGCCCTAGTGTGACACCGTCAACCCTTGATAAGCCAGAGTGGATTTTGGAAGATTAAAGGGGGACGGCGTCAAGAAGGCCGTCAACCCTTGACGCGCCAGAGAGGATTTTGGAGGATTAAAAGGGGACGGCGTCAAGAAGGCCATCAAGAAACCCTAACCGCGGCGAGGTGACGGCGTCAAGCTCTATAACGTGACGCCGTCAGATCTGTTTTTCCTATATATATTTTCATAATTTTTAGTCATTAGTGTGCAACTTTGTGAGGAGAAACCCTAAGACGATTTTTCTGCCATTTTTAAGGGTTTTATACCCTTGGATCTCCCATGTTCAATTGAAGATAAGTAATCATTTAATCATTCAATATGTCTATGTGTTGTTTGATTATATCTTGTTCTTGTCTTTTATTTAACATGCTAGGCTAGATTTATCTTGTGTTTGCTTAGATCTAATGAAACCTAACTATTGATTATTGGTTGTTGGTGTGTTATTAATTGTATTGGATGATTGTTTATCGATGTTAGGCTTAAGAAAACTGGCTAACCTCCTATACGGTAACTTGCTTGAACGTCTTAAGAAACATGAACCAATGCGTACTAAGGTTTTTATGGTTGTATTTAATGCATGAGCGAATTCTAGTGATCCCATGTTAGGAGCTTCTTAGCCGGCTCGACATAGGAGTGAAGTAGGAGCTTATAGAGTTGGGGAAGTACGTACGCCACCCCACGATTGGTATTAAGGAATACACCCGTCATCCACGCAATTAATACACACTAATCAACCGGTAAAAGATAGTTAGGGAGTAAGGAAATCTAAGTAAACACATTTCTCTCCATATAAGTTCCACAACCTTTTTATTTTCAGTTATTTTATTTTATTTGCAATTGTAGTTATTTGGGTTAGTTGACTAGCAACTAATTCCGCCCACTCCTTCAAACCCGAGATTTTACTTGCTTTTATATAAAATATAAAAAAATACAAAAAGAATCTTCCTTCACCCTTAGACCTATTAGAGTAGTTTTTCAATCCTAACGACACTATTCCCCTAGAGAACGATCAATCCCCCGGTACTTGCCACTTCACTATACTACATCGGTCAGGTACACTGCCTGGTGGGGATTGCAAGCTTCTCGAGATCCCTCGAGAGGTAAAACCTGTTGTAAGGTCGCAAAACCACGCATCAAGTTTTTGGCGCCGTTGCCGGGGAATAGTTATTGTTTAGGTTGAATTTTTATTTTATTAGGTCTACTCACTAGATTCCTTTCTAGTGAGATTTTTATTTTATTTTTCTAGGTTTTCTTTAGTCTATCTTTTTTCTTCGTTTCTTTGTTCGTAATCATTACCATCCGACATCATGGAAGGTGGTGATATCCTCGATCCCAACAACCCACCACCACGACAAAACCAAACTCGTAGAGCACACACTTTAGGAGGATATTCCCTAATTTTGGATGATAACCCTCCTAATCCTAGAATCACTAGGAGCCGTAGCTCGATCAAAACTCTTGCCACACCCTATGCTGAACCCGAAAGGGAAATGCGTAAATTAAGGCAACACCACCAAGCGGCCGAACCCTCCACAATCAATTTTGATGATGCCCTCTCCGAGGAAGAATCCAATCCTCACTCTACACCTCCTGGCCCTCAAACCAATCACGATATGGAGGTTCCCGAAAACCTAATCCCTAAATCCCTCAAGGACTACTCTTCTCCCACCCCTCGCGGTTTTTCCAATGCTATTGTTTTTCCTAATGAACACACGAATGGGGTCTTGCGTGCAACCGACATTTGGCTTGCCCAAAGTATATGCAAGTTTCACGGAAAGAAAAGTGATGATCCAATCCAACACATCAAAGACTTCCTGAAAATAATGGATACCCTCAATACGGACGGAGCCACTAGAGATACCTCCCGGCTACGATTATTTCCCTTCACCCTTTATGAGAAAGCCAAAGATTGGTATAAAAAACTCCCCTCAGAGTCCATCTTCACATGGGAACAGCTTATCTCAAAATTCTATGAGAAATTCTTTCCCATAGGAAGAACTTCAACGTTAAGGGACGAAATCTTCCGCTTCCATGTTGGACCAGCTGAACCTATTCACGAATCCTGGATCAGATTCAAAGATCTAATTAGACAAGTCCCTCATCATGGCATTGAACTCTGGCTTCTTGTCCAGATCTTTTATGACAGTGTCCCTAAAAGCGACCAATTTGGCATTAATAATTCGGTGAAAGGAAAAATAGCTAAACTAAGCGCTGAGGAAGGATGGAATAGAATTGAGGAATACGCAAATGATCAAGACGATACCTGGGATGAACCCGATTCGATCATGAGCGTTTCCAAGATCATGAAAGAGCCTCCTTTTGCTAGCCGGTTGAGTAGATTGAATGATCAAGTATCTTATCTAGACAAGTCACAACCAACTAAACGGTTATCAAACCCATACTTGATCTGTGACCAATGCGGTGGCCCGCATGAAGTGGAGGAATGCGGGGATGATACCACCACCGAACAAGTATGCTTGTCAAGCCACGACATCTTCGATGATCCTTCGCTCTTAACTTTCTACCAAAACAATGATTTTACCCCTTGGGGAAATCTTGTGAGAGAAGAGGGAGGAGGAGAATATCCTGACTACAAGGTTAGGAGCACTTTTGAGGATGATCTTGGGCATTTCACGCTTGAAAAGAATCTGCAACTAAAAGGTCTTGACAACCTCATCAATAGCCAACAAAACGACCTGAGGGCCAAATTCGCAGAACTCAACGCCACTCTCGACGGCCTTGGCAAACCTCAAACAAATCAAAGAAATCCCTTACTCGCCATCACCACTCGTGCTGGAACAACTACTAAGGATCCACCTTACCCAAGCTCCAATTATGGTCACCCCTAGCTGGGAGTTACCCTTTGAAATCATGTGCGATGCTAGCGATTACGCTGTTGGAGCAGTATTAGGCCAAAAGCTTAACAAACACTTTCAGCCAATATACTACGCTAGCAAAACCATGAATCCTGCTCAAGAAAACTACACTACCACTGAAAAGGAATTACTAGCCGTGGTATTTGCTTTTGATAAGTTTCGCCAGTACCTTGTCCTTTCTATAACGGTTGTTTTTACGGACCATTCAGCTATTCGATATCTTTTCACTAAACAGGATGCTAAACCGCGGTTACTTCGTTGGATCTTACTATTGCAAGTGTTCGATGTTGAGATTCGTGATAAGAAAGGAGCAGAGAATCTTGCGGCTGATCATCTCTCTCGTCTCGAAAACCCCAGCCTCGCTGAATCTGACAAGAGTAAAATTCGGGAGTCATTTCCTGAAGAGCAGCTCATGTCAATAAATGATTCTGAACCATGGTATGCGGATTATGCTAACTACCTGGCAAGTAGAGTCATTCCTGAGCATATGAGCAGGCATGAAAAAAAGAGGTTCTTCAATCAATTAAAGTACTACTTTTGGGATGAACCTTTCTTATTCCGAAGATGTCCGGATCAAGTAATCAGGCGTTGTGTTTCGGAAAAGGAGGCTATCAGAATTATGAAAGAGTGTCATGCAGGTCCATCTGGAGGGCATCACGGAATGAACACTACTGCACGAAAGGTCTTCGACGCGGGATTCTATTGGCCTACAATATTTCGTGATGTGAAGGGAATGATACAGACTTGTGACGCGTGTGAAAGAGCTGGGAATATCTCTAGGAGGGATGAAGCCCCACAGAATTATATACAAGTTTGCGAGGTTTTCGATGTTTGGGGAATTGATTTCATGGGACCCTTCCCATCTTCAGGAGGGAATGAATACATCTTAGTGGCCATTGATTATGTTTCGAAATGGGTGGAAGCACAAGCCCTTAGGACTAACGACGCTAGGGTAGTAATTCATTTCTTAAAAAAATTGTTCGCTAGGTTCGGAATTCCGAAAGCTCTTATTAGTGACAGGGGAACCCATTTTTGCAATTCGCAAATGGAGAAAGTTATGAAAAGATATGGAGTCTCTCACCGATTCTCCACCGCTTACCATCCTCAAACCAACGGTCAAGTCGAAAACACTAATAGAGCCATAAAGAGAATATTAGAGAAAACGGTCAATCAAAACAGAAAAGATTGGTCTTTTAAGCTCGATGAAGCTTTGTGGGCATTTCGAACCGCTTATAAGACACCAATCGGGACAACCTCGTTCCGTATGGTATATGGCAAGGCATGCCACCTTCTAGTAGAACTGGAACACAAGGCATATTGGGCACTTAAGGCTTGTAATTTTGATTATACGGTTGCGGGAACAAATAGATTCTTACAGCTCCAAGAGCTCGATGAATTGAGATTAGAGGCTTATGAATCTTCCATTGCATACAAAGAAAGGGCAAAAAGATGGCATGACCAACGGATTAAGAGACCCAAGGAGTTTTCAGAAGGAGACAAGGTCTTATTATATAATTCTCGCTTAAGGCTATTTCCTGGAAAACTTAAATCTAGATGGTATGGACCTTTTACCGTAAGGAGCTCCTCTAAAACCGGAGCCGTTGTGTTGATTGACGACGAGGATAGAGAATTCACTGTGAATATACAACGAGTTAAGCATTATCAAGAGAATGGTAATGAAATGATCAATGAGGAAGACATAACTTTTGATGAAGAAGTCACGTAATATACGGTGACTTTGAGTCTAGCTACAAGACTCGTTAATAAAGAAAAGCGCTTCTTGGGAGGCAACCCAAGTTTTATTTGCTTTGTGTGTTTATTTATTTGTTTGTTTGATTTTATTTGCTTCCGTATGTATGTTTAATTTTTATTATTATTGATTCATGTTCGAAACTAAATTGTGAAAATGCTTTATCTTGTTTTTAACTTCGTCTTAACTACATATAAAGGTATTTTGCAAAAGTTAAGTGTAAGGGAAATCCAAATCGGTTTATTAGAACAAATGAACATGAATCATAACAATATTAAATTAACATACATATTAGTAATTGTTTGAGTCAAATGCTTGTATCGAGTCATAATGATATTTTGCAGGATTTCCAGGAAGTAAGGTATAGGTTTTTCCAAAAACTTTCCAAGAACTTAACATGAGAATTCTGTCAGATCATTTATGACGGCGTCAGGCTTTACAACCTGACGGCGTCAGGTTTTAATTTTCTGAAATTTTTGAAAGTTTTGTTTTTCTACCGGAATCATAAAAGTTTTTATTAAATCTCTAACTTATAAACTCCAGGAATCTGCAAAATAATCATTCCTCAAGCATTATATCCTTATACAGATTTATCCCGCCGATGTTATGCAGGTTTTCGTGTTTGTTTTCTCAGGTTTAACAGGTTATTTTGGACAAGGAGATGTGTGTGGAATCAAGCTTTTGGCGCTGCTTTAATCTTGAAGCTTCAACATTACCTTGGAAGAAGATCTAACCATGTTACCCCTTTATCCACCGAGCGAATCAGGGGAGTATTTGATTTCATTCTTTTACCTTATTACTTTTACATCTTGTTATTTGAACATTGGGGACAATGTTCATCTTAAGTGTAAGGGAAGGTAAAGTACGATACCTTAAAGAATGCTATTACGCTTGATTTTTCGTTTGCTTAATGGTAGATGTGTAATAAAACTGAGATAAATACCTGTTAAGGCAATTTTAGTGCCAAATTTAAAAAAATTTACAACATTTAGGAGTGAAACTTTGGTCTTAATGAGCGTCTCATGGATAGAAAGTTATATGACTAGCACAAAACCATACCACTAAAAAAAATTTCCACCCCCAAATATGTGAGGTTCGCCCCTAGAATTGGTAGGAAAAGCATTTATGCTATGATGTGTGTACCGGTAGCACTTAGATTCTAGAACTTGCGTTAGGACCATTCCGAGGCCACAAGTGAGACTACATTCGTGTAGTTAGATTTACTACATGATAAGAGGCATTAGGATTAACCCATTGTTTTACACCTGTGTTTTTGTTATAATTACGTTGGCTACATTGGTCAAGTAATTATCCCACACCCTTTGCGTTGTACTCATTTTTAGTACACGATACCCCTAGTACACCCCTCAGAGCCTATCTTTTCATTTCTAACTTTAAGCATTTTACTTAAAGGAAGAATTTGTTTACACCCCACTTAAATGTACACCCAAATCGCCTTAGCCTACCTTGTATGCACTCATTTTTAGTGCATTATTGTGACAACATTTGTTTAAACCCCAAGTTAATTATCTAATTGATTACATGGTTGCTAAGTCGAGTCATATCCTTGTACATATTGTTTTGGGACGATTGGGACTCATGGGTAAAGTACTATTATAATGGAGTAATGCGGAAGATGTAATACCCCCATATGTGCGTTAATATTTATAAAAAAAAAGTACTCCAAGTGTTTCGATTATCTTAATTCGAGTCATTAGAATAGTTAATTGTAAAGTTATGTAAAAGTTCAAGTGTAAGGGGGATACAACCCCCCTACGATGTATTATTTTGGATGGTAGGGCAAGAGTGTATGCCAAAAAAAAAAAAAAAAAACGGACTACCATCCCGTTTCATTTTATGTTTATTTTATCTTTTTGTTATTTATTTTTCTTCATTAGCTTAAGTCGAGTCTAGTCTTGGCTTAGCAACGCCATATTGTACATGTAATTAATCAAGATCTTTAACTCGCCACCAGTAAAATATCTTTTATCCAACAAAACCGTGTTTATCATATCCCTACACCTAACGTTATAACCCGTTTAAAAGCCCTCTTTGATAGTTTATCTTAGGTGCTTACGCCTAGTGGAGGAGGTTTTTGATCCTTTCCCAAGCCTATGGTAATCTATTTGCTATGACAGGTAGTGAGAGATATTATTCATTTTCATTTATGAGATATACTTTATGACACCTGAGAGATGTGAGTATCTAAACACTACTTGTGAGGTGCTAGTCTGTAATCTCCGTGCTTATTATGATTAAAGTGGAACGACTATTTTTTGTAATTACTTTTATATTAGCATTAAATGATCCCTAACTTGTATTTTGATTAGAATAAAAGCGCATTTGCTTGAGGACAAGCAAATCTCAAGTGTAAGGGTATTTGATGAAGCGAAAAGTGTACCGCTTTTAGGGGGTCATTTAAGCCCTAAATCGTATTTATTTGATCAAATATTGCCCTAAATCGTTCCTTTTGTCATTTTAGGTACTTTGGAGAAGAAATCTGGAAAAGGAAGCATTTTGGACGTTTTTGGAGCATAAAAGTGAAGAAAACGACAAAGTCTCAAAAATCTGTTGAAAAGTACCTGTGACGGCGTCAAGCCCTAGTGTGACACCGTCAACCCTTGATAAGCCAGAGTGGATTTTGGAAGATTAAAGGGGGACGGCGTCAAGAAGGCCGTCAACCCTTGACGCGCCAGAGAGGATTTTGGAGGATTAAAAGGGGACGGCGTCAAGAAGGCCATCAAGAAACCCTAAACGCGGCGAGGTGACGGCGTCAAGCTCTATAACGTGACGCCGTCAGATCTGTTTTTCCTATATATATTTTCATAATTTTTAGTCATTAGTGTGCAACTTTGTGAGGAGAAACCCTAAGACGATTTTTCTGCCATTTTTAAGGGTTTTATACCCTTGGATCTCCCATGTTCAATTGAAGATAAGTAATCATTTAATCATTCAATATGTCTATGTGTTGTTTGATTATATCTTGTTCTTGTCTTTTATTTAACATGCTAGGCTAGATTTATCTTGTGTTTGCTTAGATCTAATGAAACCTAACTATTGATTATTGGTTGTTGGTGTGTTATTAATTGTATTGGATGATTGTTTATCGATGTTAGGCTTAAGAAAACTGGCTAACCTCCTATACGGTAACTTGCTTGAACGTCTTAAGAAACATGAACCAATGCGTACTAAGGTTTTTATGGTTGTATTTAATGCATGAGCGAATTCTAGTGATCCCATGTTAGGAGCTTCTTAGCCGGCTCGACATAGGAGTGAAGTAGGAGCTTATAGAGTTGGGGAAGTACGTACGCCACCCCACGATTGGTATTAAGGAATACACCCGTCATCCACGCAATTAATACACACTAATCAACCGGTAAAAGATAGTTAGGGAGTAAGGAAATCTAAGTAAACACATTTCTCTCCATATAAGTTCCACAACCTTTTTATTTTCAGTTATTTTATTTTATTTGCAATTGTAGTTATTTGGGTTAGTTGACTAGCAACTAATTCCGCCCACTCCTTCAAACCCGAGATTTTACTTGCTTTTATAAAAATATAAAAAAATACAAAAAGAATCTTCCCTCACCCTTAGACCTATTAGAGTAGTTTTTCAATCCTAACGACACTATTCCCCTAGAGAACGATCAATCCCCCGGTACTTGCCACTTCACTATACTACATCGGTCAGGTACACTGCCTGGTGGGGATTGCAAGCTTCTCGAGATCCCTCGAGAGGTAAAACCTATTGTAAGGTCGCAAAACCACGCATCAATGCTTAACATGTTCAAAAGTTAAAGCTGAACATCAGCGGCCATCAGGTTTACTTGTACAACCAGAAATTCCCGAATGGAAGTGGGAACACATAATGATGGACTTCATTACCAAACTGCCAAGGACATCAAGCGGTTAAAACACCATTTGGGTAATCGTTGATCGTCTCACCAAGTCCGCCCACTTCTTACCAATCAAAGAGAACGACAGCATGGATAAACTTGCACGGTTATACGGAATGGAGATAGTTGCACGACATAGAATTCCGATTTCTATCATCTCCGACAGAGATAGCCGTTTCATGTCAAACTTTTGGAGATCACTACAAGATGCTTTGAGTACCGATCTTGATATGAGCACCGCCTACCATCCCCAAACAGATGGTCAAAGTGGGAGGACCATTCAAACCTTAGAAGACATGCTGTGAGCGTGTGTGATAGACTTGGAAACGGTTGGGATAGACACCTACCATTAGCCGAGTTCTCTTACAATAACAGCTATCACACAAGCATCAAAGATGCACCCTATGAAGCACTTTATGGTCGAAAGTGCAGATCACCTATATGTTGGGTTGAAGTCGGAGAAAGTCAGCTTACTGGTCCTAAACTAGTACAAGAGACGACTGAAAAGATTATGCAAATCAAGAGCCGAATGCAAACGGCTCGAGACCATCAGAAAAGCTACGCAGACAAGAGACGAAAACCACTTGAGTTCCAAGTTGGAGATCGGGTTATGTTGAAAGTTTCGCCATGGAAAGGCGTGATTCACTTCGGTAAGCGTGGGAAATTAAATCCCCAATACATTGGACCTTTCAAAATACTCACCAGGATCGGGCTGGTAGCCTACTAACTCGAATTGCCACAAGAGCTTAGTTCTGTGCACAACGTGTTTCCCGTGTGCAACTTGAAGAAATGTCTCTCAAACGAAACTCTTGCCATCCCTCTGGAGGAAATCCAGATTGACGAAAGACTAAACTTCATTGAAGAACCTGTGGAAATAATGGACCGAGAAATCAAACGGCTTAAGCAAAGCCGCATTCCTATTGTTAAAGTCCGCTGGAACTCTCGAAGAGGTCCCGAATACACGTGGGAGCATGAGGACAAGATCAAGCGTAAGTACCCACACCTTTTCTCAAATCCATCGGGTAACTCTAAGTGAAAACCGAGGACGGTTTTCTTTCTAAGGCGGGAAGGATGTGACAAACGGTAATTTTCCAACCAATATTTTAATAATAAACGTTAATTTATTATTACCTAAGTGGTTGATTTAGCATTCGTGAGCTTGCATAACTAAATCGGGAAGCAAAAACCCGCACATTGTGGCTTACAGTAACTCACTACATTGTTTATTTTATCAAAAAATATGAATATTTCATTTCTTGACTATTACTGATTAATTACGTATTCAAACGAGAAACATCTCGCACACAACACCATACGTGTACCGACACAAATCTAGTAACGGCATAAAAACACGAACTTATTATCCGGGAACCAAAACCTTGTTTTTTTTTACGTAAGCTTTATAAAAACGCACTCGAAAATGATACCACTCGTGCTCACGACAACCCAGAAAACTCAAATTACACCGGAGCTCAACGGGACACGGGGTACACTTAATACCCACAAAGTTAATAAAAACTCAAACAAACTTTATCCTTTATACTTATATTTTTTAACACCGAGCCCCACACACCCATTCTCATAAAACGTTATAAAAAAAATACATATAATCATCCTTGTTTCTCTCCCTTACCCCCACATCTTGTAAAAGATCGTTTAGCCCATCTAGGAACAATAACAATGATTAAACATGCAGCGGATAAATACAAAATGATGCGTGTGCTTGTTATGCTCTAATTTTATATCCACGATGTGTCGTTGTGGTTTTAGCAGTATTCAAGTTTTAAATTTATATTTAGCCGACTTATCAATAACACACACTTTAACGAGCAGTGTACCCGGTCAGTATGAATATAATGGTAAGTAGAGTGTCGATCACTAAGATTGGAACGTATTATCTAGTTATTCTAATCAGTATTTTAATATCTTAAGTTAGCTATACAACCTAATCTAACGCAAGGGGGTTTCAGCGTGAGAGACTGGCACGGTTTGGGTGAGATTAAATAATAAACTAAACTAATAAGCACGAATCAGCGATTAGCACACACGTACACAGATAAATACTTGAGACAATAAGAAGACCTGTCCTAATAGTTAAGTAGCTTGTCACTTGTTTTATTGCTAGTTTTATATGAAGTGTATGTAATTAACCCTTTCTCGTTGGCTCTAATCTTATCGGCGAGTAAACCCTTAATGATTACTTATGTCTATCCTATTTACCTTTCTTCTTACTTTTCTACAGACGATAGAATGCATAGGCGATAAAATAAATAGGCGAGGACAGAGGCATGGCGACCCGATCAATGCTCAGCTAGACACAGAGGTTATCAATGCACTAATAAAAGTCACCAAAGACATCAACATATAAACTTTAATTAATGGGAAAGCAATTTTAAGGGGAGTTGAAGTGCATGATTAAATCAATGACACAAGCCCATCAATCCTGATTAATTAAAGTGTACTAATACAATAAAACAAAACTACTTAATGAATTGAATACATGCAGGACCTTCTTACAGCTCTTGTATCTTTGTTTAGGGTGTGTCTTGTGCTGCTACTTCGTCTGAATTCGGCCTAGGGTTTCTTTTGTCTTCGGTCTTGTTGTGTTGCACGAACCAAAGGCTTTGAAATTCGTCTGACTTTGGGGTATTTATAGTTTCTGTCTGAGGGTTAGATGCGGCGCATCGAATAAGTAGATGCGGCGCATTGACTTAACTTCGCGTGGGGTCCAAGATTAATATATTCAGGAATATTCGTACACCGCCAGAAGATGCGGCGTAACTCCGTTCTTGTATGCGGCGCATGTCCTTTGCCGCCTTGGATTATAACTTGTGAAATCTTGATAGTGATGCGCCGTATATAATAAGTAGGATGCGGCGTATCTGGAGCAGAATGGTCTTGATCTTGTACATTTCAGTAGACTCTTAACTTCTTGCTTGTTTTGCTCCATAATTAGTCCAAAATCGCCAAGTTTCACATAATACTTGTTTTTACCTGAGAATTACAAAAGTAAACATTAACGTATCGATTCTCACAGATAATATAATAAAACAAGTCAAATAAATAGGATAAATGATGGTAATAAAATATACTTATTTGAGTTCATCAAATATCCACTTGAACTTTACTTGTCCCCAAGTAAACCTTAGAATTAATCTTACGAAAATGTATCCTAAAAGATATTATGATTTATTTTTATATTTAAGCATGTATTCATTTTGTTATAATCACACAACCAAACACTTAACGAATTAGAGATAAAATAAAATATTTTGATAAAAGCAAATCTAATCGTTTAACTATCCAGTCATGACAAATATTCTATCATAAGCTTGGCAAGTATACGCATCTCCTCCACTAAAGCCAAGGAATAACAAGTCTAAAGCGGTAAAAAGGGTTTGTTGGTTAAGGGTTAATCATTCTTCTTAATCTCTATCGATCTCAAATTCCAGAAAAGGCGACAAAATCACAAATACATGATCGAATCCACGAACACGATACTTGCAATTGCTCAAATCCTTAACTCGAATAGGCTAAAGATAGGACCAAGTAATCTTTACCAATAATATTATATCAAAAAGGGCGACAAAATCATAAATACATAGCCGAATCCACGACTACGATACTTAAGATTGCTCAAATCCCTAATCTCAATAAATCAAAGGTTTGGATAAAGAATAATATAGGGTATGGATAATATTTGGGATACATATTGGTGTAAAATGAAAAATAAACAAAACAGATAAATTAAAATCCTAAGTGTGGTAAATTGCTATCCCAACCATCCCATGAATAAGACTCATATCATTGAATAACTCACGCTTTAACACTTGAAACACACGCTTTAGGTAGACACGAATTATACTCAACAAGATCTCAATCAAAGAATAACCTTAGTTGGCGTTCCATAACGGCCAACTCCCATTCAATCCATAAATATAATATATAACAAATAGTGGTGATATCGACCACTTAATACAAAACTTTACATAAGTTGTTTAAACAAACATCCAACTTTTCCTTTTTCTTTTCTTATTTTTTCGAATTAAAAAAAAAATAAAAAAAAAATAAAATAAAAAAAAAAAAAAAAAAATTGAAACATAAACATAGATGTGTAAAATTTCACCACATCACTATAACGATAACTCTGGATAATTTTTCCATACTTTTTATGACTTCAGAAATAACGATAATAGTGAAAGTAGTAAACACACGAAAAATAAACTCAAAGATATACAATATTTACTTTCACTCCAATTGCATTGTGCAATTTCCCGACCTAACCATAGATAATGAATTACGCATGCGAACACAGGTAATGTAAGGAAACACACTTTGCCTAAAGAAATTAACCAACCACGGATTTTAATCTACAGGGTAGGCTAAGGTGTAAGGGTGTAACGAAACATTATAACAAAGGTGTAAGAAACGAAAGGAATGGCTCTGAGTGTTTTTCTAGGGGTATCTTACTCTAAAAGTGAGAGCAACAAAAGGTTTATACGGGGGGTTAACTAACCAGTGTAGTTAGCTAATATCACATAACATATAAAGGCTATTTGGGTGTAATCCTAGAAATTTACCAATTTAGACAAGTGATTCCAATTATAAGTAATACTTATTATGATGGTCTCGAATAGTATACAAGCCAAGTTCTAAAGTTTACAAGTCATCGGCACACTCATAGATTTGTGAATTTTGAAAAGTTCACAATTTTTGAAAATAATGTTATGTGTGCAGCAATGTAATTTAGACTTTAAACAAAAACATGCTAAAAAATTTTAATTTTGATATATTAAGCGCATTTTAAGCATATTTTGAAAAAGTTTAGGACAAGTAAGTGTTCTAATTCTCCAATCCCCCCACTTAAGTTAAACAACGTCCTCGTTGTTTGTATCAAAAATTAAAAACTGGAAAATAAAAGAATTAGAACAGAAAACTCCCCTGAGATTTGCTCGGTATGATCCTCCATTATTTGTTTAAGAGCAAAAATCATCTTTCTTGTGGATGAGAACGTTTAAGCTTCATATTTGATGTGTCCACAGGAAATGCAGGAATCTATAATACCATCAAGACTTAAACACACCTGAGTTAAGAAAGTTCAAACTTGCATAATACATTAGTAGTTAGTAAAAATAAAACTTAAAAAATTAAAATTAAAATCATCAGGTCAGTCGATACGCCGTATCTTATGAAAGAAGATATGCCGTATCGAGCCTGGAATAAATACGAATCAGAATAGAAGATGCGTCGCATCCTTACCCAGGGATGCGCCGCATTAAAATAAACTTACAGAAAGTTTTAAAGTCAAAAATAAAAAATTAAATAAGATATGACCAATGCAGGTGATGCGTCGCATCTTATGATGGAGATGCGCCGCATCTTCAGCAGGTCTGACAGACTCGACACAGAACAGAAAATTAAAAGATAAATCCGGGTTGTCTCCCGGTCAGCACTTGTCTTTATTCCAGAGTTTTCAAGTTAGACTCACGTTCAGCTCCTTAATACCGATCACATTTGAAAGGTTGACTTTCCGCCTCTAGTTGTAATCCCTTTCAAATCGTGTTTTACCAAAAGAACTTTGTTAAGCACCGTTGACAATTGGTGCACTCAATTGCGAATCCATTAATCATGTTGTTTTGTTCCTTTAGTAAGATATCCGTTCATTGACATATCTTCCATAGCAAAACCTGTTATCATAGGTAAAATCATCAGTAGCATTTGTTCGCTAGAAGATAAATTAATGAATTTAGAAACGAATATAAAGAATAAAAATGGCTGATATCTAAGGATGATGCGCCGTATCCAGAAAGTTGGATACGCCGTATCTTATTACGTTAAAATTTAATCAGACTTTTATTCAGAAAATAGATACGCCGCTTATAAATTTAGAATGCGCCGTATCAGTTTTAATTATCAAAAATCAACGTATCTAATTTAAAATTAAATGCGTCGTATTAACAAAAGTTAATGCGCCGTATTTTCGTTATGTTTCAAAATACAAGATTT
The DNA here is from genome assembly GCA_021014915.2 of Artemisia tridentata subsp. tridentata. Lineage (NCBI taxonomy): Eukaryota > Viridiplantae > Streptophyta > Magnoliopsida > Asterales > Asteraceae > Artemisia > Artemisia tridentata. The sequence goes on along the minus strand of CP139502.1, from coordinate 102,879,426 downwards.
TTTATTCAGAAGATGCGCCGTATCGATAAAAATCGATGCGTCGTATCTGTTTAATAATTCGAAAACTGTTTTTAATTAAAATAATAAATACGTCGTATCTGTCAAAACAGATGCGCCGTATGGCGTTATCGTTTAGAAAAATTTCTTATTAAAAACAGAATACGCCGTATCTTGGGGAAAGATGCGTCGTATCGAATTTTTTAAACGCGTTGTATTTTATAAAAATTAAACGCAATACGCCGTATCTATGAAAATAGATGCGCCGTATCGTTTGAATTAGCTCAGTACAACGATAGCAGTATGCAGAAAAATAAAAAGAAAAACAAAAATAAAAACAAAACGAAAATAAACAAAAATAAAAACACACAAAAACAGAAAATATGCAAATAATACAATGAATGCAAATTAACTAATATACAACAGAGTTAGCGGTTAGAAATTAAAATTAAAAACCGAATTAAAATACTAATCAAATTAACAGATAATAACAATTCACTCCCCGGCATCGGCGCCAAAAACTTGATGCGTGTGCTTGTTATGCTCTAATTTTATATCCACGATGTGTCGTTGTGGTTTTAGCAGTATTCAAGTTTTAAATTTATATTTAGCCGACTTATCAATAACACACACTTTAACGAGCAGTGTACCCGGTCAGTATGAATATAATGGTACGTAGAGTGTCGATCACTAAGAGTGGAACGTATTATCTAGTTATTCTAATCAGTATTTTAATATCTTAAGTTAGCTATACAACCTAATCTAACGCAAGGGGGTTTCAGCCTGAGAGACTGGTACGGTTTGGTTGAGATTAAATAATAAACTAAACTAATAAGCACGAATCAGCGATTAGCACACACGTACACAGATAAATACTTGAGACAATAAGAAGACCTGTCCTGATAGTTAAGTAGCTTGTCACTTGTTTTATTGCTAGTTTTATATGAAGTGTATGTAATTAACCCTTTCTCGTTGGCTCTAATCTTATCGGCGAGTAAACCCTTAATGATTACTTATGTCTATCCTATTTACCTTTCTTCCTACTTTTCTACAAACGATAGAATGCATAGGCGATAAAATAAATAGGCGAGGACAGAGGCATGGCGACCCGATCAATGCTCAGCTAGACACAGAGGTTATCAATGCACTAATAAAAGTCACCAAAGACATCAACATATAAACTTTAATTAATGGGAAAGCAATTTTAAGGGGAGTTGAAGTGCATGATTAAATCAATGACACAAGCCCATCAATCCTGATTAATTAAAGTGTACTAATACAATAAAACAAAACTACTTAATGAATTGAATACATGCAGGACCTTCTTACAGCTCTTGTATCTTTGTTTATGGTGTGTCTTGTGCTGCTACTTCGTCTGAATTCGGCCTAGGGTTTCTTCTGTCTTCGGTCTTGTTGTGTTGCACGAACCAAAGGCTTTGAAATTCGTCTGACTTTGGGGTATTTATAGTTTCTGTCTGAGGGTTAGATGCGGCGCATCGAATAAGTAGATGCGGCGCATTGACTTAACTTTGCGTGGGGTCCAAGATTAATATATTCAGGAATATTCGTACACCGCCAGAAGATGCGGCGTAACTCCGTTCTTGTATGCGACGCATGTCATTTGCCGCCTTGGATTATAACTTGTGAAATCTTGATAGTGATGCGCCGTATATAATAAGTAGGATGCGGCGTATCTGGAGCAGAATGGTCTTGATCTTGTACATTTCAGTAGACTCTTAACTTCTTGCTTGTTTTGCTCCATAATTAGTCCAAAATCGCCAAGTTTCACATAATACTTGTTTTTACCTGAGAATTACAAAAGTAAACATTAACGTATCGATTCTCACAGATAATATAATAAAACAAGTCAAATAAATAGGATAAATGATGGTAATAAAATGTACTTATTTGAGTTCATCACAAAACAATCATTATTATTGAACAAGGTTTTTATTCATGGCGTCATCCTTTATTGATAATAAATAAAACTACTACTACTACTAACAAACGTGTACAAACACATGTTGCTAATCAACTCTCATTGGAGAGATCTACATTTTTCCTGATGCTAACATACTGCCGCCTACACCCTTTATAAATAGGGTTTACACAAGAAAACCTAGCTTACAAAGAAAGCTAATTAATTTAACATTAGGTCCCTATAGTTTTGTAATCATCAAATTATATTTCCCAACAATCTTCCCCTATTTGATATTACAAAACTATCTCTTCAAGGCTTCCTTGAGGTCTTCTTGAACATGTCACCACACATAACAAGCTGCAAATCAATCTATCAGTAATAAGATAATCGAATCAGTTGCCTCCGGTTCACCACATGCAAATCTCATGCACAAGTGAATGACGACAAATAACAAATGACGACCGAATCTCATAGACATCGCCACTTGAATAATGACAAATCATCAATCATCTTCCCCTTTTTATAATCATCGAATAGGGGTCTTCCATGCAACTTGAAACAAAACGCTTCCCCTTAAGTGGTGCATGTAGATGGTTAAACAAGCTTCCCCTGAAACTAATAACCATCTCTTGAATCACGAACTTTGTAGGCTTTATGAAATGATCACTGATGAAGAAAACCAATTATAACGAACTTGATGAAGAAGTTGAATTTCCCAAACTTGCGTCTTATATCTTGCACTATCCACATGACTTCAAACTTATCCCTAGAAGTAGGCTACCAGGACCTCTTGATAAATCCTCAACTATATGAGACACTGAGCACTACAACGTAACTCCTTAAAGTGATAGCAAATGTGAGCATTAAGCACCCTAAATAATAGATCACACTTTTGCTAGATTCATCAAGTCTTTGTCGCCGCAATAACACACAAACATAAGAACGCGCACCTGTGGAACTCAACTACAACATCAAATAAGTAATATTTAATTTTCTTCTTCAAATAATCACCAAAACGAGCCATAAAAAAAGTATTATGTCCGCGATCCAAAACTTGAGCGAGCAGTATTAACCGAAAACCAAGCAGTATTAACTGCTAAGGAGAGCAGAATTAATATTCGAAGATCAGAATTAATTAAGTCTGGTGAACAGACTTAACTTCTAAGAGCAGACTTAATCGAGCAGACCAGAATTAACCACCAGAATTAATTTACAACTGACCAGAATTAACTTTTTCGGTCAACCAGCATTAATTCCCACATTGATCTGTACGAGGTAAAAATTATTCATCCAATCACTGCACCTTCATCAGTCGCTTTCATTCCACCAATTAATTAATAATATAGCAACAACATTCACACATCAATTTCATCAGTCGCTTTTATTGACCAACCACAATCGCCAAACAAATCACACATCGACTTAATAACAAAATCGACAACAATTAGCCACACGTCAACCCCATTAATTTGACCAAAAACCATAAGCAAAAAACAGATCAATTCAATCCCATACAAATAAACCAACGTCCAATCAATACGAGATCGAATTAAATAATCAAAGCCCCACAACCAATTAATTATTGAATTCGATCAGTTAGCATTTTTGTTTTTATCGCCATATATCACCAAATAAAAAGAACGATTATACCTTAAAATCATCGAACCTTTACCAGATCTGCTTCATTGTCTTCGAATCTGCTCCTTTATTGATAGAAACAACCTTGTAGATCCTAGATATCGAGAGCAACCCTCTCTGATACCAATTGTAAAAGATCGTTTAGCCCATCTAGGAACAATAACAATGATTAAACATGCAGCGGATAAACACAAAACAATCATTATTATTGAACAAGGTTTTTATTCATGGCGCCATCTTTTATTGATAATAAATAAAACTACTACTACTACTAACAAACGTGTACAAACACACGTTGCTAATCAACTCTCATTGGAGAGATCTACATTTTTCTAGATGCTAACATATTGCCGCCTACACCCTTTATAAATAGGGTTTACAAAAGAAAACCTAGCTTACAAAGAAAGCTAATTAATTTAACATTAGGTCCCTATAGTTTTGTAATCATCAAATTATATTTCCCAACACATCTCACAGACCTACACCTTGCCTCTTCTCTCTCTCCCCAACATCATCTTCTTCAACCTCACATGCTTAGATCTGGGTTCAACAACAACGACCACTAAAAACCAAAGGGGTCCCTTGCGTCTCTGAGGCCGAACAGGTCTGAATCCCCTTTGTCTAACCCTCGAAGGTCAACGCATCCAACCAAAAGAGATGATGAAGCTAAGGGCGATAACATCCTTTTTGGGCTATAGGTCGATAGATAACGAGGATAGGAGGGTCAAACACTCCTTGTCTATTTTTTTGTTATAACCCAAGTCGATTCACAAGCAAGTCTACTCACTCAAACCCTATCAAAACAAATTCATAGTTGGTTTACAAGGGCAAACGTTTCTGTGGAAAGGAGGTGTGGATTGCTTGCTTGAATCAGACTCGGGTTTTGATTCTTTGGTCTCCTTGTCGATCCGTACTATTGTAAGGATCTTGAAACCTTTGTCTTGATGTTTCCATTCGAATATGTATATGTTTTTGTGTTTTTACAAAACCTTGTTGGTTAATAAATCTAGTGTCTGTTATAAAATTTACGATCTCACTTATACCTTTTAGTTATGATATTGTTTGATATTTGGTATCGATCGACCATCCACAAATATGTGAACGATTGTATTTTATTTTTGTTGTTAATTTGGTCTTGTGTGGTATGCATATGTTGGTAATATGGACTAAGGCTAATCAATAAGTAGTAGATTATTTGTCTTCAACACACCTTAACTTTTATAAGCTTATTACCTATTTTGATATTAATTAAAACTTGTAAGACTTGGCTCATACATTGGAAGTGCCTATTCTAGTGACGCCCTATAGCTTGTTTAGTTGAACTATGATAACTTTTGGTTTTGGTCATGGCTCGAAACCCACTGTGGTGGAACCACAGTGGTATAAAATCGTTGGTTTGATTTTGATTTGGGACGAGTCACTGCTGGGTCGAACCCAAACAGTGGGATAGTCTTAATTTGGTTTGGAGTATAGATGACAATTTGTGTTTGGTTTTCTTACGTCTGTGGTCGAAAACACCCAAACAAAAGGAGAGGCATTTTGTTTAGTAAATGAGTCAAAGAGGTGTGAGTTTGGTTCCTCGTTCCTGTGGTCTAAGTACCCAATAAAATCATAGCGTTTAGTTTTATTTTGCTTTCTATAAAAAGCGTACAATTGATGAAATGGTTAAGTCTCATATGAAAAGATAATGATTTGGACTTTGTGTGTGTCGTATAGCTTTTGACCAGCATATATGTGTATGGATTCTTTGCTCACTAATGTCTATAATCAGTTTCAAAAATGGGTAAGACTTATTTGAATAAACTAGTAAATGTATTAGACTTGGGTGGTTTTGGGTTTGAGTTGTGTTTGGGTAGGCGCCAAAAGAGCTGTTGGGTCGAGCAATCTCACAAGCCCAACCGCGAGCCAAGCAACCCAACATAAGAGTACGTCTGGTTAAAATTCGAGCGTGTCGTATGCTTACTTGAGTCGGCCTTGGTACATTGGTTTATCTGTCCCCTGTGTAAAAAACAAAGTCTCAAACATCAAGCTACATGGCTGGTAAATTTCAGTAGGTTTAGCATCTTGTGGGTTGGGCTGGTCATGTGTATGTTATGGCTGTTGGGCCAGGTCCTACCCACAGCCCAAACGTGAGCCCAACAGGCCAACATAAGGGTGTGTTTGTGTTACTGTTTTGCACACGACTCATTTTCGCATTCGTCTATTCGATTTCTGGTTATCTCGACTTATTACTTCACGACTTAAACGACTCAACTCGTAATTAATCATAACCATAATGTAGAAACAAAAATGTAAAACTATAAGTTCTAATCTATTAAAAACTAAACTAAACTTATAAGTTTAAACATGTTTACTAATTCAATCAACTATTTATCTTACACATAAACTTGATATGTTTTATAAAAACTTATAAAAACTTATATGAGTTTATGAATTATAAATTTACTAATATATAATTAACTTACATGTCTTTTGTACCAATAATGAAAATTTTCATGTCTAACTACATTTAAAAACGAGAATAATAAATAAAGTTATTACTTAACTTATTTTTTTAGATACTTTTATAAATATATACACACTTAGTATTACATATTCTTTTAACAAATATGTTTATAAAATCTGTCAGCGCCTAATTATTACTACTTTTCCGTACTTCGTCTTTCAATTATTGTCGAACCAAAGATTTACTCCATCTTTGATACTTTTATTATTATACACTTATGCACTTCCAAGAGCCAAATCCTTGCCAACACTTAGAAAACTGTTTTCAAACTTAAACGCTGCCACACAAGCAACAACGACGCAAACACTTTAAAACTTTAAAACTTACTTAAACCTCGTTGAGTCTTAAATTAAAACTGTGAACTAAGACATGCTTTATTAATCTAGGTCACGTGTTGGTGCCGAACACTACCTGATTTATTGCACTATCTGACTGCTATTTGCTGACGTGAGTTTATAGCCTGACTTTACTTATACTTGTTTTACAACTATGGGGTGAGAAACATGCAAAACGTTTTCTGGACCACAATAATGTTTTATTTTCTCAAAACTATTGCGTAGTTAGCCCAAGCCCCTGAACCCACTGTTATGCCCACCTTCATGAACCGTTAATTCCCGCTGGACAGCGCGATTGATATAAATAGATCTATTGGGGTGACTCCCCCGTTCGGTTGACCAGATGGGTCAATGCGAGCGTATACCATGTCGGACTACGAGTGTATTGGGTTAAACACTCGCTATGGGCCCCTGATTATTATTTATGTGCTATATTGTAGCGCACTGAACTGTCGAGCTTTGGTTGCATGAACTTAGTGCTAGCGTGATAGTCTATTTTGTATGACATTATATGCGTTGTAATGCTCATACACTAAACTATTGGTCCAAACTATTGATTTTTACTGCTTATCTTTAAACCTATGAACTCACCAGCTTTTTGCTGACTTTTAGTATGTTTCTCTCAGGTGTTTAATATACTTTATTGGTACAAGTTATTGGCATGGCAAGGGTCATAGACTACCTTCCAAAGTGTTTTTACACATAACCATGACTTGTTTGTATGGGACAACTAAACTTATGGGCCTTATTTTCTAAACTTGAAACTTTATTGTAAACTCTATTTACCTTGGATGAATGTATTTAAACGGAGTATGTATTCCGTTCTGTATTAACTTTGTGTTGTGATTACCAATTTAGTAGCACTCCATGACCCGAATGCTTCCGCGAATACCAAATTTGGGGGTGTTACATCCAGGGAGTGTACCTGATCGTTGTAGTGTAGTATAGGTATGTCCGGGGGATTGATCGTTCTCTAAGAGAATAGTGTCGTTAGGTCAAGATGTATGACGAGATAGGTCTAGAGGCGTGGGATGATTCTTTTTGTATTTTTATATTTTTTAGAAAGCAATTAAAATCTCAGTTTTTGAAGGAGTGGGCGGAATTAGTTGTTAATCAACTAATCCAAAATCTAATTATAAAACTAAAATTAAACTAAAAACAAGAAAAATAAATTTGGTGAACTTCTTATAATAGGAAAAGCGTGTTTTACTTAGATTCAATTGCTCCCTAGTTATCTCCTATTGATTCGTTGAATTGTCACGTCCTTGTTTTAGTTGAAGCGTCGTATTCCTTATTATTGGTCGTGGGCAGGTGCCCAAGTCCCCAACTCTATGAACATTAGTCTCCCCTAAATCCCTTAACATCCATTAAGTTTTCTAGGATCTACAAGCCGCAATTTAGGCAATAAATACAACGAACAAAACCAATAGTGCACTCTACGGTTGCGTTTTTAAGAAGTTCAAGCTAGTTACATATAAGAGGCCAGCCAGTTTTCTTAACCTAACGCGATAACAATCAACTAAACAAGAGACAACAAATCAATATTCAATAACTAGGTTTCATTAGATCTAAGCAAACACAAATAAACTTAAGTTAGCATGTTAGATAGAAGAAAAGATAAACAAATAATCAAACAACACATAGACATATTGAATAATTAAATGAATAACTTATCTTCAATTGAACATGGATGAAAAAGCCTTACAAGATCTCTGAAAATCATCTATGGTTTATTACCAAAAGATGTCACACTTAATAATGAAAACATTCAAAAATATATATAGTATTACAACTCTGACGGCGTCAACTTATGGATCCTGACGCCGTCAGCTCGCCGCCATTAGGGTTTCGTCTTGTGCAAGTTTCCGTTCTGACGGCGTCACCTTCAGTCTTTGACACCGTCAGCTTATAAAAAGTTCTAAGCCGTCTCTTGTTGGCTTAAAGCGTGACTCCTTCCTCCAAATAACACCTGACGGCGTCAGGTTGTAAATTCCTCAAATTCTCTGAAGCGTCACTTGGTCATTTTCCACCCAAAATCCAGCTCAAATAACAAGTGACAGCGTCACGTTGTAGCTAATGATGCCGTCAGCTTTCCTTTTCTGACGGGTTTTTGCGACTTCGTCGTTTTCTTCTCTTTTTCGTCCAAATATGCTCCAAAAGTGCCGATTTTTAGAATTCTCGTCCCAAGTACCTAAAATGCAAAAAGAAACGATTTGAGACAATATTTGATCACATTTATACGATTTTGGGCTTAAATGACCCCTTAAAAAGGTACCAAATAAATTCTTATCATTTATGCTTATATGAAAACTTGTTTTACTATATGCTTTATATTAGTCATAAGACTATAATTGGCATTTTTCATATTATGGCAAGCTTGATTGGATATTTGGTACAAAAGATTTAATGTTTTTAAACGGTAACGTATTCACCCCCTCTACGTTTTCACATGCTTGTATCTCTCAAGACCTGTAGTTGTTTTTAGACTTTACTTGGCATATTATGCATGCTTATTATCTGACTTTGCTTAAGTATGATTAATCTTGATTTTTCTGTAAGATGCTAAATGCTTCCTAGTCTATTGTATGATTATATCTTGTATGAATGATCTTATATACTTCTGCAGTTATTTGGCATATTAGATAGTATTCTTAGTTACAGGATTGCAGAAATGAAAAACATGGTGGAAACCTGATCACCCACTAGTGACGGTCCCATAAAGGGGCGACGGTCCCGTGTATTTAAAGGATCGTCCCCTATTTAAGGGACCGTCCAACGTAGGTCACGGGCTTCTGGACTATTTCTTCGTTCATGCAAACCTTGAACCTATTGCATGGTTATCACCACCATTTCCAGGATTAGCAAAACAAATATATGTGCTAATAAACTCCTAAAGCATGCTTTGCCTCATTCATAATCATCCTTGATTATTTAAACTCCTCTTCTCTTCTTCTTCATCTTCACATCTTCATCTCTTCTTCATCTCCTACAATGACATCTTCTTCAACCTCATTGTTTCTTTCAAACAAAAGGCCTAAAATCACCATCATACCACCACAAACAAACTTCATTGATCTCACCCAAGAGGACACAACTCCATCACCAAAAGATATGCCAAACTCTCCTCAAGCTCCAAGTGCTCCACTCAAAACACCCTCAACCAAAGGCACTTCATCTTCCTCGTCAAGGCCAAACTCTTCTCCATTCTCATCATTCATTAAGAACCTATCACCTTTTCTCACTCACTCTAGCTCCGCCGCTTACACACCATCCGTGAGCAATCTTTCACCTTCTTTTACCACCTCACCAAATGGGCCTTTGAATTACAATCCTTCTACTCCACCACTATCTCCAATCATGGGGTATCCTCTTCCCTACAACTTCGTGAACAACCATACCATTGGTTGTGCATGTTGCTATCACAACTTCCATCTCATCTCATCTCTAAGAGACGAACTTCACCATATGTTTGGCCACATTGAGTATCTTCTCTCTCAACCCAATGTGTAACCAACTCCTCTTGCTACTATACCTCCTACACCTCCACCTTTTTCTTCACCGCCTTCTTCTCCACCTTCTAACTAAGCACCTCTATGTGTTTGGTTATAAATAATCAATGATTATCTTTTAGGCCAAGCATGTTCTAGGAAGTTAGGTTATTCTAGAAATAACATGTAGAATGTTTAGTTTGTGATGTATGAATCTAGCCTATTTTAGATTTTCTTATGAATAGATTTCTTATGATGTTTAATGAATCTATGTTTTATTTTGAATGAATGAATGTAGGATCTCTCTTTATGTTGTGATGCTTGTTATGGTTGCTTTTATAATATGTGAGAATCAACTTTCTTTAAAATGGGTAACACTTATATCACAACATTTCGTCTAAAACACGCCCACTGGCGGCGGTCCCTTATACAGGGACGGTCCCATATATTTAAGGGACCGTCCTCAGTCAGTATTAAAAATCTGATTTCTCTTCTCTGCATTATCTGTTTCATGCTTAATCTATCTGATTTCACCCTCCTCTAATCATTTCTTCTTCTCCTATCTCCTTCTATCTATCTTAATTCTCTTCTCAACCATTCTAATTCTCACATATATATATATATATGTGTGTGTGTGTGTGTGTGTGTGTGTGTGTGTGTGTGTTGTGTGTTTGTGTAGTGCATTGTATCTTAACTTGTTTTTGTAGCACAACACCATAGCTCGATTCCCCGGTGCCCTCATCTAGGGGGAGCATTAGTACCGTCGATTTCTTTCCTCTCTATACATCGACGAAGCCTTTTTGATTCTACAAAAAGGGGGAGAAGTAAACGAAAAACTCATTAAAAACTTATTAACATATAATTTTACCTAAAATGAGTTTATATTTTCTAATCATCAAAAAGGGGGAGATTGTCAATACAAATAATGTCAAAAACGTCATTTGCATTATTCGGTCTCTACACGTTTTGATAATCACAAAATATAAAAACACGTTACGTAAAACTACATTTGATAAGTTTTTAAACGAGGAATATCGTTTCAACAACGTACCGACTACAACATCACTTCAGGTATGAACAAACACAATACCGACATTAGTAAAGTGATCAAAGAATTTATTTTCTCAAAACTTCACATTTTTATGTGACAAAATATTTTTTCAAAAGTATTTTTGTAATTAAAAAAGAGATGTTTTATTACAGAAAATAAATTTGAATTTCAAATCTCCCAACAGCTAGTTTTCTCGCTCAAATCAGATAAGTTTTTCACCAGATAAACTTTCACCACATTAGGACAAAAATAGGAGCGTATGTCACCAGATAAACTTTCACCCTTATATATATGGGACCGTCCGGTGTTTTGAAGGACCGTCCCCCGCTCCTCCTGGTGCCTATAAATACAACACTATTTTACTTAGAAAAATAAGCCTCTTTGCACGAAAACATTATGGTCTTTCTTCCTCTCTTCTTTGATCACTATAACGTCTCGATATGTGTTTATAAGTGATCCCGTTACACTCTATATCAAAGTGCAAGAGAAGAACGCTCGTATTCGTCAAGAAACGAAGTGTTATAGATTAGTCATCACACACACGTAACTTGTGTTACGATTCTTTTCTTCCTCCAACTCTCTTATTTGTACATATTGTAAATTTGTATATCCGACTTGTGTGTGAGTCGTGATTAAGTGTGTTAGCATAAATCCGGACTAAGTGTAAGTCTGTGAAGTGGTGTATCTAGATTAGGACTTTGTGTAAGTTCCTGTGTCAGTGTGTGAAGACTTGGACTTGGTGTGAGTCCGTGAGTAAGGACTTGAACCGGGTGAAGGTCCGTAATGACTTGGATTGGGTGAAGATTTAAGTGGACAGGGTGATCGTCCGTGTGAAGACTTGGATTGTGTGTAAATCCAAGTGGACAAGAGTGCTTGTTCGTGTAGCCACGTGGGCTTTTGTGTAGATTGGTTCTAGCTAAGATTAGGACTTGACATTCCGCTTTGTGTCGTTAAACTTGGTGTAAGCTTTGGTGTACGGTTTGCTCCGACTGAAGGGAGTGTGTTGACATAGTGATTTTGAAATCTCGAGTGTGGTACTCGAGGAGTGGAGTAGGGCGAAGAGTGAGCTTCGTGCCGAACCACTATAAATCTCTTCATCTCGGTTTGGTTGTGTTCTTTCTTTATCTCTTGTCTTTACTTTACTTACTTTACGCATTATTATTGTGTTCATAAGATATCACATAACTATTGAATCTAACGGCTTTTCAAAAAGGAACAAAAAGAAACTAAAAGTTTTAAAAGGTAATTCTAAATGGTTAAACTATTCAACCCCCCCTCCCCTCCGCCTTCTAGTTTATACAGTTTCAAAGACTTCATGATTATGTTTAAGCAAGTAAACATAACCATAATGACTAAATCGTCAGTGAAGGTAATGAAGTACATAGCTCCTTGTCTTGACACAGTTCTAAAAGGGCCATGCACGTCAGTATGTATTAGTCCAAGTAGATCTTTAGCTCTTTTTGTTTTATGCGGTAAAGGCTTACGTGCCATCTTTCCATATACACATGATACACATTTATCAAATGACTCATCGTCAGTTGGTTTTAAAAGCCCATAATGTTGCAGCTTTTCAATACGTTTCTTGCTTGATTCTTTTATTGATAACATTATATATAGAACTATTGTTTGAAACAAAATCATGCATATCAATTTCAAAAATAGCATCACAAGGAATAACATTAAAATAAAAAATATTATTCTTAGAAACTGAAATTCCTTAATCCGTAATACAGCGAATAAAACCATTATTTTTCAAACGAGAAAGTGAAACAACACCTCTAGTAATAGAAGGTGCGTAATGACAATTGTCTAACACAGTTCATAAACCATTAGGAAGAATTAAATCAAAACTTCCTATCGCTTCAACAACTACACGATTTCCATTTCCTATGTACATGTTCAAAGTGCCATGTTTCAGCTTTCTGCTTCCCCCAAGCCCGTAAGTTGTATTACAGATGTGAGTACCACAATCAGTGTCATAAACCTAGGGTTTACGAGGAAAAGAGTAGAGTTCTTTGACGACTAGCTTCTACCGCTAGTGCTTGGACTTGGAAGCAAGCTAAAGCTAAAACGAAGATCCCTGATGTACTAGCCACGTTAGTTTTGTTCTTCTTTTTATTCAACTCAGCAAGGTAAGCAGGACAGTTCCTCCTCCAGTGACCCACTTCACCATAATGATGGCAGGTCACATCCTTTGTCGGGTGCTCCTTCTTTGGTGGTGGGGGGATCTTTGGTTTAAGGGCATAAGCAAGCTTACCCTTGCCATTACCATGACCCTTGCCTTGAGCAGCTTGTCGTTTCTTGTTCTTCTCATCTTTCTGGATCTTACCTCCTCTGATCGCAACGACAGTAGGAGCAAAAACAATAGCCTTTTTAGAAAGCCCTTTCTCAGCTAGCTTAAGCATAGCATGCATCTCAGCTATTGTCTTCCCCATGCTATGCATATTCCTTGGAAAGATAGTTCTGCATAAATTGATGCTATGCATATTCCTTGGAAAGAGAGGTAAGTATCAAGCTCTCTGCAAGTTCTTTTCGCATTGAGTAACCAAGGCATTCCAATTGGTCTAGATATCCCTTCATCTTTAAGATATAGGAGCTAACAGGCTGCCCTTTCTCTTATTTACAAGCATGGAATGCTTTCACAGTTTCAAGAAGTTCCTGTTCAACTTATTGTAAGAACATAGTTTTTAGTTCCTTGAGCATTGCATATGCATTGAAGTCCTCCAAGTTATTTTGAAGCTCTGGAGTCATACTAGCAAGCATAAGACATGCAAATTCCTGCTAAGCATTAAGCCATCTAGTGTACTCAATAGTAATTTCAACAGCAACCACAAGGGCAGGAGCCGGGGGTATAGGATGTTCCAAATAGGTGATAGCTCCTAATTTATACATGTTTTAGCTATCAAATTCTCACGATAATTACTTTTTTTTCCTTGTTTTTATTGAATATCATACTTAATTACTCTAAATTTGTGTTTTAGTTATTATCTGAAGCAAAAGGAGAATTCTTGCAGAAAATATTGGAAATCGAGCTAAATTGCCAAAGTATGATGAAGAGCACCTTTCAGCAGTTGCATACGGCGTATGACATTCTAAGTCAAACGGCGTGTGCCTTATCGTCAAAGAATATTGTCCAAGCTACAAATTGATACGTCGTATGACATACCAAGTCATACGGTGTGTGAGCTCTCGTCATGCATTTATTTTACCAAGTGTGAAGACAATATGCCGTACACACCTATCCACTGATACGCCATATGGATTGATTCTAAAAGATTTGAATGAGCTGAAATTTTGAAGATACGACGTATCACCATTCAGGTGTATACTCCGTATCTATGGATGACCCAAACCCTAATTTTGGCCTATAAATACAACCCATTATACACATCATAAGAGTTCTGGAGTTTTGAAGAGTTTCAAAGTTTTGAAGTTCCACAAGGTTTAGAGAAACCCTAGAAGACACCAAGAGTGAAGGTTTAACACATCATAAACCTTAGATTATCAGTTTTTCATTATGATTTTGATTATCATGTCTACTCTGAATAATCTTTGTTTATCTTTTGTCATTGAAGGCTAAGCCTTTTGTGCTTGTCTTGTTATGAACCTAATTTATTTAATGATTGAGAGTTTATTTATGTGTGTTTTAAATGATTAACCTGGCATTACTGTAAGGTCTGGGCGTGTCATTTACATCAAATCAATACCTACGTTATCTCCAAGATGAAAAATCAACCCATGGTATTGATTTCGATTCATTTGCAGCACATGACTCATAAGGATAGGCGGATGTATCGTCATGGAGGAGGAAAACCCGAATTATGTACAAGTCTAGCACACTACGATCCAAGCATCATACTATACTAGACTGGGGGGGGGGGGGGGGGGGCGTTTACGTATGTATCCTCTGGGCTTGAAAGTCACTAGATCAGCCCACCAGTCAAATAAGGGCCCAATGGCCTAAAATAATGGACAAGCCCATCAGGCCCCCATCTCCCCATCTTTTACCTAAATTCGCTCTTATATATACCATATGATATGAGGAATTAGGGTAAGCAAACATAAGCAGACACACATAGCCCCCCCCCCCCCCCCCCCCCCCCCCCACCCCCCATCATCACTTCATAATATGGACCACCTCCATCCTCATCTACCGCATAAACACTTTTCACCATCATTTCCATAGAGATGAGACGAAGGTACTCGATCGCTGCTAGTGTTACCCCAACTACAGTAATATCATTCTTCTCATGGGGTCCTTACCGCTCTAGACGGGAAATCGAACATTCGACCAACATCACCCGATATATACTCGTTTCACTTATGATACGTGTCCACTGAGCATTATAGATCACAGACCGGACCGAACCGAGAAACCGGACTTAACCGGATCGGACCGAATGTATTTCAGTCTGGTCCTCGGTCCACCATTTTAATCATTTTTGGTCCTCGGTCCGGTCTGGTCCGATTCGGTCTAGCGCACAACCGAACATTATGCTTTGTTAGATCAAACCAGACCGACCAATCAAACCAAACTAGACCGACCCGAATATGGACCGAACATTTTGGTCCGGTCCTCAGTCCAATATTTTAGCCTAATCGATTTTCGGTATGATCAGTCCGGTCCGATTTTCAAACCGTGCCCAACCTTGTTTTCACCCCTAGCATAAAGTAAAAGTTTCATTCATTTTCTTACTATCAAAATCAACACCAAATAAAATAGTTAAACTTGTGCACAATCCCAATGAAACTTGTGAAATTGGTTTTACCCAATCCAATGATATAAAACCAACCAAAATCATCATCAAATACTTATAAAATTCCAATTCACAAAAGGGTTTTCTTTTTCCTTAACCGACAGACAAACAGGTATATCTGATCATCGCCTCCTTTTCATTATCCAATCTCAAACCCTAGATCTAATTGTTATATATACTTTATTTTATATGTGTATTGATTTATATGTGTGATTATATGATTGACATTTGTGCTTGTTTAATATTTGTTTAGTGCTGTTCAAGTTATTGAAATGTTTGAAGCTTAGGATAGATGATTAGGCGTTTTTGTGACGAGAAAATAGGCGCAAAGTTGCAGATTTTTGGGTAACTATGGTTTCTGACCTTTTGGCCGACTAATCAAGAGGGCTATGCTATATATTAGGCGTAATGCGTATGTTTGGAAAGCTGCAGATTATGTGGCGGGATTTGATAGTATGTTTGCTTTGAAATGTGAAACTGGTCAAAATGAAAATGGTGTACTAAACTACTAACAGGGATAAAGACGTTTTTGTGATTATGAAGTAGGCATAAAGGTTATAGATTTTGAGAATTGGACGAATTAGTATTTGGCTTGTAAATACTGACATTTGAAGAATTTGATAAAATCGATGTTAAGGTGATGTGGGAGCGTTTACAGTGCTGCTTGCAGTAAAATGACACCCTTTGGCTTAGTTTCGAACCTTGCTTTTAATATGTGATGGAGTGTGTCTCCTGTATCATCTTTTGAAAAAGCTGTATTCGGAAAGCATGCAATACCTTGCGACATATAGTATTTTAATTAGTTCATGTATCTTGACAATGATCATGAGAATTAATAAGTTTTATGAGTTTTTATTATACATGTCTCATAATTCATACATGCAGGCTTCTTACAGTATTTTTTGCTACATCAAAGTATTCCCGAGAGATCCAACTGACAAAAGTATCTGCGTCTCAGCATCTGATTAACTGGGCCTAAAGTTCCAACAGAAAGGTATTGCATCTTACACATCTTATGCACTACTTGAAATGATATTTACGACATTGTCATTGATTGAAAATTTGTGCAACTGCAAATGTTAATAAAATACAAAACCGTCTTCTGTTAGTTGGATACGTTAAAATGATATGAAAAGGTTATATCACTTGCTTATTTGGCGATTTACAAATTAGTATAGGTAACTAAAGCAAGAAAATATGTTTGTCTTTATTCAGGAAAGTGTTAGTGATTAATTGGGAGTGTATATATGGGCTGATTGCACATTTCATGGGAGGTTTAGAGGATGAACAACCACCCTCAAAACGTATGAAAGCATCCTCTATGGAATCAAGAGGTCTTTCAAACGGTAAAAAAGTACTAAAAGAACCTTCAATGGCTCTGCCCTTAAATGATGAAATAATTGGTTCAAAGGGAGTAAAAAAGGCGGAATTTGTTCGAATCATAGCTGAAGCACTATATTCACTTGGGTATAATAAAACTGGGGCTCATCTAGAACAAGAGTCAGGAATACAGTTTCATTCATCTGTTGTTACTGTATTCGTCCAACAAATTCTTGATGGAAGTTGGGATGAAAGTTTAGATTCTTTGCATAAAATAGGCATAGCAGACGAAACTGTAATCAAATTAGCATGCTTTATAATATTACAGCAGAAGTTCTTAGAGCTTTTAGATGGGAAAAAAGTAATGGATGCGTTGAAGACACTCAGGACCGAGATTGCACCTCTTTCAATAAACGAAATCAGAGTCCGTGAACTTTCTTCGCTCGTTTTATCCCCTTCACCAAAAGTCGTGAATGGAACATCGGGCAAAGAAGTGGTCAAGTCAAAGGCTCGGTTAGAGCTACTTGAGGATTTGCAAAAAGTATTTCCTCCAACAGTAATGATACCAGAAAGAAGATTGTTACAGTTAGTAGAGCAGGCTATTGATTTGCAACGTGGCAATTGTTTGTTTCATAATTCTGTAAACGGGGAAACTTCGTTATTTGCTGATCATAGTTGTGGAAGAGATAAGATTCCTTCACATACTGTTCAGGTCAGGGCATCTAAATCTTTTCCATTCTGCAAGGCATAGACGCTTGAAATAGTAGAGCTATTTTATATCTAATTAAGCTAAACTAAAATTATCTTAACTAGTTACTTATTATAGTATTAACTAGAGTTGTTGATACTGATGATAAAGCTACTACTCATCTTAATTACAATTTACACTCATGATTGTCCCATTAGTAAACCTACATGTATTAAGAAAAATCAGGATCATCATAATAGTTAAGTTAATCAGGTTTATGAATACTACGAGTAATATTTTACCAATGTCACTGCAGATTCTGCATGACCACCATGATGAAGTTTGGTACTTAAAGTTTTCTAATAACGGGAAGTACTTGGCCTCGGCATCTAGTGATCATTCTGCAATTATTTGGATGGTAACAGTTTCTCTTTCCATGTTAACATTTAGTTTGTTTGATTCTTTGTTACTGGTATGCCTACTTTTATACGGAGTAATCAAGCAAGTGCTTTTTACCAGAGACGAATTCCTGTTGTTTACGGAAATACTGATAGATAGTAGGTAATCCCAACTACCCAAAGGCATCGCCAATATCTGTATGATGTTTCGTATAGAATTAAACTTTAAGGTTATGAACATTCTCTTTCCTGATATGGAAAGATGGCCTTGTTATATTGTTGCTGACAATATTGGTGATTAAGTAGCAAATTGGTTAGGTATGAGCGTGAATGTTTACTGAGCTAAACACTGTTCTTCTATGTGTCTGGTATAAAGTTGATCCTAGAAAGTCCTACATGAGTTCTTTTGGCCATTGCTTAGGATATGATTCAACGTCTTTTTGATATAACTGTATGAAATAGTGCTGGTTGAAGCAGATACTTGAATTATTTAAAGGTTCTGGAGTCTGTACTTGGGCTCTGAATGAAAAAAAAAATGATTGTTTCATTCAAGGTTCTGAATGATTAAAAACATACCATCTTAGGGTGTGTTTGTTTTTAAAAAAAAAGTCTTACTAGCCCTCTTACTCTTACCAGTAAGAGGTGGTCAGACGTTTTGCTTGTTTGTTTTTTTCTTTTGAGTCAAACTCAGTTAGACATATAACATCTTACTCAGTAAGAGGTGGAAGACTTTTCTTACTGCCTCTTACTCGATAAGAGATTGAAGACTCGTGTTAATATAATATATTTGATGGTTTATTAACTATGTTATATTTATGATAAAAAGTCTTGTTTCATATTTACATAAGTTACTTAAATAAATTGCAGAAACGAGCACTTAAAATCATTCGGACAATTATAAAAAAACAAACAACATTATTTCGTTCAGATTTAGACTTTCTAGCCACCTCTTACTGGTAAGATGTGGTAGTCAGATTCAAACCTAAAACATCTTAATGAAACAAACACACCCTACATCTTCTGTATGAGTATGGGCTGATTGCTGAATGAGATATATTGTTCGAAGGTGTTGACAATTGATATAATTTATCATCTATGCAATAAAATGTCATATGAAACAGAATGATAAGAGTTAAATAATCTTATCACAAAAAATTATAATATAGTTAGACATCATGTTAGATTTATGTATAACATAAAGCATTAAGCATCTATAATTGTTTGACTTCTTACAATGACCTTTGCAACCATATGGGTTGCCATTCTGCGAATTACATGGTCTCTTGCTTTTTAATGACATTTCCAGTATCAACCTTGATATAGTGGCCAGAAGCAACTAAAGACATTAGATTTCTAATTAGCATACTTTTTGCATCGTGGTGAAGTGAAACATGTCCATCACCTGCATGGCTGCAAGAATAAGAAAGCGAATATCGTTACATAGAGTAACACCTGCGATTGTGAATATCGTTCAAATAAGCAAAAGTTTTCATGTAGGCCATGAATTAGAATACGACGAAGGGACTTGCATTTTTATTGCCAGGCCATAAGAGACCTTCAAACAATCAAGGCTGTTATCATAATTTTCTTATTCTTATCATATGGAATTTGATCTAAAGAGACAACACCAACAATTTAGAAAGGAGCGAGTAGAACTTTGTAACCAGGTTCAGTTCTTATAAAATTAAATCACGTGCATCTTCAAGCTTTATATTTTTGTAATACGTGAGTATCAACCCTAAGTGCTCCACAAAGATGAACATAATGCAGAATTTGCATTGTGGCTAGAAAGTGGTTTTGGAATGTGCAAAATCATGTTGAGCAATGCAGGAGACATATAACTGTGCAAACTGTGCAGGAGACAGATAACACAATACAGTGAAGTACGAACTGTGCAAATAATTGCAAAAGCCTCCTGATGAGTATGTTACCATATAAGTACTGGTCTCAATCTATGTATAGCCTCATCTCCGGTCCCAAATCCTCCAACCAAGCACTACATAATTATTTTCATGTCCCTTTTACTACTATAATGGTTTAAAATGAATAATTAACATTGAAATTTTGATTTATGTAGTTTGAACTACCTATATTTAAGGAGAAGGACCAGGGGCTTTCCTAAAGATTGAACTTTGTGAGGATATAGCTGTTCCAGTCTTTGAGATTGTCTTCTTTGTTTTCTCCTTGAAACCCCTTATTTAAATAGAATTCTGGAAGTAACTGTTGGTTACCAAGACTATACTCTTACACCTTTCTAGGAAAGCTAATACCAAACCGCTTGAGATGTCATCTTGAATAATTGTTCTAGATTCAGAATTTAACATCTTAGATGAATAAGGATGATAATGCTCTATGTGTAAGTACACCATACCAGTGCCCTAATAATCAGTTTATTTGAATTGAAAACTTTGGAATCCTTTGGCGTAGTGCCTTCTACCATTGTCCCAAACTTCAAATGAAGGCTGATGTTGGTCATTGCTCTTGCATGTTGACATATTCTGTTCATGACCTTCATGACCTAAAGATGTTAAGTCTTAGAGTTAGCCATGTATATAAGATTGTTCGAGTGTGAGACCATGACATGTCTTCTAATATGCTTTTTTCTCTCTTTTCGTCCACGACCCTTCTGATGTTCCTATTACAAATTTCGTGCTTTTGTTTCTTAAAGGTTAATTTGGATGGTCGAGTCTCTATGAAGCATAGATTATATGGACACCAAAAACCAGTCTCGTATGTTTCATGGAGTCCATGTGATGATCAAATCCTAACATGTGGTGTAGAGGAAGTTGTTAGGCGTTGGGATGTATCCTCTGGTGAATGCCTTCAGGTTTATGAAAAGGGTCTTGTAGGCTCGATATCCTGTAGCTGGTCTCCAGATGGAAAATATATTTTCTCTGGATTAACGGATAAAAGCATAATAATGTGGGATTTGGATGGAAAGGAGACTGACTGTTTAAATGGAGAAAGGACTCTTAAGATCTCAGACTTGCAGATAACCGACGATGGAGAGCTGATTACTAGTTGTGAGGAAAATAGGATACTTATTCTTGACAGAGAATCAGGGAAAGAAAGATTTATTAAAGAGGATCAAGTTATAGTCTCATTTACATTATCTAGTGACAATAATTTCTTGTTGGTTAGTCTTGTGAATGAAGAATTGCACCTTTGGAGTATTCAGGGAGATATAAGACTTGTTTCCAAGTATAGAGGTCAAAGACGTTCTCGCTTCATTGTTAGAGCTTGCTTTGGTGGATATCAGCAAGGGTTTATTGCCAGTGGCAGTGAAGATTCAAAGGTATATTATAATGTATAGATTTGATAAGATACGGCCAATATATGATAATTTTGAAACCCTTTGATATAATTGACCAATAATCGACTGTTTTGTACATTGACAAAAAGACTGATACTGTCTGTAGGTTTACATATGGCACAGAGGATTAGGAGAGTTAATTGAAGCATTAGAAGGTCATTCTGGTGCTGTAAATTGTGTTAGTTGGAACCCTGCGAACCCTCATATGTTGGCCTCAGCTAGTGATGATCGAACAATACGGATTTGGGGTTTAAATCATACTGAGACCAAATCCAGTAGTCGCATTCATTATTGCAATGGAGCAAGCTAAAAGCTTTACTGCTTATTAGAAAGGTATTAAGAATTCAAATGACTTGTTTTCTTTCTTCTTACCAAGTTCATGTAGATACATGTATTTTCTTTCCTTACAACCAGATATTCATAATGACAATTTGAAATGATCACTTTACTGTTTTGATACATTTAGTTGCGGGTTTTGTAAGACTCACGCTAACTTCTTGAACCTTTTTTTTTTGGTTCTTTTATGATTTTAATGACATGGTTCATGCTTTTCTTGTTCCTTCAATTTAACTATCACATATGAACCTCTATTAATGGGTATTTAAAGACAACTGGTCCAGTTCGCACCGTTTTATTACTTTGAACCTCGCTATGGGCTTTACACGCCTTTTGTATAATGTAATTTATTTGGTGAAGAAACCTTAAAATGGACTCATGAGTCGTTTTTTTCTTAATTTCTGGGTGAGCTACCATCTTGATATAGGCTGCCAATAGTTTGCTTAATCATAGCTCCATTCACATTAATACATCAAAATGGGTCAAACCAAATATCTAGCTAAGTTAGAAATGGGTCGAATAGGTTGAATTTGTTGCAATATGCCTAAAAGTGTTTATTTTCTTAATGCATATTTATAAATTTGTTTTGCTATAAATCATTAGATTGTGTTAATTAAACGCCAACTATATGTAAAAAATAAACTAATGGCCAAACAAGTTGTTACGAGTCCAGTTGACCTGACGACCCATATCAAACCTGCATGGTTTGACCGGTTGCGACCCCTCCACACTCTTTTCATTTTGCCACCTCTTTCAAGTCTGGAATTGTTGTGTAGATTCGTTGTCGATAATTGTAGGTCCTTAAGCTTTTAAAAGGTTTATTTTGTATTGTATAGTTGGTTATGTTCATTTTGATCTGCTTTTTTTAATGTCATATTTTCTCTAGTTAACTATGATATATGTTATTATATGGCAAATGTTGGAATAACACTCAAGTTTCATAGTGGCATATTCCAAGTATTGTACGTGTACTTTAGTCACAACATATTGCCTTTGAAAATCGGCTAATATCACTCAATCTTGACATATTTGAGTCTCACCTTATTAAGAGCACAACAGTTAGTTTGCAATGAAATTACTGACCTCTTATGCAAGAACAATTGGGTTTTAGTCGGTAAATAGCAATGAACTTTTTTAAATGTACCGAGTTGGTACATGAACTCTGAAAAAATTGCGTAAATGTAACGAACTTTCATAATGTGTTTTAAGATAACGTGTCATACCTGATAGTATGACACACGACACCATTTATAATGTAACACATCATCAAATTATGCAGACTTGAACATTTTATGGAAGTTCGTTACATTACGCAACTTTTTCAGAGTTCACGTATCAAAACGAGACAATTGATATGAACCGGATCGATAATAAGATAACAAGAAGAAAATAAACAAGATAGATGGTTTATATTGATGGGATAAACTGACCCTCCGATGGTTTATATTAATGAGATAAACCAACCCCCGATATTGATAACCAAATCAATAATTCATATTATTCAACATCGTCAGAATTACAATCATAATGCCCTATTTATAATAGAGGATATCCATAGTTACTCTAATACCCTAACTTTCTCACCAAGAAATACAATAAAAGAAAAGTATCTTAATTAATAATAAAGAAATACTAATTAATGATAAAGGGGTCTTATCAATACTCCCGCCCCCAAAAACACCTTGTCCTCAAGGTGTTGCTTCAAAACGTCACATCGAGTAATTCCGGGATCCCAAATTCTGACTTGTAATTCCATAGCTTGATGATCATAGTGAAATTGAAAAATAAGCTTAAGCATAGAATTATGTTCTAACCATGTCCTAAGCCCATGTTTAGCATGCCCCCACAAGTGTCTACAAGACTGTCCATGAAAGATATTGTGCGTGCACTTCAACTCCATAACAAGTTTGAACATGTTATGGCTTTGTCTTATAACTTGATAATTGTCCCATGTACTCCCTTTAACCATATTCTCTTTCTGAGCATGAATTTGTCCAACATCAGGTTCATTAGGGAATCCTTGTGCATGTGAGTTCCCTTCTGATTCCACCTCCATAGCGACCTCACTTAAGTTGTTGAGTTGATTCTGACCTAAATCTTCCACCACCATGATTGGTGTTGTAAGAGCCTCCTCTTCCACACATGATGCAACCCTGAACTCTTCTAGGTTATTACCATCTTCACCACTTTTTTCTGTAGCCATAACTTTTGTTGTATCCTCGATGAACATAATCTCTGTAATTGGATCCTTAGTCAACGGAATATCTATCGTATTATTTTGATAATCACTCATCTTTTCCGCTCTTTCAGCAAGTAGTTTCTTGATCTCCCATATATCCATCTCCATACTCTGCTGAACAATCGCCATCCTTATTTCAGATCTCACCGTCTCCTTATGGACCTTTTTGTAAGCTTGCATACTTGCTCGATGCTCTTCTATTATAGACCGCCATATGTGCGCCATTGATTCAAAAAATCAGGTTACAATAAAACAAAATTCGGATGAAAAGTTGTTTTCCAGATGAACAGTAGGGTTTTGGAAAACAGTAACTTCGAATGAACAGTTTTTTATTTTTTATTATTTTTTTTTGTGAAACCCTAGAATCGAACAGCTCTGATACTAATTGATATGAACCGGATCGATAATAAGATAACAAGAAGAAAATAAACAAGATAGATGGTTTATATTGATGGGATAAACCAACCCCCCGATGGTTTATATTAATGAGATAAACCAACCCCCGATATTGATAACCAAATTAATAATTCATATTAATCAACATCCTCAGAATTACAATCCTAATGCCCTATTTATAATAGAGGATATCCATAGTTACTCTAATACCCTAACTTTCTCACCAAGAAATACAATAAAAGAAAACTAACTTAATTAATAATAAAGAAATACTAATTAATAATAAGGGTCTTATCAACAATGAAGAAAGTTCATTGTATTTTATTTATGACCAAAGCCTAAGAACAATTTGTGGCATACCCAAAGCTAAACTATATGCAGTTAAAGCACTTGCAATTACTATGTTACATGATCTATGTAGTTGCAATCTTGTAAAACTGAAAATATATTAGAAACATGAATATACTTGTTCAAATTCACAACCTTTTGGCTGATCAGTAACACATAATTAGTGGGGGATCTAGTGAAAGAATTTACAACTATTATCATTAAACTACAGTTCAGTACTGACATATATAGACAGTGTATATGTAACAACTTACTGCATACATACACGATCATAACACACAGGATAGAAGATTAGTTGTAGTCACGGAAACATAAGGTGTACACGATCAAACAAAAAATCCAGCGGATCAATCTGATTGCTGCTTTCCGGGACAAATGATAGACACTCGGTGTAACTTAACGCCATTAATGACGGATCATCTAAGAACAGCGTATCATTTTGGCTATTGCCGCCTTTGCAGTCATTAGTTAGTTGATCTCTGTTGTTAATTTTTAAACCATGAGTTCCAGCTTCTTGTGGCAAAGAAATAGTTGAATTAGTCAATGATACGGCTGTACCATTTTTTCCGGTTAGTTCTTGAACAAGTGTCTTGAAGCCTGATGAGTGAGTGATGTAAACCTTGGGCTTTAAGCTTTGATGGTGGTTTTTATTCTTGGAAATTTTGATAGAAGCTTTGCTCATTTGTTTCCCCATTGAAAGTGTTTTACTTTGGAAAGATCGATGTAGAGCTCTTTGTTTGTTGTAGCTGAGGTACCAAAGAGGAGTTGATGTGAATGTGGTAATTCATATGTACCCTTTTGCGGGCATGCAAACAAAATATAAGATATTATAAAGGACAGTTAAATACCCATTTATTAGACACGCAGTTAAATACCCATTTATTAGTGATGGTTTTCCCACTGTAAGATATTATAAAGACAGTTAAATACCCATTTATTAGACACGTGCTTAGCAAATTTGATTATTCTTCTTTACTGACCGTAGCTCTAAAGAGTTGTGTTTAAAATATTAAAACTAAAGATTTTTATGTATTTATTTTTTATTTTTTATTATTATTATTTTTATTATTATTATTATTATTATTATTTTTTATATTATTATTTTTATATTTTTTTGTTAAAAATATAACCTTTCAGGAGTTACCTTTAAATAAAAGGTTTAAGCTATAAAATAGTCGTGTACTTGGCTTCATATAAATTGAAAAGTGTTCCGATATTTGTTAAATACTCTCTCTATATGCACACATAGAAACTTATTTTACCCACCACGAGGTTGTTTTCTTTATTATTTTTTTTTATTTTTATTTTTTTAACCATTTACAATCAATGTTGTCTATAAAATTAACAAGTGAAACTACATAAGAGTAACACAAACATGTCTTGCAATAATAGTCTATCATTACAATTTTATATGTGTGCATATCAAGAGAAGTTTTGAAATTTTGTAACCATAAGTTATAAACACAACCCTGAGCATATATATAGAACTTACAAAATTTTGGATTCGGAAAAATATTTTAACAAATAAAATTCACATTTTACAATGGTGGAGGTATACGTTGCAATCAAGGTTTTCAAGATCGGGATCTAACACATGATCGTTTTCGTTTTTGCAAGATCGGGGTTCTAAGATCCTATTATAATGTCATTTTCTTTATAGTCTTTGTAATATTATTCAAATCTAGAAATTATTATATATTATAAATACAAAATTATATGAATGTTTTATGGAAATGCTTTCCTAAATTATGAATATTGAATGTTTAAAAAGATATATATATATATATATATATATATATATATATATATATATATATATATATATATAGTGAGACTTTCTTGCGAGAACCATCTTATCTGCGAGAACTGACAGAACCATCAAAAACATACATGCATGCCTTCAATAATTGTATTTTTGCACATATGTTCTAAAAACAACATGTTTTTTTTTTTTTTTTTTTTTTTTTTTTTTTTTTTTTTTTTTTTTTTTTTTTTTTAAATGGTTGTTCTAAAGAATTTGATAAGAAATTGGAAATACAAAATTTTTCTTTGAAGGTGTGCATGTATGTTCTTATAAGGCGTGCAATGACAATATTGCAGCCGTGTGTAAGGTTTTTGTGAAAAAAGAGGATGAGTTCATGATGATATTGAAGAACAGAGGTGGATACTTACGATTATTGATGATTTGCATGTATTTTTATTTTATTTTAAAAGGCGTGCATGTATGTTTTTGGTGGTTCTGTCAGTTCTCGCAGATAAGATGGTTCTCGCAAGAAAGTCTCCCTATATATATATATATATATATATATATATATATATGACCATATATGATTAGATCCTAAGATCCTATGGTCAAAATGGTATCTTATAAGATCTTAAGCTTGCTAAGATCCTACATAAGATCCGGATCATTTTTGATTTATTGTATCGTATATCGTAAGTAACATAAGATCAAAACCAGGATCTTAACAGTCATAGTTGCAATGGCTTGTAGAAGTGGTGGCCGTTAGTATTTAGCAGAGGAGAAGAATTCCCGTGAATGTGCTTTGAAAAAGGGAGTTCTGTATAACATTAAAGAGAGAATGCTAATAATGTTGTTCCCTTTTAGTTGATTACAAAGATATAACAAAGTTAACTAATTAACATCATGTCTTAATAATGTTAGTTCAAACTTATAACAACATATATAAACGTATAAGTAAGCTCAAAGATATTTTCAACGTTAGAAGTGAATCAAAGAATTTACTTAAAATTGTTTGCAGAATAACAATTTAAGTTGAATGACAATATGTGGTGATCTCCACTCTAAACTTAAACAAAAACCTATGTTAATGTTTACGTAAGAACTATGCTTTTGACTAAGTTCTATTTAGAGGAGTAAATGCTCTTGAATGTGTTTCACATTAATTGCAAGAGATGAACATTTACTCCTTTACAACATTCTTATTTATATGCGAGCATCAGGATGGATACTCGTGGGGTAATAGCGACGTATTAGCATTTAATTAACCATGTAGTACACTTACATTAACTGCTTCTATTACTAGGACATGTCTAACCATGCTTTAAGGAACAATGTTGACAAATGTTTGTCATTTTTTACCAACTCTAGTACTATATTGACTTTTTGATAACAACAGGCTATTTAAGAACCAAAGGAGATCCGAAGCTCAAGTTGTTGATTTGATCAAGTCTACAATTCGTCTCAAGCTGCTCACGTGTAAATTCAAGAAGACGGCGAGCATGGGACATCTTCTGCATGTTTGGAAGTTACCCTACTCTCTTATGCGTTCCTAATGTCTATTATCCATTTGAAGATTGGTCTCAGAGTTGGTTATTTGTGGAGGGTTCATATTCGTTGGCTCATGCTGTTGGCGTTTTTGTTTGTTCGTTGGAGTTCCATCTGAGAGATGTACTCTTTTTTTCTTCTCCAAGGTTTTTCCCTCTGGGTTTTTCTTGGGAAGGTTTTTTAAGGAGGCGGTCTCAGTTGGTGCATCACTCTCATTCGAAGTGGCTTATGGATAGTTGTGGTGATTCATATTTTCTGAAGTGGTTGTTTCCTATTTGTGAATTATATTTTCATAGATTTGATGGTAAAAAGCAAGAAGAATGAAACATGAAGAAATACTGAAATGATAAGCAAAATACGCTGAGTAGATATTGCTGCTAGTACAAAACATATTCTGAAAGCAGAACTGTTCCTGCTTGTAGTGTATCTGTTCCTGCTGGTCTGTTCCTGCTGCTAGTATAACTGTTCCTGCTGGTAATAACTGTTCCTGCTTGTAGTGTATCTGTTCCTGCTGGTAGTGTATCTGTTCCTGCTGGTAGTAACTGTTCCTGCTTGTAGTGTATCTGTTCCTGCTAGTAGTACAAACGAAGCTGCTGCTGATCAGTGAGTCATACTGCTGCTGGATGGATAAGAATGAAGAAGATATTATTTGTATGACTGTATGAGTCATGTTCATACAAAAGATAATATCTAGATATTTGATCAAGCAAATAGATGACAAGACTTATCATATTGTAAAAGATCTTCCTTGGACTATAAAAGGAAGATCTTACCCTTAGATTAAATATGTTTTACAAGTGTTTAGTATGCTTAGAATTTAAACACAGAAATGTGTTAAAATGTAAAACATCAAATAGTGAGTGTGTGTGGGAACATCAGACATGGGGTCTGATGTTGTTATGTTTGTTTAGCCTCAAGGATCTTCGATCCCTGATTAGAGTGTAATCGTACTGCTATTGATCAAGTAGTATTGGGGCTGATTTTATAACAAAAGAGAATGTTGGTCCACGAATTGTATGTGGATCACTAAGTAGTCTTGAATACCTAGTAGATGGTTAGGATAAATCCGAACCAATCTAAGTGAGAAACCCTAGGTGATTGTTGTTGTTAATGCGGAATCTTAACAAGAACAATGAAGAACACACAGAGAGATATCACTAACTTCGTATATTGATTATAATCACAATAGTGAACTCGTACAACTCACACACATTTCTAACAATCTTTAGGGATCCTTTTATAACACAAGGAAACCCTAATACTAACCGACTCAGAAGATATTCACAAATCTTCTATAAAGATACTTACACGTTTTGTATCTTTTCCTAACTTATCTCTAACAGACTTTCCTAACTTCACGACCAGACTTAACATTATAAGTCAACCAGACTTAAACATACTACCAGACTTAACTTTGCATTACCAGACCTAATTACAAAGACAGACCTAACTCTGACATACTACCAGACCTAAGTTGTCTTCTCTTGATTCGTATCATAATTCCCAACAATCCTCCCCTAACTTGATCTTCATGCTTCATGAACTTCAAGTTCTTCTGATTAAGCATTCTGAGGATTGAATCTTGAACACTTTGGACTGTATTTAGGTCTTGATCCCTTCTAGCAGCTTGAATCTTGATAAGCTCTTCTGATATGGTCTTTGCAGCAACATTGACTATATGTACATCAAATTCATTTAAGTTTCAGACTATTCTCATCACTTCCAAATGTGTTAACATCTGCGAGAGGTGAATCATTGAAAATATAATGGATTTGAAATCTCTTTACCAATAGCCATTACCACTGGAGTAGCCAATGTTTTGGTGTGTAAGACCATGGTACATTAATAACCATATGATTTTTAGCAAATCATCAGCTTATCAACGGATTTGTTAAGTCTTTACCAAAAGCCGTTTGCTTCTGGACTAGTCAATTCTTTGATGGAAAAGCACCTCATCATGGTGAATTGATTACCATTTATGGTTTTCCACAGCCTTTACCACAAGCCATAACCTTGTGGGCTAGCCAACTCTTCACTTATCTTAGATATGGTGAGTTGAAGACCATACAATTTTTGGCAAATTGTCAGCCATAAACGGATTTGAGCAATCTTTACCTGTTAGCCGTTTGCTCAGGATTAGCCAGTCCTTGTGTTGATGAGACAAGGTGGACTGATAACCTTTTGATGTGTTAGTGCAAAGCACCTCCACCAAGTGAGAAGTTCCAATAGTCTCACTTAACAACTTGTGAAAATTTACTTAATCCAGCATTATCTATAAAAGAAATAGAAAGACAAAAATCATTTTTTATTTATTTATTTTTTTATTTTATTTTTTTTTATATATCACAAACAGACCTAAAAACAAAACTACAAGACTTAAAGATAACCTAAATGCTGGTAAGTACTCATACTTAACATACTTTACAGATTGACCTCCCCTTAAGCCAAACCTCCCCTTAACTCAAACTAGGGGTTCATCATACCAATGTTAACTACCAGATAATTGAATCTAGGACCATCAAATGCCTTAGTTAACAGATCAGCAACATTAAAATCTGTATGTATTTTCTCCACTCTAATCAACTTCTTTTCAAAGCAATCTCTAATGAAGTGATGCCTGATTTCTATATGCTTAGTTTTAGAGTGATATACTGGGTTCTTAACAATACAGATAGTACTCTTATTATCTATATGGATAACAGTATTCATAAAATTCAAACCATAGTCCAGCATCTGATTCTGAATCCATAAAACTTGTCCACATCAATGAGCAGCTGCTACATACTCAGCCTCAGTAGTTGAATTGGCCACAATTGTCTGCTTCTTGCATTGCCAAGATATCAACCTCCTTCCAAGGAATTGACAACCTCCTGTTGTGAATTTCCTATCCAGACTTGCACCAGCATAGTCACTGTCTGAATAAGCTGTCAGGTCAAAAGATGACTCCTTAGGATACCAAAGGCCTAAATTTGGTTTACCCTTTAAGTACCTAAAGATTCTCTTCACAACATGAAGATGTGAAGTCTTTGGTTGTACCTGAAAACGTGAACAGACACAAACTGCATACATAATGTCAGGTCTAGAAGCAGTAAGATACATGAGGGAACCTATCATAGATTTGTAAAGATGCACATTCACATC
This sequence comes from Artemisia tridentata subsp. tridentata, assembly GCA_021014915.2. NCBI lineage: Eukaryota > Viridiplantae > Streptophyta > Magnoliopsida > Asterales > Asteraceae > Artemisia > Artemisia tridentata. The sequence goes on along the minus strand of CP139502.1, from coordinate 102,848,265 downwards.
AGCAGCATCTTCATCCTTTGTTAAAGGCACCTTGTTCTCCATGGGAGTGACTGCTGTCTTCACATTTGAGAACTCAAACTTTCTCAAAATTTCTGCAACATACTTGTCTTGAGAAATAAAAAGTCCATCATCCTTTTGTTTAACTTGCAGTCCCAAGAAAAATGTAAGTTCTCCCATTGAGCTCATTTCAAACCTGCTCTTCATTAAACCTTCAAATTCATCACACCAAGACTTTCTTGTTGATCCAAAAATGATATCATCCACATAAATTTGAACAAGAATGATATCTTTCTGGTCTCTCTTAATGAATAAAGTCTTGTCAATTACACCCCTGATGTATCCATGTTCTTCAAGAAACTGTGAAAAAGTTTCATACCAAGCTCTAGGAGCTTGATGAAGACCATATAAAGCTTTAATAACCTTATACACTTGATTGGGGTTAGCAGGATCCTCAAAACCAGGAGGTTGATGTACATACACATCTTCTTCAATAGTGCCATAAAGGAAAGCACTTTTGACATCCATCTGATACACCTTGAATCCCATGTATGATGCATAGGCCAAAAATAACCTGATAGCCTCAATCCTTGCTACAGGAGCAAAAACCTCATCATAATCTATGCCCTCCTCCTATTTGTATCCTTGTGCTACCAACCTTGCTTTGTTCCTTACAACTACCCCTCTTTCATCCCTTTTATTCCTGAAGACCCATTTAGTACCAATAACTTTAGCTCCATTGGGTAGGTCTACAAGAACCCATACTTTCTGTAGCTTGAACTGCAACAACTATTCTTGCATAGCTTCTACCCAACTTTCCTCCCCTAAAGCTTCAGAAACTGTAGTGGGTTCACTTTGAGAAAGAAAGCAAGCAAATAAGCAATGTTGCTGGTCCTTATGATTGACCCTTTGTTGTTGCTTAATCAGGCTAATGAGTGCAAGTGAATCAGACTGATGTTGCACCCTACTTCTTGTTTGAACAGCAGATTTGGGATTACCAATTATTTGACTCTTAGGATGAATGGTGTGAATCCTGAGAGTGGGAGTTGGACTGACCTCCACTTCAGTGGGTAAGTTGTTGAAATTAGTGACAATGCCTCCTTCATCATAGGAAGCCCCTTCAAAGATACCTTCATTAGGATTTGGAAATACTTCAAGTTCTGGCATCTCAGAATCAGCACAAGCAGTACTTGAAGAAAGGTCTGGTTGAGCACTACTACCAGACTTAAAATGAGAAGTACTGGTAAGGTTAGGGGATACTACTTTGCCAGAAACTTGAGATTTGAAGTCAGAATCCTTTTCTTGAGAGGAAGAAGTCTTGATTTCTGCTTCAGCAGCAACAGACTTGGTCTCTGTAGATGGAATCACAACAAGCTCAGCCACATCATCAGTGTTCCCTGTATTAGAAGGATCTTTGGTACCTGCATTGTTAGTAACTTCTTTGGTACCTGCAATAGGGTTAATTTGATTCTCCTTGGAGACAGGAATATAATTCATAGAATCAGTTAAATAATCAATATCAAACATCCATCTATGACCAATTCCCTTGACATTGGGTTTTTCTTCAAGAAAGTTTACATGCAGATTTTCTTCTACTTTCTTGGATACTAGATTGTAAACCCTAAAGGCTTTACTGTTTAATGCATACCCAAGTAAAAACCCTTCATCAGACTTTCCTTCAAATTTTCCAAGAACACTTAAAGTATCAAGAATGGTAACATGACACCCAAAAGGTCTTATGTGACTAACAACTGGTTTATGGCCAAACATAAGTTCATAAGGGGTTTTATTTTGAGGCTTGGTCACTCTAACCCTATTAAAGATGTAACAGGCATTGCTGACTGCTTCAGCCCAAAATGTTGTAGGTAAGAGAGAATCTGCTAGCATAGTCCTAGCTGCCTCAATAAGTGTCCTGTTCATTCTCTCAGCAACTCCATTTTGCTGAGGAGTTCTTGCATTACTGAATTGTTGCTTAATTCCTTTATTACCATAGAAGTCTAGCATGCTCTTGTTTTTAAACTCAGTGCCATTATCACTCCTAATGATTTTAACTCTTTTATCAAGAAGGTTTTCAATCTGCCTAATGAAAGTTTGAATCAAAGGAGTAGCTTCATCCTTCCTAGACATAAAGAACACCCAACAATATCTAGTACAATCATCTGTAATGACAAGGCAATAGCATGCATGATTTATACTATGGACAGATGTAGGGCCAAAAAGATCCATATGTAAGGTATGTAAAGGTTCAGTGATTAATCTTTCTAATTTAACCTTACAGGATGCCCTATGTTGTTTTCCCTTGTTGCAAGCCACACAAGTATGATCATTTTTAAACAATTTTGAAGGCAAACCTCTCACAAGGTTATTCTTCACAAGTTTATTCATGTTTTTGAAATTCACATGGCCTAACCTTCTGTGCCACAACTTAGATTCATCCAAAGTAGCTTTTGCAATCAAACAGGTAGCACCTTTTGCAGGATTAGATGCTTTCATATCAAAACTGTACATTTTGTGTTGTCTGGGAACTTTAAGAAGAATCTGATGTTCTTCAGGCATCTTAAAGTCCGGAGTCAACACAAGACAATCAGTTTCAGTAAAAAGCACCTTATGCTGAGTATCACAAATTTGTGATATTGAGAAAAGGTTGAACTGCCCAAGTTCTTTCACAAAGGATACATTGTCAAATTCTATGTTGCCCACAATAATTCTTCCTTTACCAGTTATCTGTCCCTTGCTTCCTCCAAAAGTAACAGAACCTCCTTCGAATTCATGAAAATCATTTAGATAGTTCTTGTTACCAGTCATATGCCCAGAGCATCCACTGTCAAGAATTCCTCTATCTTCCATATAGCAAAGTGGATGATCCTGCACAAAAAGAAGAGAAATTAGTTTCTCTTAGGAACCCAGGCCTGAGTAGGCTTGGGTCCGCCTTGTGGATCAACATGCTTAAGTTTCTTAATTGAACCTGATCCACTGTTGTTTTGGGATTTATACAATGATTTATTTTTGTTTGAATCCCAAGACATACATGCTGAGGTCTTAACAGCAGACCCCCCATTCCCCTTTAAAGGTTTTGCTTTTTGCTTTACAGCTTGTCTTCTCACAGGTGAATGAGTTTTATAAAAATTATTTCTTTGAAAATTTGCATTCACCTGAGGTTTTTGAAAAGGTTGTTTGGGTCTCACAAAACCAGTGTTCACATTAGATCTCAAAGAATTAACATAACCAGTATTCACATTAGGCCTCATAGAATTAACATTTTGCCTATTCACATTAAAGTTCCTGTAGCCAGACCTAAGATTTTGTCTACCAGAATTAACATAAGAGTTAGGTCTGGTAGAGTTATTGAGTTGGACAGGTCTGGGAACAAACTGATTAGCATGATTAATTCTACTAACATTATTCCAAACTGGTTTATTTGAACCATGACCCATATTAACATTCCTTCTCTTTTGCTCAGCCTCTCTTTTCATTCTCTTTTCATGGAAGTCACAATCTCTTATTAAATGACTCAAACTTCCACATACAAAGCATCTTTTAGGAGCATAAGTATAACTACTCCTACTTTCTCTGTGAACACTATTGCTTCTAGGTGACTCACTCATTTTAACAGATTCCCTAGGAGTTTTTATGTGATTAACACAACTAGGTTTGACTGTCTTAGCCTTTGGTTCAGTCACTACAGGTTTAGTAACAACAGGTTCACACTTCTTAACAACCTTAGGTTCAGGATTCTCTTTTATCTCACTTTTTGACTCAGACTTAGAGTGATCAGAGGAACCATCAATAGATCCTTCAGAGTCATTGGATTGACAAGAAGAATACCTACTGGATTTGTCCTCTGAGGTGGTTGGTTCAGGCACTTGAGGACCTTTCTTACCATACACAAAGAGTGAATCATCCAACTCTTCTTTTTCAAGAGGAGTATAGTCATCACTCAAAGGTGGTGGTACTCCCTTAAAGTCACCAGTCTTAACAAACCTATTATACAAAGGCTTATCAGTATAGTCCTCTTCTTTATTCTTAAATATAGCCTTATTCTCATTATCCTCATATCCTAAGCCACATTTTTTATTTGACTTAATTTGAGAATCCCAACACTTAAACAGGTTATTATTTGAATTGTTCCACTGATCTACCCTTTTTCTCAACTCATCCCTCTCCTTCTGAATTTTAAGGCCCAATTGTCTATACCTTTTAAGCTTTTCATCTTGTTCATATATTTTATTAGCTTGAAAGTATAGTTTTTCATTTAAAGCAGCATGTTGGTTTTGAAGGGTGACCTTTTGTGCCTCTAATGTTTTTACAGCATTTTTATGTGCTAATAGATTTACTTCTAAGTCACCTATTTGTTCTAGCTGCTCATCACACAAGGCCTTAACATGATTATATGAATCAGTGCATAATTTAGAGCATAATGATACCTCATTACCAATGGCCATGAGAGCATGATCAGACTCCTCATTCACTCTTGGATGTTCACCCCAGTTGACTCCTCCAGCTTCCATTGTCAGCAGGCTCATCTGATTCTTTTCCATCTTCCCATCATCATCTCTTTTCCCATCAGCAGACTTCTTCTCTAGACAATCTCTTGAAAAATGTCCATGCTTGTGACAGTTGTAGCATTCAACTGTCCTCTTTGTGTATCCCACTGGTGATTTGTTGTTGAAGTTGATGGTCCTTCCATATTGCTTCTGAAATCGTTTGACCCTTAAAGCAACCATGGCAATGTGCCATTTTATGTCCATCTCCTCAACTTCAGCATCATTAATCTGTTCTAGGTCTTCACTAATAAAGCTTTCATCTTCCATTTGATTGGCAAAGAAAGAATGTATCACCTCATCAGTAAAACTTGAAGCAGACCTTTCACTTGAAGGAGTTTCATAGATACCAGACCTAACACTACCAGATTTAACCTTGTAAGTACTGCTTTTGTTTTGTGACACAAAAGCAACATTTGATGAACTGGTTGAAGCCTGAGTGTTGTTACTGATGTCCCTTTCAAACATCCTGAGATTATTGTATAGGTCATCAGGTGTCATTGAATCTACTTCCTCCTTAATCCTCATCGCCACAGATACATTGCCCCATTCTGATGGTAAAGATCTAAGGAACTTGTGGTTTGCATCCTCATTTGAAACTGCTGCACCATGAACTTCCAGTTGTGTTAACAGATGTTGAAATCTGTCATAGCCCTTCTCCAAACCTTCAGTCTTCGAAACACTGAATGTCACAAATTGCTGTTTAAGAACAGCCTTTTGCATCTTCTTGGAGTTTGCATTGCCTCCAAATCGTTTCTTGATAGCCTCCCACATCTCCTTAGCATCAAGGATGCCATGAAACCTTTGTAGATGCTCCTTAGGAATAGCCATAAGAAGCAAGGTTCTGGCCTTCTTTTCCTTCTCCACAGCCCTAATCTCTTCCGCAGATACTGGTGGCATTATTCTGATCTGCCCATCATTCCCTTGTGAAATTCTTTTCTTAGAATTTCCCTTTTGAATAACCTTCCATACATCACTATCAATGTATTCCAGATAATGTTCCATCTCCATGGCCCATATATCATACTCTTTTCTTTTCAGTAATGGAAGTTTTATGTTTGAGATTGTGGTTGTGGAAGGGATGGGTTGTTGTTGTGTTTGGGAGTTACTGGTTTCGGTTTTTCCTTCATCTTCATGGTTTGACTTCTCATCCTCACTGTTATGGATTGAGAAAGTTTCAGGCTTATCAAATTCAGACATTGTGTAGGGTGATTTGAGTGAGAATTAGGTTTTTGGGATTTAGTGTTCTTTGAATTCAGAGTCTCTCACCTTGCTCTGATACCACTTGTTGGTCCATGAATTGTATGTGGATCACTAAGTAGTCTTGAATACCTAGTAGATGGTTAGGATAAATCCGAACCAATCTAAGTGAGAAACCCTAGGTGATTGTTGTTGTTAATGCGGAATCTTAACAAGAACAATGAAGAACACACAGAGAGATATCACTAACTTCGTATATTGATTATAATCACAATAGTGAACTCGTACAACTCACACACATTTCTAACAATCTTTAGGGATCCTTTTATAACACAAGGAAACCCTAATACTAACCGACTCAGAAGATATTCACAAATCTTCTATAAAGATACTTACACGTTTTGTATCTTTTCCTAACTTATCTCTAACAGACTTTCCTAACTTCACGACCAGACTTAACATTATAAGTCAACCAGACTTAAACATACTACCAGACTTAACTTTGCATTACCAGACCTAATTACAAAGACAGACCTAACTCTGACATACTACCAGACCTAAGTTGTCTTCTCTTGATTCGTATCATAATTCCCAACAGAGAAAGTTTGGCAAAACCTTGTTGTGATAATATTGTTTCTTTCATTTGAATATTCCGCCAATATTATCATCATGCTAGTCATAGACAAAATCCTAGATCAAAGGTGTAACAACCTAGAGTCCATAAACGATCACAAAACTTATTGTTAGTAACCTCTAAAATAAGTTTCCACAGTGGTTGTTTCCTATTGGTGATTTAGTTATTGTATGTTCCTAGTTTTATTTTCGCTTTGTGGCATGTCACAAGCGGGTTAGTGGTTGTTCAACCGTTGCTTGAAGTTAATGTGGTACTTCTGCCACATTTCATTGTACTTATTTGGTTCTGTGATTAATATATTTTGCCAGGGTGAATCCCTTTTACCCAAAAAAATATTGACTTTTTGATAGGTGCTTTACACTTATCTTTCCAAGAAAGTTCCCGCCTAAACTTCAGTGACTTGGATACTTTTACTATGTATCTAAGTTTCATGATGTCTTGTATTTGTTGAGGAGATCTTCAGGGAGTCAGTGTCCATCTTCTTCTTGGTTCAAGTACTTCACTCACTGAGTTCTGCCTTAAGAAGTGTTGAGTCTTTCTTTAAAGTCTGAAGAACTTTGAAGATAGCTCTATAAATGCTTCTTTCCATTCAGGAACTTTGTTTACACTTATGGTATTTTCTATTCAAATCCTAGTCGAAGATCATTCGACACTGAATTGGCACGACAATCTCCCCCTATTTGGATATAAATATAGCCTAAGTGTTTTTCAGTGAGCAAAACAACTTCTTCTTACAACTGAAAGTAAAGTAAAAACTGATAATGAAACAAAAAGATCAATATTATTCATGAGTTACAAACTACTTACCTAAAAATTATAGCATGGTTTTTTCTAGTTTTGTTCCTGCATGACCCATAGCATTTTCAGCTTAACTTTCTTGGTGATGAGGATGTGCATGTCCTCTCTTTTATTGATGATTTCATCCAAGATCTGAACTAACCTCAAACTTTAAGGACTCTTTTCTTTCAGTGCTGCAATCTAGTAGCAGAAGAGTGTTGAGGTGTCTAAAACTAATAATTCAGAGACTCTCTGAAAGGCTTGATCTCCAAAAGCATTAGTGAAGAAAATTCAATGTGTAGGTTTTTCAATGACCAATCCTTCTCTAACTTTAACTCCCTTAGGAGATACCCTCTTGCAATGAAGACCAATGACCAATGAAGACCAGGTACATACATTTCAGGTTCAGACTCCATGGATCTTTTTCTTTTCTTTTGAAGATCAGGGGTTTTGGTAGGATCTAGAAGACTCAGAGGCTTTATTGTATCAATGCCTAATATTCTTTCTTGTTCTCCGAGTTCTTCAAATCTTTTGCCATAAAACTTGAGCAATTCAGAAGCATTTGTTCCCTTTTTCTTCTTCAAAATGGCAAGCATTATTTCCCATTCCTTAACGCCAAATAATCTCCATTTGAACTCAGTAAGAAGTTCAAAATTGTATTTTTCATTGCTCCTTATGATGCTTACACTTATCGGTTTAGTGTTTCAGATGATCTTGATATCAGTGATTGGTTCAGGTTTTTTGACATACTCCATCTTTGCTTTGTAATCTTCCCAGTGCTTTATCTTTTTCTCAGCCTTGGTCTTTTGCTTTTCCTTTTCAACATTCAGTTCCTGAAGCCAAGGTGGCAAAAATCGAGAATCGGTAGTCGGGTGGTCGACCCCCTTGTAGCTTGTAATCTGTCTAGGCAGGATTAATTGGATTGGCATTTCCAACAAGTTTTGGGTATTTTCGGCGAGTTTTGGGTATTCCTGGCAAGATTTTACTTAAAAAAACATCTTGTAATTGATATAAACAACTACTATAAGTGATTAAAACTAGTTTACGTCAAGTTTTGGGTATTTCCGGCAAGATTTGCAATTTTTCGTCAAGTTTGACCATCGTTGACCATGGTTGACCGATTTACACAAATCGGAAAGGTTGTTGGCCCAATAGCGCCTAGGTCGCGATTAATTGGCCTTGTTGGCCTTTTTTACAACACTTCCAGAAGCTGAAGCTGTTTAAATTCTTTGGCTAATTTGATGGATTGAGATAATGCCTGAGCCTCCTCATTTGCCGCCTGAGAACTTCTACTTTAGTGGCAGCTTCAGTTTTCCTTTTATCTTCATCATCTAAGAGTTTCTGAATTTCATTCCCAGTAGCTTGAATGATTCTTCTATCTGCAAGTTGATAAGGTATCAAGCCAGAGGTTGATGAAGATTCACCTTGGTTTGTAGGAACTGAAGTTGATGGTTGATTGAATTTGATTTCAAGGAATGATTGCTCTTCAGCTTCAACATCAGATAACTTATCATCTTCAGAACCAAACAACATCTTCTTTTCGCTTTTAGTGTCTTCATTGGGTGGTGCACTTGAAGATGGAATGTATTCAACTGGGGTAACTCTAACTGATGAGATGGGCACTGGGTTTTCCAACTCTAATGTCTTATCCCTCTCAGGTGTTGAGGAGGGATTATGAAAGATAACCATTGCTCGGCTGGTTGGTTCAGTCTCTGATGGTTGAGGACTTTCCACAAATGGAGAGACCAAAGGTTGTTCAGTGATAGGTTAGGAGCGGTCTCAGCGGTGTCTTCCCCTCAGCAGCTGTTGAGGCTGAAGAACCAGGAGCTGATGCGGTTCCAGTTGAAAGACTTGCCCTAACCAGGAGTTGAAGTAGTTTACATAATGAAGTCTTGATTTCTGCAATATCAGAGGCCATTTGAGCTTGATCAGACTCAATCTTTGTTAACCTAATTCCAGTTAACCAATCCCATGACTTGTAATTTTCAGCTTGGGAGTTGAGGCATTTCCTAATTTTAGAGACCGATACACGAAGCTTAGGAACCTTGAAATCAGACACTTCCGTGTATAGCTTCTCAATGACTTTGGCTAGGGATCCAAGTTGTTTTCCAAAATTTTCAAAGTTCTAACTAGTATGCTTGAATCCCACTTTGACGTTATGCTTCATATCAGCATAGCTAGCCCCCAACTCATAGTATCTGTCAAAGGCCTCATCTAAAATTTCTTTAGTTACCCAATCTCCCAGAGTCTGAAGATGGTATTCAAGGATAACTTCATTGAGAGCAGTAGGTGTTGGTTCAGGAGATAAAGGAGGTTCTTGATACTCATATTCAGGATCATGAGGATGATGAATGAGGTCAGCAGCATCATCAGGGATCTGAGACCTTGATACAAAGACTTCAGTATCATCCATTTGTTCATCAATTAACATTACCTCATCCTCCTCATCAGGTGTATTGTAAGTCTGATCCTCATCATCATCATCAAAATCTATGATAGCCTGCATGTCACCGGTAGTTAGTGTGACAGTTTTGTGTCCCTCATCAGTGAATTGAGGAGAGATCACTAAATCATCGGGATCTTTTTGGTGTCCCTTAGGCAAAGGTTGTGATGAACTAGTGCCTTCACTAGTATCTTTTGTTGTTGGTGATTTATTTTGTTGTCCCTCATCAGTGGAGTGAGAATTATCCACTGAGTCGCAAGGATCTTCTCGGTGTCTCGAGAGCAAGGATTGTGATTTATTAGTGTTCTCAGTGGGATATTTTGAAGATTTTGATTAAGTACCCTCAGGGACTGAATGATGTTTAGGATCCCCAAGGGTCAGACCCTCAGGCTCAAACTATTGTTTTTCATGAACGGATTGTAAGGTCAAGTTTGGGCTTTGTTAACCCTAAATAATCGTCCCTTAGTGCAGACTCAGGGTCTAAGGATAAGATAGATCGTGCAGACACAAACATTAAAACTTTCCTACAGAAGTTTTTGTAGAGGCTGCTTGCATTGCCCATTTTTTGTTTCCTGAAGCTTCAGCGGAAGCAACAGACGGTTGGTTTGGTTCCTTAATGTCCCTGGCCTTAGAGGACTCTAAAGTTGTTGGGCCGTTTGGTTCTTCACCACTATTTTTTAGGAAAAAGATGGTGGATTGTTTCTTGGGCTTTTTAAACTTCGCCTTTTTGAGGTTCAGGTTGGATAGACTCATATGGGTTTTTCTTCATCTTTACCTGTTGATAAGATTGTGCTCCTCCCTGAGGAAGATTCAGAAAGTGTCTTGGACTTAGACAATTTCTTCTTCTTAGGAGCTGTATTCGGAGATACAGCCGGAGACTGTTCAGTTTGCTCAACCATACTTAGAATGTAAGTTGTTAATTCAACTTGCTTTTCAGGGATGGTGGATGAGTAATTTAATTTACTTAGGATGAAGGGAGTAATGCCTTTCGCAACGTCTTGAGCATACTCATCGCCAAGTGATCTAACATGAGAGAGACAAATCGAGGCTAAGATATAATATTTTTTTGATTGTCCTCTGAAAGTTTACTTACAAGATCATCAGAGATGATCTTCCAAGTGTTGACCTTAGTCCTAGTGATGATATTGAAGGTTATCATCTGTTGACTTGAATTCAACTGATCAGTAGGTGATTTGTTGCCATCTAGAACCTGAATGACAAATGTAATCAGGATCCTCCAAAGTAGGTGAGATTTTTTTTTTTGTAAAGAGGTGTTTGACAGACTAGGTCAGTACCATCCTTTTTGGGCTCACTCTCACTGTGAAGACCTAACTTAGCAAGTTCACGTAGGGTTCTGGTGGTACCCGCATGGCCAATAAAACATGCAAAAACAGAAGTAACATATATGTAGCCATGTAGCCAGACAAACTGTAGCTAGCAAGATCTTTCCTAATCAATGATATAACCTAATCCTAAACACGCATAAAGGGTGTTTATAGAATACTTATTTGTTTCCTACAGATGTATAAGCTTCTTAATCAACTGCAACGCGTGGGTTCACCTTCTTTCATCTTGGACGATTGATCTAGGGTTTTCGGGAGGAAAACTACAATGTTGGGATTCTTAATTTGATGAGACAAAATAAATAAAAGAATGAAACACAAGGACTTAAGTGCAAAAGCTGGAATTGTTCAAGTGATCAAAGATTTTGAAGATATTCATTAATGTTTAAAAGATTTACTTTATTGTTTACTTCCTTTGTAAGTCTTGGACTCCTTATGTTATAAAAGGAGATCAGACGTGTAGGTTTTACATAAGTCGTGAGTTCCAATGTAAACCCTAAAAGTGTGTGTTTCTCATCTAGGCGTCAAGTCCCTCTAATGGACGCCTAGGGTTAGAGTTGTTTGTTGTCTCAAGAATCTATGATTCCTACTACAGTTCATTGATGTAACCGTATTATCTTGAATAAATAATATTGAGGCTGTGGAGAATGTTTGGAAAAACCTTGTTATGATAATATTGATTCTATGTATCAATATTCCGCCTATTTTATCATGTTCCTAGATTAGTTCTTAACAAACTAGAGCTACAACGATCTATAGATTTCACAATTGGTATTAGAGCATGGGAGCTCGTGATATTTAGGATTTACAAGGTTTTTAAAGTCAAAGAGAGCTGATTTGGAGAAGGTATCATCAGTCCACTTTTAGGTTTTTCAAGTTTGATTGTTTTAGGTTTTGAAGCTTAATCGGTTTTAACTTGATTGAATGTTGCTACGTTTTGTTATTATTAAATCCTAAAATCAAGTATGTTCTGGCAGAAAAAGATTCACACATAAAATGAAACTCTAATATGCTTCTAGGGTTTTAGTGAACAGTTGTTTCTTTTTAAGGTTTCTAAGAGAGTCGACTTCTCTTGTTTTCGTTAATCTGGTGAATTGCTATGCTATTTTTCGATCAGATTTGAGTGGAATAATGGTTTACATTGTTGTAACTGTTTCGACTGGAGAAAGGCTACGTTTAATGAGTCTATTGGTTGCATATGGTTACTGATCATTAGGGGTACGCAAGTAAGGGGAAGTAGAGGTATCCTACTTTATGCTGATAATTTCACTCAGTATACGCTCCAATCAGTATATGCTAATCAGTATATGCTGATGCTTTGAAAGTGCACGAGAGGGTTTTAGTACTGCCATTTTAGAAAGTTTGTACTGCTAGATCATTTTGGTCATGAGTTTGTACTGCTCGTTATGGTTGTTTGTACTACTCATGAACACTTAGTACTGCTACGATACCATGGTTAGTACTGCTCAATATTTATTAGCACTGCTACTCTAAACTTACTATTTCGTTAGTCCTGCCATTATAATTTAGTACTGCTTGTTATGTTGTTAAAGCAGCTAATTCGTATTGGTTAATACTACCTTCGATACTTAATGCTGCTCATTGGTTTTTGCTGTTCTATATGCATTACTACTGTTCGATTATTGGAAAGCAATGGAAAAGGTATGTGATCTTAAATCGAAGACTGGGCTTATTGAATATATGGGTCTTGGAAATAATACGAATGTTCATAATGTAATAAGAAGGTTTAATGGTGTCGTGGTTCAGATTGGATGATTGATTGATTGGTTTTTGTTCGTGACTTATTGGAGATTTGGATTGTTGACACACATAGGTGTTTGGTTTTGGATTTTTGGTTTTTGGTTGTGACCTGATATTCCTTAATATTGAATACTCTTGGGAATCAGGTTCACGTTAAAGAACTATTCTTCATGTTACTACTGCTTAGTTTCAAATGCTATTGTAGTAATTTTTCGTAAGCTATTTGGTGCTCGTTCATGGATGGTACTACACGGTGTTCGTTGCTATGTTGGTTAGTTATTCAAAAAGTTCTTTTAAATGGTTAACATATGGGTTTTAGGGGAAGCTTAATGTTAAAATGTTTAACCATTTATATGCTACATCGAGGTGAAGGTTTTTACAACTGCTAGTTGTTATTATTACTACTGGTTTAGGTTTCTTTTGTCTTGAATTCATTTATAGTAAGCGTTTTGTTGTTCTTCATGGAGGGTAATTCGAGACATTGGAAGACTGGATTGGAAGTATGATAGTGGTTTGTGGTTGTGAAGATCAAGGTTGCATACTTTCGTTCCCAATTTGATGAGGACAAAAAGGGGAAGAAATTTGCAACTTGTAGATCCTTAGTGGTATAGCATGGTACAAAGGAAGTTTGAATTAAGGGGAAGTATTTGTTTCATTCAGGGAGATGTTTACATCTCAACTTCTCTACTTCGTCTAGGGAAGTTCGTACACGACTTTGTTTGTTTTGTCATCATAAAATAGGGGAAGATTGTTGGGATTCTTAATTTG